>OU015498.1:72700818-73295818 GCA_907164885.2 Dolomedes plantarius | reverse complement strand
GGAAGTCTCCGATGACATGGCAATAACACTCTTTGATAAAGAAGAAAATTAACAGCTCTGTAACCTCTTTTTAAACCTATGTATTTTCGTTAAGATGAAACTTTTTTTTAAAAATTAAAATACTTTTTCTTTTTTAAACTTCAAAGCAGTTTATGACATGCATATATCTTTCATACTCTAGCACAGTAATTGAATTCAGACATCCTTAATGGAACTCTTCAATGCAACACAGCAAAGCTTAAGAATTCACTAGCGACAAATCTACACTACATAAAGTTGTAATCATAATAGAAATTACAATCCCCCCTCCCCCGAAAAAAAAAAATTGAAACACTTTGATTGAAAATCGTAGGTGAGATAAAACTTGTCAGTTAAACATGAATTGCAAACCCAAAATAAGCTACAGGTAAATGAAAACACATCAATATGCTGAAAAGGAGGTAAACACATGGTACTGACCCAGGAACTGAAGTCTCAGACTTAAAGAAAAACACCAAGAAAGGTTCCTTAATGTAATATTTAAAATTTATTAGAGAACAAACCGAATTTAAAATAACTCAAACCTTCAAACACTCAAGTAAAAATATCCAGATGAATTGTACGTGACATAAATTTAAAATACTTTGAAATGAGAATAGATTTAAAATTTAATGCAAATGGTGATGAAAATGAAATTATTCATTTAAATATTATTACCAGTCAGTAAATGTAAAATAAGCTTATTTAATTTACATTATTATCTCATGCATATTTTCAATAAATCATACAAATTCAGACATACATTTCAATAAATCATATTTTCAATAAATCAGCAAAAGATAACTGCAGTCCTTTAATATTCAACAAATTACTTACACACCATCATACAACCAAAACACCAAGATTAATCGCCCCCCCCCCCTAATTTTTTTTTTTTTTTTATAAATTTCAATCTCAGATCATTCAAGATGTAATGCATTCATAAGCATTATTTCACCTGCTAATGCTATCACGAATGTAACACGTTCTGCAAGTGATTTAACCCCTTGTTATGATTGAGATAAGAAAGGATATACTTCAGAGTACATTTCTTTTCTTATAGTTTTCATTGTAATCTAAAACACTAATAAGGAACCTCCCTTTAAAAATTACAATTACACTAAATTAGCCAAATATAAACACAAATCAGGGGTTATTATGAAAGGGCCATATTAAATGAATTCAATATCAAATTTTTAAGTAGGAATAAATGTTTGCACATTATTTAAGTTGCAAATCTTTAAGCTGTGACAAAATTTTAACATTGTTCTAAATAAATTTCTTAAATATTAAAAACTTCAAGTCTCAGAATTATACCAAGACAAAAATAAGTAAGCTCAACAATAGAAACTGATGCTATTTTGGCAAATCAGAATTATATGTCATAAGGTGAGAATAAATGAAATCTTGGAGTATATTTGGCTCTAAATGACTATCACATGATTATATCAATGAACACAAAATACTCTAACAGATGCAACAAAAATTTACACTTCCGCTAATTATGCAGCGAAAGCAATAATAGAATGAAAATGGAGAAATATATCTACAAAGAAAACATGTATTAACATTCACTGTACATACATGATTCATTCCAGATATTTAAAAAAAAGTTCAAAAAGTTCTTTTATACAAACTTCCGTAAAAACATTTTACTCCAACACAAAATTAATATAATACATATATGCAAGTTCTAAAATTCTACGAAATATTTAAAGACAGAAATTAACAGGCTAGTATTATTTATTCTGATGAAAAGATTAGTTACTTTATGTCCTTCATAATGAATCAAGATGCAATCCTGCTATAAGCTTACCTCCACTGGTAACGTCACAATGGTTAACAGTTAATAATACAATTAGTACAATGTTAATGGGAAAACAACTTTAGCAGGATTAAGCAAAAAAAAAAAAAAAAAGGGTAAGTCTACATTAACAATATCCTGATTAGAAAAAATATATACTTTTATTAAATTTCCTTTTAATGCTACAAGTACAAACTGAAATTATCTACTATCACAGAGGTTTATGGTAAAGATTTCAAACCTCAATACTGTAAATTCTAAAAGTAATTTAGGAAAGAAAAAAAAGAACAAAGAGCACTTTCAATGATAGCATGAAAGAACACAGTGTGAAACCTGCAAGACTACTCACAATAACACATGCCTGTAAAAAATCCATTTTTATCAGATAATTTGAAGTGAAATGTTCCCATAATAGGAAATATTTTAACATACTTCTTCTATAAACAACTATAGTTTAAATTTGAAGAACATCCCTTATTTCCTAAGTTTAAGGATAATTTTTTAACCCCTTAACCGGTTTGCCCGTAAAGCGTACAGGCTACTCACACCTGACCCCAACTGGTTTGCCTGTACAGCGTACGGGCATCAATATTCTGTCCTTTCCTATTTTCGTTTGCACATATTTTTAGTTTGTAAAGATTAATACTAATACAAAGTCTAGTACAAATATTTTAACAGATGTCATAGCTTGTCCATTTCATTTAAATTCTTTTCATCTGGTTTATCTTTATTAAATGGAAGCACAGGAATTTTTGCTTTGTGGAATTTCTATTCTACTTCTTGCAACACTTGTGAATTCAAACCACTATTTTTTTTAAAATTATGGATGAAATAAACAACGAAAATACTTTCCTGTTAGATGATGGACTGAATTCTGATTCAGATCTGTCTTCTTAATAATCTGGATTATTCTTCAGATCATTATTTCTGCCCTGATGTGACGTAGGACTTAGTATCACACCATGCTTCAAATTGTACCACACAAAAAGACTTTTGAACAATTTGCTAAAGTGTAAACTTCAAATTTTAGAGTAAGCATGAAAGAATTTTTTGTAAGATCTGTTAAACATTCTTCATTGCATGCAGAGTTTTCTTGCAAAAAGCAAACATTTAAAGGGTTTTGTGATCCAAAAATTTAAAATAAAAATAGTGTAAAAGCATTAAAAGTGAAATTTAATAAAAGAATAAGGAAATGGAAGAATTTTTTTAAGTATGGGGTTTAATTATAGGCAACAAAAAAATATTCCTTTTTTGGCAACATTTCTAGTAAAAAATTGACCAGTTAAGGGGTTAAGAAGCTGACAGTGGAAAAGCCGAAAAGAAATATTTAAACCTCTCAGTACCGATTAAGATTAAATCCCTTACAAACAGATAAAATCATGAAAAAAAGAGAGAGCGAGAATGAGAGAGAAACCCCTGATAGAGAAAATACTGCACAGACATACATTATTAATATTGCTAATATCTATATGTTCCTTTAGGTACCATTGCTATTTGTACAAATGTAACAGAAAATAATGTGAGGCCCATTGATACATGATTAAAATGTTACAAAAATGTTCCATTTTTTCAATGGTTCTATTGAGTATTTTGTTTAATGATATCTACATTGGCATAGTCTGGAAGCACAAACTAATAGTCCAACAACATTTTAAGTAAAATTAGCGTCATAAAATTTGTCAAAACAGATTTTTGCAAACAGTTGAAATTCATTTTTAAAAAATCACATCAGATATTAAAATACAGCTATAACACTTCAGCATAAATTTAGATTCGATACACATGCATAAAACAGTACTAACACAAATTTTAATAACAATTGAAATTTTTTGTAAATTCAACTGTCATAATTAAAATACACAAAGAAAATGTTTGCTCGAACAGTTAACTGGCAACATAACTTATAACAGATGATAGTGTTCATAACCACTTGCACATCCTACAATTAAAACTAAAACATAATACTGCAAAAAGTTTAATGGAAGATTACTGACAGGATTTTTTAAGAAAACTCTATTATAATAATAAATTGCAAAACTAGTCATTGAAACATTACATTGAAATATAATAATTTAACAACTGATATAATAGCAGCATTAGGCCTATAAGTATTTTGAAAAATATTTTATTATTAATGAAACATGACTGAACTAAAATAATTAAATTATAAGAAACCAAACACAACAGTAAATAAAATAATTAAGACTTGAAACAATGCAACAAATACATATAGATAGCATTATAAATATCTGAATGAACTCAAAATTAAATTTAAATAATGGAAGGGGGAATGGATTCTTGTTTATAACTAAAATGACCATAGATCAATCAGTATGAGAAGGAAAAAGAAAACTACTTATTTTAATAGCTATGGTACAACATAATACTCATACAATACTCTTCTGCTCTCTTTCATACTTCATGTATCCTCCCTACAAGCAAGCTAACAGAAAATGGGGCTCTAAGCATATTTAAACAACAATACAAATAAAATAATAAAATTAGGTTTCTTTGATTAAAGTGAATTGACAATACAAGGAATTAAATAGTTTCATTGTAGCATAACATAAAAATAAAAATTTCTGAGCTTTGGTCACAAATCCATTATTTAAATAACTTCATTAAAAACCATACTGTTGCCAGTTAACTGCACATACAGGTAGTTTTTAACAATGCATAGATTTCTACGAATGTTCTAAATTATGAAGAGCATGAAATATGCTGTGATAAACTTTCTCAGTGCAGTTTTAACTGTATAACTTGAATATGGAATTTATAAAATTTTAAATATCACAGCACCTGACAAAATATGTTTCGTTCGACCATCCTACACCAATGTAACAATATATGAAATTTAAAATATAAAAATGCTTAAAATTTTATAAATTTTCTTCAGTTTCAAAAACAACCTAGAATTTGTTACAAAATGTTATTTAGAACAACTGTGGTTAAGTATGAAGATTACATTACTATTTGAACTTATGAACTGCAGTCTAAGCAGTACTCATCACATGACATCAGCTCTTTTATCTCTCAACTTACTCATGCACTTAGTCCTGGCTTTACAAGCAGCAAGATGGGCACTATGCTGTAAAGAAGTAAAAATTTATATGTTTTAAATAGCATGTATAAAAAAATAAACTAAATTTTACAAAATTAATGAACTAGGCAGCAATTTAGAAAAAAAAAAAAAGACAATATTACATAAAACACATAAAGGTGGGAAAATGAGATGTTTTGCATAATTATTTGGAATATCCCTTACTCATAAGTTGCTACTAAAGTTAAATCTAAGCTTAGTTGCAAATAAGTCACGCAAGCAAATTAATGTTGTTAGTGTTGCTTATGCCACTTGACTGACAGCAATATCAGATCAAGCCCCGAAGGCTATGGGTCAGTCACAACAAGATGAAGGTGCAGCTCCTGTTTTGACTGGCACCACAATAGTCTGAGTCCGATTTGGCAAAAAGGATCAGTCCCGTAATTTTGAACCAAGTCAAGTGACAAAACCAGAACACTTGACCCCACATGTCCAGAGGTAATTTTGAGAACTTTGAGGACATTGCAGCCAAGACAGATTTTACGTGCACCAGCCACCATTAGTGTACATGGTAGTGGATTTGTCAGCAACGAGCATCAAACCAATGACTTTCAGATCACTAGCCGGCTGCCCTGACCAACTGGGCCACTGCGACCAGCAAAATAATTACTACACTAATGGGATGAAAAATTATGGAAGATTCTGAGATACAGTTAAGCAAACTGAAAATTTTCCCAATATTCTTTCTATAAATATTCTAGATATTCCCTGGGGAAAAGAAAAATCTTTCTTACTCCTTCTCTATCTGTCACTAATCAGAGGTTTCACTAAAATAATAAATTTATCATCTTTACAGAAAAAAAATATAAGCACATGTAATTTTAAGACGAAAAGGAACTTTTATTACACAAAGGTATCAATTTTAAATTCAGATGGCAAATTCTGATATTTATACACATTTTTATATTTTTGAAAAAAAAAACTTTGTATAAAAAAAGCAAATTTAAAATTGTGTCTCCCCAAGTTTTGCTTTTATTTAACTTTAACCTTACGGGGTGTGGATAGCATGTATTCCAAGAATATGGGCCCAAGAATTTATATATCGTCAGTGTTCTGTAAAAAGGGCGAATACCCATAAAATACGTACATATTCACCCATTTTACAGAACATCGACTATATATATATATATATATATTAATATTAGGGATGTAACGAATATTCGGCCACTACTCGGTATTCGGCCCTTTTGCCGAATATTCTGCCTGGTCGAATACTGAACAGATATTCGGCCGAATACCTATGGCCGAATGTTGTTTGACATTTGGCTAAATAAATTCATGATAATAAAAAAAGATATTTTTTTAAATGTGCTTTAAAATACATTTATTGAAGAATATTGCAAAGTTAGATTTTCTAATAATTAATGCAGTGCAATATAACATTTACTCATTTTGAGTTGTATAATATTTAAGTGTATTTCATAATGTTACGTAAATAAAAACGTTTTCTTATTGCAAATAGTTTTTTATATAAAATGCATTATTAATATATATATATATATATATAGTTTGTTAAATAGAAGTCTGAATACTATTTGAATCAGCAATTAACATTTCTTCATAATGAATACCCTTGATAATATCAATTTATCAATAATATGCACTACAAATATATGCTTATGTAATTATTAATTATAAAAATAAAACATTAATTATTCATTTAATGAATGCCTTTAGATACATAGAGAAACAAGCTACATGATATAAAAAATATTTAATGGTTAAAAATGGTTTACACAGTAAACTTTACAGGTTTAAAATATCATTTATCATTGTAAAGTCTGAAATTATGATGCAAGAATAATAATTTTTCAGCATTTACAGGAAGAAGTCTGTTCCGTTTGGTTTCATACATATTACCGGCTTCAGAAAATAAACGCTCACTGTATACTGTGCTTGCAGGAGCTGAAAGATATTTTCTTGCTAAATTTGCAAGTCTTGGAAAGTTTTCTGCATTTGCTTTCCACCAATTAAATGGACACTCCATCCTGCCTATTAGAGGTTTATCAAAATAGGAATTTACCTCTAATAATTTATCGGCTGAATTTTCATTTGTATTTGTCGTGTTCTGCGAATGCTTTATTTCTGTAAAGCAATCCCAAAACGACGAGGGTTTCTCTTTCTCATCAGTGATTCCAACATCTGAAGCTGTTTTGTTAACTGCACAATCGGTGCCCATAGTTTTGAGAAATGAAGTGAGCTTTCTTTTAATAGTACTTATTTCTTCAACATCTTGTTGATTAAAAAAAGCTAGTTTATATCGTGGATCTAAAGCTGTTGCAATCACATAATTTTCATTATTTTCAAATGATGAAAATCGTTTGTCTATATTTTGTATAAGAACATCTTTTACTGTTCCAACACCAAAAAAAAGGTCTCCTGACTTAGAGAGGTATAATTTCAAAGTTTTAATCATTGGTATAACCATAGAAATTGAGCATTTTGTAGAACTAACCTCTTTTGCTATTGCTTCAAAAGGCTTCAACAAATTCAAAAGTTTTTCCAAAAGCATCCACTGATTTCCAGTTAAATTATTTATATCTCCATAATCGGCTGCATATAAGGAAACTGCACTTTTTTGTTCGTTTAAACGTTCTAGCATATAAAATGTGCTGTTCCACCGTGTTGGTACATCTTGGATCAATTTTTTCTCTTGCATGCCAAGTTTCTCAATCTGGATATCTTTCAATCTAGAACATGATAGAGATGAATGATTGAAGTGGCCCACAATCTTTCTAGCTGTTGCAATAAGGTCATTTACAGTTCTTTGTGTAGATAATGCACCTGTTACCACTAAATGCAACAAATGTAAAAAACACCATTCAGACTGCATATTTGCAATATTTAGACCCTTTGTAATGTTACTGCCACCATCCCTCAGAACAAGATGAATTTCATTTAAATTCCATTCAGTGCACACTTTCTTGATTATGGCACTAATAGCTTCTCCCGTATGAGAGCCAGGAAAGTGTTTTGCACAAAGAACAGCATCATAATAAACGAAATTGTTGCTTATCCAATGTCCTGTCACACTTATAAAGCTGTGATTATTCGCAGAACTGGTCCAGATATCTGAGGTAAGAGAAATCTCATCTGCTGTTGCTAGTAAAGATGAAATCTTCCCCTTACAATCTTCGTACATACTTGGCAACACAGTGCCCTGGAAATAATTTCTGCATGGAACTTTATATCTTGGTTCTGTTTCTCTCATTAATTTGATAAAGCCTATGTCTTCTACAAAAGAAAAGGGCTGGTTATCACAAGCGATCATCTCTCCTATGATTTTATGCAGTTTTATTGCTCTGTGATCATTTATGTCCCAAAGTTTCTTTTTGTCTAAAATTCCTTCCAAAGTTTCTTGCTTTCCTCATTTATTCCATTGTAAATCGTTGGATGTTTTTTTTATATATGATTTACCAATGAAGTTGTTGTAGCTCTTTTCCCAATGCCTCCTCTTGATAATATACTATCACACAGTCTGCATTTAGCTTTAGTTTCATCATTTACTTGGGGCTCAAAGACTTCCCAAACAAAACTTTTCTTGCGAAGTGAACTCATAACTTACTTGCTTACTTCCTATTTGCTATAAACTAACAACTGCTTCCAGTATACCAGGTAAAATTATTTTGCTCGGTGCATGAGCATCAGTCAGCTAAGATTGCTTTTCAAGGTCTAAAATTACTTTTCCATGTGCAACAGCAAAGCTTATCTACTTTTCATTTTCAAAAGAATGAACTGGGATGGGTACTGGTTTCACAACAAAGACTTTCATTCCTACAGGCTTTTGGACCAATAGGGAGCCACAAACTTCTCACAAAAGAACCTGCTTGACCAGGGTCATTTACTAAGGGCTATTTTAGGGGCTATCTGATTGTGAATTATGGGGGAGAGTAAGCAATATGAGGCACTTGTTAACAACTTTGAAAGTAAGAAAGGAGAAATGTCTCACTGGGTAGTAAGTAGAAGTGAAGAAGAATATTTATATTTTAATGTAAATAACTTAACATCCTGAATTAAAGAAAATTAATTTGTTATATGATAAAAAAATTTGACATGCAAGTTCTTAATTTTCTGGGTTTTAATAATTTTTTCGACAAAAAAAAAAAAAAGAGTTAAAAGTACCTTTAACAGTAGTAATGAGTTCTTATTTTAAATAAAATATATAAATTACAAGTATAACTATACTTAAAATATGTTATTATTAATTATTTAGATTTGTGAAATCCGTATTGCCTTATTATTGGCATCAAGATATTTAAAATATTACAAAAAATACATGAAGTTGTTAAAAATCTTTAAAATATACAAAGATTAAAAAAGCAAATTTGTTAATATTTATTTCATTTATAATTTAAAATTTGAAAATTATTTTAATTACAATAAAAAGTGAAACTTTTTTAAAAAGTAAGTATTCGGCTGCCGAATATTCGGTATTCGGCGTAAAATTTAACCGAATATTCGGTATTAGGCCAAATTACTATTCGTTACATCCCTAATATATATATATATATATATATATATATATATATATATATATATATATATATATATATATATATATATATATATATACACACATACATACATATACATATATATATATATATATATATATATTATATATATATATATACACACATACATACATATACATATATATATATATATACATACATACATATACACATATATACATACACACATACATATATATATATATACACCCCCTTAATGTCTGTTCTTACAAAGAGGTATGAAATTTCCTGTTCTAAAGAGGGAATCAGAAAAATGTGCCCCGTAAGCTAAATGTTATCATCTAAGTTTAAGATTTATTTGAGTTGCTCAGTAGCAACTACACCAGTAATATATGGCAGTGAAGCAAATATTCCTTCATAGGAAAACTGTTCAAATTAATGTTTAATGGACATTTTTTTACCAATCACTTGAAGAAATTTTATGCAGGTGGGATAAATTTCAAGCAACTATTATTCTAGTTACTCCTTGACTTTTTAAAGTATTTATTTTTTTAAAGTGGCAGCATGAAATGTAAAAAAAAAACACAAATATGAACATAAATGTTAGACAAAATAAAAAATAAAATAAATAAACCTAATAGAAAACAAGCTGTTTCTATTATATACACAAAATTAGTTAAAATGCTTTTGCTGATACAAATAGCAATAGTTAGAGATTATACTAGCCATTGAAATACAGTACTTGAATATAACACAAATAAATAGGTTACACAATTGCATTTACTCACCCTTTGCAATTTTGAATTTTTCCGGACGGGACCTTCTTCAATAAGAGGTGCTCCAAGACCAAAGATCTCTCTTAATAATTCATTTTGCTATTCAAATTAAACAAAAGAAAAAAAAAAGGAAATACATTATATGGCTGTAAAATATTTCATGTTTTAGAAATCAAATAATTTTAGAAAATTATAATACTCAGAATGGAAAGCACTAGCAAAGTGTTATACTGAGTGATGTTCTGACTAAACATACTAGCTATATAATAAACTTTATTCATTTAAGCTTTCAACAAAATTGATAAACTTTTATAAATAATCAAACTCAGATCTACAACAGAGCCACACACACAAACAAACAAACAAAAATACGTGCAGAGAATGCAGCACATTTTATGTAAGATTTTTTTCCTAACATTAAATGTACACAGAAGATACGCAAATTTATATTAGTTATGTGTTAATGTTTACCTTCAAATGCAGATTCATTCCAGAACCAAGAATTTGACATAAAGCATCATACTGACGTTTATGGCACCAGTTATCAATGTATAAGGTTTCTTTTCCTATTCTGACACGAATATCTAGTTCTTCTTGTTCCTGTAAGATAATGAGTTTGATCAGCAGCAAGAAATGGTTTTATAAATATATATATATATATATATATATATATATATATATATATATATATATATATATATATATAACAATAATAACAGAAACAATTTTATCTAACTGTCCCATCTAAAATTTAATGTTATAAAAATCTTGAAATTAAAGTAATTGTGGTGACCATATGCTTTTAATTAATTTTAAGTTATTCATTTCAATCTCAAAATAATTTAAAATAGATTACTTTACACACCAATTAAAAATTTCTTCATCAAAAATACTTCGATATGTTAAGTAATGACATCAATTAACTATTACATTAATTATAAAGATAACTGTCATGCAGATGATAAAGATATGACAACTTTTGTCTCTTTCAGGTGAGTATTACATTTCAAGACTCTAAATTTTTAAACTATCAAATGATGTTACATATGATGACCACAATTAAAGCTACAGTGCATTTAATGGCACCTTGACAAGGATATATTTTAACTTATTTAAATCTCTCAATTCAGTCATAATTACTTAATTTTTAAAAAAATAGCATCATTCGGATCACATTTTGCCATGTCTGAACCTATTTATGCATCTTTTCAAATAGAAAAGCCTGCATTTTACCCCCCATGATGGGCTACTAGGATGATATAGCTACTAGGTACAAACAACACCACTCCACATGAATATACACTCTAACTTCTTAGAGTGTATATTAATGTGGAGTGGAGACTGCATTTATCCATGCCATTTCAGTAGGCTCACCAAAGTCACTAATTAGTTTCTCTTAAAAAGTTTTAAATATGCTTGCTTTTTTTTTAAAACCAAAATTTCATTTTAAAAAAGTTTTTTTTTAAAAATTAAATACTAAGCTTTCCAACTTTTAATTTTATTTCCGGACCTTTGCTTTAGGCTGCTGAGTAGCAACTATATTGGATTCACTCAGCTCAATACTAATCTGTGGAAAACATTTTCCCAATGATTGTCGACTTGGTTTTAAAGTGCAAAACTTATGCAAATCTTGTTGGAATAGGGTGAGTGCACCTTTTATATTTCTGTCTTTTCATTTGTGTTCTTTTAGAATTGTATGTTTACATACATTTATGGTGCCTTTAGCTCTAAGTGCAGGATTTCTGTTTATTTTCATTTGATTTGACTATCTGTTTCCATGGGGATCTCGGGATGTCTTTTGGTTAGACCTTCATCCTATTCAGAAAGTTCCCCCTTGAGGAAACTGATTTGGTTAGGCCTCCTAATGAAGAGACCAGTCAGCTGCCTCATTATATGATTTAGTTCTTCTACTGCTACAGAATCTTGCATTTATGGTGCGTTTAGCCCTAAGTGCATGCTTTCGGTTAATTTTGTCTGCATTCTTCCTGTTAGTAATTATCTTTCTCAATTGAATTATTTTCTTTATAGTTATATTTGTCAGTTTTCAGTACAAGGATTTGTTGTAAATGCGCAGTCTTTTATTGAAAAGTTAAAAATTTTCAACGCTAGGGTAGTTTCTGTTAATTTGTTCGGCTGTCTATGCCTTCTTTATATGTAATATTTTGTGTTGAATTATTTACATTATTTGTGTTGGTTTTAAAGTAGAATTTTTCCTTTGAAATTGTACTCAGGATTACAGAAATTTTTTAATACAGAAATTTAATACAGAAATTTTTTATTTTGCTATCTTATTCATTTTAGAAATTTTGCCCAGCAAAGGAAATTATTTCATTTAAATCACAGTATACCACACTGTTTACTCAGAATCCAAATTTAAAAATATTATTTGTTTCTTTTGCAGAATGAAAAAGGTACCCCCCCCCCCCCCCCCCCCCAAAGGAAAAAACATCTATTTAAAAAAATATTATAAATAAATAAAATAAAAATATTTAAATCCTAGTCAACATTGGAAAACATTTCTTTGCAGGTTAACATTGAGCCAACCAAATCCAACATGGCTACTACCCAGTAGCCTTGAAGCCTCTACATAAGTTTTATTTTAAATACTTAAATGGTGTTAAAAAACTGTAATATCAAGCATTCTAAAGGATTACACAATTGTCAAAAAGAATTTTCACAGTGAAATGCAGAAATAACCACAATGTTAAATTAGGGTCAATATGGTAGAACAAAATTATAAACTGCACTTTTCCATAGTACACAGCAGTGTTCCGCAACCGCCGTGCCGCGAGGTGATCTTGACTGTGCCGCAGTGAATTTATCGATAATAAAAAAAATTTAACCACCACATTAGTTAGAAATTTCTCAAGTCAAATATTCCTCTAACTTTTTGCCAATATGTAATTTCTCTGGGTCAAAATTATGCGCAAAACAAAAACATGTAGTTACCATACATTGTATGAATCCTCAAGACAGCACCTTTGTGTAGGAGCGTCTAGATCACTGGTCACCAAATGGCGGACTGCAGGCAAGTTTTGTATGGACTGTGGCGAAATTGTGCATTTTCAGAAAATGGCGACTCAGCAGTGATCCAAAATGCAATGAAAATTTGATATCCTACCACTGTATTATTCATCAAAGTTGTGCTGCAGTCTGAATACCAGTCAGCAGAATAAAATGCAAAGGGTGATACAAATAATTAACTTTATATGGGCAAAATCATCTCTTAAGCACCATCAATTTAAATAATTTCTTGAAGAGACTGATGCTCAATTTGATGACTTGCTTCTCCACATCAATGTGAGATGGCTAAGTGAAGGCTTGGTGCTTGAAAGATTTTTTGCAGTATTGGAGTATGTCAAAGATTTTCTTTCAACTAGTGATCAAAGAGTAGCAAGTGAGCATTTAGGATTCCTCCTTGACGTTGAAGAAAACGTGGCAACCATCCCAATTTTGATTGATATTTTTAGGCATATGAATCTTTTAAACCTCAAACTACAGATTGATGACTCAACACACATTAAAAGCCGAGCACACTGATAGCTGATGATTCGGGCACCATAAAAGAACACTATTTATTTTGCAACAAGCTTCCAGAGCGAACATCCGGCGAGGAAATTTTCCGAGTAACCGATGATTTTTTAAAAACCTATATTTCATGGAATAATTGTGCCAACATTTTCACAGATGGTGCAAAGTTTTGGCTTGTTTGTTGGAGCTTTCTAACAAGGTTAATGAGTTTTTGTTAAAACAAAATATGACCGAACTACACCCAACTATTTGAAGGTAATCACTGGATGGCCAAACTTGCGTGTAAGGCTAATATCGTTGAACACCTGAATGAACTGAATAAAAAAATGGAAGGTCGAAGCGAAAATTACCTGACGTGTTCTGACAAGTTAATGTGTTTTAAAAATAAGCCCGAAATTTGGAAGAAAGAGTTATAAAAAGCATCTCTAGAAATGCTCCAAA
Source organism: Dolomedes plantarius (assembly GCA_907164885.2). Lineage (NCBI taxonomy): Eukaryota > Metazoa > Arthropoda > Arachnida > Araneae > Dolomedidae > Dolomedes > Dolomedes plantarius. Next base: position 73,281,673 of record OU015498.1, on the reverse strand, counting down.
GGACTTACTAAAGGACAAGTCTATGATTAAAAACAAACAATTAATTCTGAATTTGGCTCAACAACATTTAAGTTTATTGACAGAGAAATTTAATCACTATTTTCTCAAAATTAATATGGAGCAATGCAATTGAATAAGAAATCCTTTCCTAGCTGATGCCGAAAATTCAAAAGAAGCACTTTCCCTTCAAATTTGAGAGGTATTTATAGAATTGAATGATAGGACGCTGAAACTCAACTTCAGTGAAATGTCATTGACCGATTTCTGGATTTCAGTTAAGGATGAATATCCTCAAATTTCTGATAAGGCCATTACAATTTTGCTCCCTTTTTCAACACTGGTTCTATTAAAAATGACAAACGATCATGTTTAAAGGGTCTTGACCATGAACTTCGGGTAGCACTAATACAGAGCCAAATATAAAATGTATATGTTCATCAAAACAAGCTCAAATATCTCATTATAAATTAGTTATGTTTAAATTAACTTTGGTTAATTAGGCTTAAGTAAAGACCAAAAATTAAATTTTAATATTTAAGTTTAAAGAGAAAACATTTTTACTTGTAATCTATAACTTTATATTTTTGTTCTTGTGTTGGTGTACAATTAAAAATGATTTATATAAAACTTAATTGTAATTACCTAGATACATAGAGCTATTTTATTGTGTTTTTTTATCTAATAAAAACTTACACGTATTATTTTAATTTATGAATATGCAAGCTTTTACTTGTGGTGTGCCGCGGAATTATCAAAAAAATGTTGCTGTGTTGTGGAAGATAAAAGGTTGAGGAGCTCTGGTACACAGAATAGTATACTATGGAAAGTTGACAGCTATCCTTGTCATCAATAGTACTGTTTAATTAAAAATATTGAGGAAATGAACTGTTATTGAAAATAACAATTGCTCTAAAACTTACCTCTATTGCTCGAAGTATATCTCTAAAACTAGACCGCTGCTGCCGTCGATCTTTCTTAGCTCTAAATTTTTGACTATCAGTTGCCAATAAACGCAGTTTATCACACAGATCTTCAATATCAAAACCTTTAAAATCCTGCCAAAAATGAAATTTTAATTTAAAAATATTTATCAAACTATCTTAATTGCTGAAAAAGACAGTAATCATGAAGTTACTATACAATCCTACTTGTATCCAAACACATTTGGAGCACTTTTTAACAAACACACAGTAAAGATACACCTTAAATACATTTTTGGATTTAATTCCCATAAAGATTAACGAGAGAGTGTCAATATTTAAAATAAATTTCTATGATTTTTCAAAATCATTAAACATGTAGAATTTTACGGAAATTTTTTTTTTAAAACTTCAAAAATGCTACATTAAAAACAATTAGTCTTATCTGAATAAAGGTTATACCAAAATAAACTACATGCTTTTATCTAGCTAATGTACTAAAAGTTTAAAGTTATATTAAGAAATGAATATTTTACAACTGATTGAATATTATGAAATTTTTGCCAATTTTACAACTTATTATTGAAATAATAGGCCATAAATAGGAAAATATTCAATCAAAATTCTTTTAGTACATCCTCCAGAAAAGAATATATAGACTAGGCATACAAAATACAGTGGATGCTCGTTAATTTGAACTCAAAGGTTCTCGGAAAAAAGTTCGAATTATCCGATGTTAAGAGAAAATATAAAAGTGTATCACCGAAGAAGAAAAATCTCCTAGTATGTATAACCCCAGAAAATATATTATACTATGTTATCTAAAATTAGCATATTAAAAAGCAATACAGACTTGCCTTAATCATAAATTGAAGCAGAAGATATGCAGTAGAAAGTAAACTTTAATTAAAAATGCGAATTACACTTTGGGGAAAAACTGTAAAGTGGATGTTTGGTTTTGTTTATGATGCCTACATTGTTCAGCCAACTTCTCGATTTGAAGTAAACATTTCAATTCATTTTCAGAGGAAGGTTCCATCTGAATAAATGCTTTAAGAGTTTTAATAGAGTCCATTATGGCTTTGTCCATTATGGCCGCATTAAAAATATCTTTCGGCAGGTAAGTAGAGTAAAGCCCTGGCAGTTTCCTACCGAAATTAGTGCATACGTCTTCGATTACATCAGAGCTTTGGCCACATAGATTTTGATAAGAAATATTGTGCCTTGCCTTAAATCGAGAAAGCCATCCATCACTGCATTTAAAATCTTCAATACCCATTCGATTTGCCAATTCATCAGCCTTCGTCAGCACTAGGGGTCCATTTATCGGAAAATTTCGAGATCTAACATCCTGGAACCATAGCAGTAGAGCTTTTTCTAGATATTCTTGGGATGCATTTCTTATGCGTTTCCTTCCTCTAGCAAATTTTTATTTTTCCCATGAATCTAAAATTGACTCCTTGTTTTTCAAATAAGTTGACAAGATATTTTTTTTAAATTTCATAGTCAGCTGCCAACTTTGTTTTACATTCATCATTCTCTACGCTCTTTAAAATTTCTACCTTTGTCTCCAAAATTAGGGTTTTGTACTTTCCACGCGTAGACATCCTGAATTTTTACACTTTCACATCACACACTGAGGAAGAAAAACTAGATCACATTAACTTGTCTGCACTGCAGGCATAACTGACGCTAGAATCTGTAGTAAGACTGGTTTTTCTGAAATTCTAAGAAAACCGATACAAATAATGAAAAATCGCTTTGTCCGTTAAGCACTGATAAGGACAATAGCCACTAACGTTTAGCGGAAATGCAATAGTCTAGGAATGCGGGCATGTGCCTCTTCACATAGAAAAAAAATACAGGTGATTTTGACACACAAAATAATAAATACAGTGTGTATTGTCTGCGTTAATTGAGGGAAAAGAAAATTTTTTTGCCAAATTTTTAGTTCGAATTAACCGAATTGATAAAAATTTAGTTCGAATTAATGAGATATTTTTAACATTAACTCCAATACAAGTTTTTTGGGGCCTTTGGATTAGTTCGAATTAACCGAGTTCGAATTAACGAGCGTCTACTGTATCATAAAAATTCGATAATTTTTTCAGTTATCACTTTTGAAGTCAGCAAAAAATGGTCATATCTCGATTTTGAGAAAAATGCATTTTTAAGTTTTATGTAACATATTTTAACAATATATTATGTGAATACAAGCTTAGGATTCACCACATTTATATGTCAGATCCACTTCCTTCTCAACATTGGATAATTTTCCTCTTTTAATTTTTTTCCTTTTCGCTGGTTACTTTTGCACGAGGCAGTGAATGTCGCCTTGATTAATTTTTCTTTCTTTCTTAAGCTCAGCAAAAGCTCTAAATGCATTTGCACCAGGATACACTCCAATAAGTTTTAGAATATCCAGTAATCTTAGGAAGCCTTTGTTAAAACGTATTACTACCATGAATGCCCCTAACTCAAGTGTCTGGAGCTCTAATAAGACATCTTCGGGATAAATTTTTATAAAACGCCATTGAAGCTCTCATTGGAGTTTTGAGTTTTCCCATATAAACATTTATGTAACAGTTTTTGATCACATAATTTCATATATTCTGGTTTAATAGCATTCATAATACTTGTTGGGAGTCCCTTGGATTTATCATTATATTTTTCCTTATTTGATGCAGCTCGTTGAAACTTGCACAGCTGTCGGGTCCAACTGGGTACTGACAAATGCAGCAATTACTGCACTTTGTATGCCCTGCAAATTATTAACATTGCTTCAGATTACAGATGTGGCCTATGCACTCATATTTTGTCGCACTGTTCACAACATAAATATATTTCATAGTGTCATATCCCTTTGAGTCACCATTACCACAAAAATCGGCATATTGCAGGTTTCTGGCCCTTTAAACGACCACTTCTGGTGATTTAAATCTCCACTTCCAATTTTCTAGTCATTATAAATCTTTAATATCTCTGCTTCTAATTAACGAAGAGACAAAAATAAACCTGTTTTGCATATTAATATAACAAACATTCATTTTTGTAGTTTAATTATTCAAAGAAAAACACTTTTTTATTCAATATGTATCCTTTTAATCATTAAAATTAACTTGCATATTAATGGACTGAAATCAAAAATGCCAACAGTATGTCACTAATATACAAAATTATTCATAACTCTGGCTAGCTACTACTTCACAGAGAGTCTAAAATTTCAACATTTACTAAGAGAACCTGATCAGAAAGTTTGAACATGTTGTTATAACAATACAGTAGGCTTTTTATACATTAATCCACCAATTTTGCAATAAAGAAAATCCCAGCAAGTCATACTAAATGATACCATAACTAATGAATACAAGGCTTTGTTAAAAGGGTAGTACAATATGCCATTTATTCATCAGGTATTATGTAAAAGAAACAAAATTAGTGAAGAAATCACACTTTTATTCAAACTCTCTTATTAAATCTAGTTTTTCATCATCTAAGAACAAAATTAGTGAAAATCACTTTAAGGGTACAGGAATAGTTTAAATGACAAATAAATTTTATGCCTTTTACTCAACACTTTCTCCTTAACTGATATTTGGCTAAAGAAGATACATCCAAGAAATAATTTTTATTTGTATTTCTTACCACTAATTTGCACTGACATTATTCACAATAAGCTCTTATACAAAATTTATCATAACTTAGGACAGGAGAATTTTCTTGAAAACTCTCATATTTATTGACACGAAATTGCATTTAATTTTATATTATTCTTATTTAATTGCTTTGCATTATGCATTACAAACATACATACATTGAAAACTAATACATACATGTATGTGTGTGTATGGGCACAAAACAGTGTGTGAATGCTTACAATATTATTGCATTTCTCTACACTCAGTTTTTGACTTTGTTTTTAAAACTGTGAATCAGACTAATAATACATCAAATTATAAAACAAGTTTTCTTTTCAATCAGAAATTTTTTTTTTTATACATTAAGCATGACAAAGTATGCAAAACATTTAAGTTTTAGAGCTTTATACACATTTTTTTTTAATCTTAAGAGAAAAGTACTATTTCTGATAATCTTCAATCTATGTATATAAAAATGAATGTGTATGTATGTTCCAGCATCACTCTGGAATGCCTGGAACAATTTCAACCAAACATGGTACACATAACACTTACAATCTGGAAAGAAACACTGGGGGGGGGGGGCATATAAAAATAATCAAAAAGACTGATATTAGTGTCGAATCCATAGTTTTTGGAGCCATTAAGATTAATAGTGACACTCCCGATATAAGTGCAAGTTCAGTCCCTCCATCAGCATTGCAGGGTTGGGGGAGAGAGAAGGGGGAAAATAAAATGTCTAAAATGACCAAGAGTAGCGTTGAATCCATAGTTTTCGGAATCACTGTGATGAATAGGGGAAACTAAAAATGTTTATAATCAAATTTTGATTTAAATTAATATTATAGTGAATTTGTAATTTTACTTTATAATTTGTATACTGTACATATAATTTTGAATACCAGTAAATAAAATTTGTTAGATTTTACACTATAGGTAGAATTCATTCCTTTTCCTGTCTAATTGAAAACTGGGATAAATAAATACCCAGGCAATGCCAGGTAAACAGCTAGTTCTTCATAAAACAAAAAACAAAAAATGAAAAGTTCAAAGTTGGAACAATGAATTATTTAATTTCTAATAAAGCAATAAAATATAGTAACATTTACCTCTCTGATTTGTCTGCCAAGTTCATAAAATACTGCTAATGTTTCTCCAGCTGCAATACGTAAATCTACATCAACACTGTCAAGTAACTGAGGTAATTTTCTTAAATGTCTAAAAAATTGAAAATTCTATTAGCATAAAAAAAATTTCAAATTAAATAGAATACTTACTGCATAATAAAGCAACTATAAACAATGTTATATTAACAATTGCCGCCCACATGGTACAGTGGTTAGCCTCATGCTGTTCCACGCTGTGGGCTTGGGTTCATATCCCAAATAAGGATTGGTCCTTACTGTGTTGTCTCCTCATAGGGAGCAATGCTGGGTCACCTAAATAGTACTCCCATAATAAAGTAGCGAGCAAAACTGCAGTGAATAATAACAGGTGAATGTCACATGACAAAAAGCTTCCGCATTAAGGGGGAGGGGAAATTAACAGTTTAATTCTGTAAGCTTTTTGGTTTCTCTAAAAAAATTATATACTAATCTTCCAGCAACAATAGAAAAATAGCATTATAAAGACTGAATACCCATTTAAAAATAAAACTTATGCTCATAAATTTAGGTAAGAAATTGTAAATTCCAAATTTAGCTTTAAGTTCCAAATATTTAAACCTTTTCTCTAACATAATTTTTTTTTTATGATTCATTCAGAAGAATTTTTTAGCGTTCTTAAAAATTTTTTTAGGTAGCAAATTAAGCAATTTTCAAAAACCTATTAGAGTATTATATTATTAAAAATTATTATTAATAGGATTTTCAGCTTTTCAGTAGGAAGTTATCTTTTCATGTACATTATAGTTATCATGCAAAGTCTATTTTCAAAGATCAATTAAGTTCCAGAACAAAATTTTGAAGTCACAAATATTTAAAAACATTATTAAAAGCCTAGACCATTTTGATTTAAATTTTAACACTGCATAAATGTTTCACTTACGTATTAACAAGATCCATTATATAAGGAGGTGAGAGTACTGTAAGAAGAAGATTCCATGCTAATAAAGCACTACTGTGAAGAGAACTTATTTCCGGTTTAACAGTTGGGACTACACCATTGCCTTTGAAGAATGAACCACTGAATATAGCATGCAGAGAATCCATTGTAGATTGAATAACCTAACAAAACAAAATTACAATAAGACCATTATACATAAATTTTCACTAATTCTTTTCTCCAAAATTGTGACACCTTGTTTTTAAACTCTCATTTAATGCACAGACCTTTAAAAATAAGAATGAAATAATAACAATATTCTGCTTATTTAATTCTTTAGTACTGTTTAATGATAACTATCAAGTAATGTACCCCATCTTACCTATATTATCAAGTAATGTAACCCATCTTACCTATATTATCTTCAAAACAGAAATTTACTTTGTGTTTAAAAAATAAAAAATAAAAACTTGAGTCACCTGGTCTCTAAAGTTGTAGTGTTTTTATATTAAGAATACCAAACTCTTGACTACTATTACTTACGGATCATTATTATATTAAGAGTGTTAGTTTAAAAATTACTTCAGATTTTTAAGGTCATATAATAAAGTGTTTTAATACAGCTTATTAACATATTGACATTTTAAGTGGCAAACCACAAAAATGAACAAAATCTAAGAATACTCCATACCAGTGATGTAGCGAGCATAACTGGCACCCGGGGCACGATATCTTTTTGGCGCCCCCCTTTCTGTAAAACATATAGTAATATGATTTATAGAATTAGTGAAAATGACCATTTGGCGCCCCTGTGCGAGTGGTGCCCGGGGCATGATAGACCCCCTTGCCCACCCCTCACTACACCACTGCTCCATACATGCAGATTGACCAAATATGAATGAAACAAAAGTTAGTCAATTTTCAATCTTTTTAACAGACTACCATAATAAAAGTGTGAAGTCTTTTTGAGTATTCTTAAGGGTCTTATAAGCTTTGTAAGAAAAAGATTAGGCGTATGATTATAAAACTACTAAGATCTAATTTGAGTTTTTGTAATAGTTTGAGTATATTAGCAAAGTATGAAATATTCAATAAACACTAAGCACTCTATAGTTCTCAAACTTTCGGATTCTACTCTTACTTAACAGTCATTTGGGTGAATTACTATCATTTTTTGAAAACCATACGCTTAATTTCCTCACTGAATGAGATACATCATTCTATAACTACTACAATACTAGAGGGAGCAAGTTTGGCACTACAACTCATTACAGTCTGCCAAATAGAGATGCATTCAAAAAAGTACTACTAGTGTGTACTGATAAACAAAGCAAAAATATCTTGCCTACAACTACAACTTCAAATTTTGCAAAAGAACAGTCAAAGATTCTCTACCATTATACTGGAATACTCCTAGTCATCTACTAAAATTAATCTTTTGAGAGCTCTAGAAGGAAATTTCTTATACACTAGCATACATTCCACCTTAAGTTCAACCTAATATTTCTTTAGATACTAAATATTTACATTATCAAAAAATTTCTTTTCTAGTTCTATAAATTAGACAGTGCTTGTATGGCCCTTGAGCTGAATAAATGTAGGTTTGGGTAAATCTGGCCCAATCAACTTTACCATCAAATAACTATTTATAACCATTTAGCTTATTCTGAGATTGCAAATGCTTTTGAATTATTTATATAGGAATACAACAAAGAACAAGAAATGTTAGAACAAGTAAATTTTGCGATTGAAATTCTGGTACTTGAAACATTTAGGCTTATATGATATACAACAATTAATTTTACTTACTTGAGGTTCTGAACAGGAGACAAAACAACAAAGACCAAGAGATGAAGCACACTGAAAGAAAAAAAAAAAAAAATATATATATATATATATATACACATATATATATATATATATATATATATATATATATATATATATACATATATATATATATATACATATATATATATACACACAGAACAAACAATAAGAAAATTTATACTATTGCATAACATATTTAACACAAATTTGAAAAGATTTACTAAAGTGAACTTTAATGCTTTTGCTATTGAAGTAATTCTTCATGTATAAAATTAACTGTTTTACTCTTACCTAAAAATGATTTAAACATTTACTTAAAAAGGAAAAATTCTACAAGACTAAATAAATAAAAAAATAAATCTGAAAATTATATTTTTCCCTCAGTGTGAGACTTAACAATGACTTTTCATATACCGTAAAATGGGGCGAGATTATACCAGGTTTTGAGGGGGTTTTAATGCTATTTCTTTATTTACAAACGTAATCGGATAAATTTGGCACAGAAAGATAGATACACATTTCAGCTTTCTATTTCAGAGCAGAAAAAAATTTTAAGTGGTTAGGGATATTTTTTTTTTTTGCACAATCACTACCCACCAGGTGGGGTGAGATTAGGCCGCACCCTTTTCTCCATTATATAGTTGCCATAAATTCAATTATGTCACACACCTCTTACTTTGAAGCAAGAACACTTCCAGTTAATTTTGACTTTTTTTTAATTAAAAAATTGCTTTTCTCAAAAATTAACGAATTTCATCAGCCTTTTTTGACCAAATTCAAAACTTGCCCTTTTTCACCAAACAGAAAACGTAAGCTTCCCCACTTTCATCAAAGTTGCTGTGCATTTGATCTGGATATACACTCCCTTCATATGAAACAGCCACAAAGTTATTTACTCTGAAATCTGCTGTAGTTCCAGTGACACTTTCAGCAACTGCATTCTCTGTATTTGATTCCCTTTGTCCTCTTGAGAATGATCATGATCTTTTCATATTGGTGGACTGGGTAGCACCATCATCGTCATCAGTATTACCCAATTCTCTTAGCAGAGAACCCATGCTACTTGATTTTTAAAACATTACTTTGTTAATACATTTTTGATACAGATAGTTAAAGTTTCTTAAGAAATTTAAGATAGAGGAATTATTGCAATAATTCTAGCCATTCTAATAGTTAGAGTTGTGTGAATAATTTCTCAGTTTACAAAAAAGAAAAAAAAGTTACAGTACACAAAATAACCAAAAAAAGGGTGGTACAATCTTACCACATGAAGTGAGCTTATTTTAATGATGTGATAACACGGCAACCAAAAAAGGTATAGTAATGAAACTCCAAAGATAAGACTGTAGGTGAATAAAAATATATTACTTACGAGTGCATAAAACTAATCCTTCATACCATGAGAACCAACACTTTTCACAGGTTGCAACATAGTGATAAAATAGTGAATTGTTTAAAAAAAAAAAATTATTGCGAGAGTCACAAAGATTGTATCAGAGGAGCGTGATAACACTTGTTGATTTGTACCAACATACCACTGCCCCCATGGTAAACAGGAAAACTAATAGCTTTAATAACAAGCCACCGGAGAGTACTATTTTGCTGAATTCCATGTTGGCTTATTCTCACCTGAACTGGCATAATCTCACCCCATTTTACGGTTTGTCATAAATGGAATTTTATGAGAAAACTTTAAAAAGGAAAACAATAACAAAAAATTATAAGCTATTCATTCTTACAGTCCACTGAGAGAAAAAGAGGATGGAAAACAAGAGCACAGTCTGGCAAAGACCTTACACTGATAAAGTTAAAAGTTTCCTTTCAAAGAGACAAAATATTTTTTATTCATTTCACAACCATTTATAATTTTTTTTTTTTATAAAGTAAATGACACAGCTGATAAATACCATTACATATAATCATTTTCCCCATTTCCAATAATGAGAAATTGTCTGAAACTGATCTCACAATAAAACCATTTAGAAGATAGCCATACAAATAGGTTTGATCAAAAAGATTATTATAAGCGTTGTGAAATGACTATCCTTGTAGTTCATATGTCCAAGGAAGGAACAAAATTGATGAACTGGAGCAATATATAAAAAGACACAAGAAAAAGTAATTTAGGCATTTTTATAAGGTATGTTATTAAAGCAAATAAACTGAAAAATTGTACATTCCTACTCCAAAATAAGATCTACTGAAAGAACAAAGTTAGCAGCAAAAAATTTGAGGGCCTTGAATACAAAAATAAGTATTTTTGAAAATTTTTTAACAGGCCCTAGGAAACATTGAAATTGAAAATAAGGTACAAGGACCACAAAAAACACAAGAAAAATAGGAACTTTTTGCTTCCCTAGAAAGGCAGAGACCAGAAGCTTTTCAAATTTTGGAACAACTGTATATGTAATATCTTGGGGATGAGACTCAAAATTTTAAATATTCCTTTACATTTCAGACTACTTGCACTCACAGCTAAAAGATAATTTATACAATATTTTTAACAGTTTTGAGTACAGAACTAAGTCTGTGTACTAAAACTTTAGAAAAATAAGGTGCTATAACTCCACCCACCCATGTGGACATTAGTGGCTGTTTGACATAACCATTATTTCAAATCATCAAAATTTATATCATACTAACTGAATAGTCATACAATATGCTCAAAATTAAGAAATAACAAATCATTAATACAAAAATAAATTATGAAATATCAGACTTTCCACAACTGATGTCATGCAGCAGAACAATTTTTTTTGATTTTGAGCGATTTGCGGCTGTTTGGTCAACAAAAATGGGAAAAAATTCTGAACTACTATGGAAAAGAAGATAACAGTAATAAGGTGTGGTAACTATAATTTTGTGTTAAGAATTTACCTACTTTCCCAGCCTGCAGATTATCAGAATATGGTAGACAAGTTATTCTAAAATCTTAAAAAAGTACAAAAATCAGACTTTTAATGATTATACACCAAACCTAAACTATGAGTGCCAACTTAAGATATTCAAGAAACTAAATAAACGATCAACATCAAAACACTAAACATACCTGAGCTCTCACAGCAGGAGAAACTGTAGGATCAGACAGAAGAATCTGAAGAATAGGTTGAATAATTTGATATACATCTTCACTTTCTTCTGCAGTGCCAAGTTGTATGCATATTAAGAGGCCAAAATTGCACCTAATATCTGTTCTTCTCCTTTACCTCTTTTTTAGACTTCGTTCCACAACATCACATATTGTTATTTTACTGAAACAAGTAATATATAATAAAATATACAGCTCATACAATACTTTGCCATTAAAGTAAATTTAATGCACAAATTAAGGCTTTTAAAGGAATTAGTAATAAAATATACAGTTGATACAGTATTTTTATAACAATTATTCAGATATCCCCTATCTCTCTGAAATTTCAAGGAATAAGTTTAATAACTACAACACTAACAGATGACATGCTACACATTCTTAACAGTATGTTGCTGAATAGTATTCTAGAAATTAGTTTGTACTAAAATTTTATCATTCAGATCATGATTTACACTGGCCTCAAAGTTCCTATTTAAAGTTACGAGTTTGAACACTGCAGTCTTAAAGAAATGACACTTAATAGATAAAAGACATTCAAACATCATACAAAAATTAAAATACAGAAACACACACACATACATATATTAATATATATAACATATTATGTATCTGATAGTAGTAGGGATAATATGCAGTTTTGGTTATTTTAAGAATGATGCTGAATATACACCAACATCAACACTGAAAAAAACTATAAGAGAAATTCATGAAAAATGAGAACATTACTGAAAACTGCTCCAGAATACCTTTACAAACTTGCTAAATTGGACCATAAAGTATATTAATCCACAGTAAAGTGCGTAAAAAACTGTTTTCAAAATAGTGACAGTTTAGAATACATCTAAGGAAGCAAAGCTATTTATTGAAATTATTTATATCTAAAACCAAATATCTGCAAATAATTACAAGTGCTAAAAATTGCAAAGCAAGAGGGTTTTAACTTAAACTGCAAACCAGTAGTGGAGAGAAGCATAAATTGATGATAGAAGTAACTGAAAACGAGGTAAACCAACATCGATATAGTGAAAGGAATTTCCCCTTGACTTAATGAGTCTGGAGTAAGAAGCTTACATACATAAAAACATTGAGTGTAGAGTAGATTTATTTTGTGTTTCACCTAAAATTTAACTTGCCTATTAACAATACCTGTATTATATAACTTATTTTGTTGTAACTTACAAGAAACTGAGGAAAACACAACACAGGACGCACAGATTCTTAACCCTTTCGCGATGGCTGTTGCTATCACATGCATTCTACTGAGGTCGGAGGTGTTTCCGTGATGCGCTTCCTCCAAGCAAGGTGTCTTTTAAGTGTTAAGCCTAATTTTACGAAAAATTTCGAAATAGTACCATTTTTGAACAAAGCTATATATTTAAGCTATATATGGGTTACATACACATTCATTTATAATTTCTCTATTAACAAATTTTTGTTTTACAGATTAAATATTTTTTTACAGTACAGTGGACGTCATTAATTCAAACTCGAAGGTTCTCAGAAAAAGTTCGAATTATCCGTTGTTAAGAGAAAATATATAACTTTAAATGTGTATCACTGAAGAAGAAACTCTCCTAGTATGGATAACCCCAGAAGATATATTATACTATGTTATCTAAGTTAAACATATTAAAAGCAATACAGACTTACATTAATCATAAAATGAAGCAGAAGATATGCAGTATAAAGTAAACTTTTATTAAAAATATGAATTACACTTTGGGGAAAAACTGTAAAATGGATGTTTGGTTCTGTTTGTGATGCCTACATTGTTCAGCCAGCTTCTCGATTTGAAGTAAACATTTCAATTCATTTTCAGAGGAAGGTTCCATCTAAATAAATGCTTTCAGAGTTTTAATAGAGTCCATTATGGCTTTGGACCATTATGCCGCATTAGAAATATCTTTCGGCAGGTAGTAGAGAAAAGCCCTGGCAGTTCCTACCGAAATTAGTGCATACGTCTTCGATTACATCAGAGCTTTGGCCACATACAGTTTGATAAGAAATATTGTGCCTTGCCTTAAATCGAGAAAGCCATCCATCACTGCATTTAAAATCTTCAATACCCATTCGAATTGCCTATTCATCAGCCTTCGTCAGCACTAGGGGTCCATTTATCGGAAAATTTCAAGATCTATCATCCTGGAACCATAGCAGTAGAGCTTTTTCTAGAACTTCTTGAGATGCATTTCCCATGTGTTTCCTTCCTCTAGCAAATTTTGATTTTTCCCATGAATCTAAAATTGACTCCTTGTTTTTAAAATTAGTTGACAAGGCATTTTTTTAAATTCTAGAGTCAGCTTCTAACTTTGTTTTACATTCGCCATTCTCTACTTTCTTTAAAATTTCTACCTTTGTCTTCAATGTTAGGGTTTGTACTTTCCACGTGTAGACATCCTGAATTTTACACGTTCACACCACACAATGAGGAAGAAAAACTAGTCCACATTAAGTTGTCTGCACTGCAGTTATAACTGACGCAGCTCCCTAGAATCTATAGTAAAGACTAGTTTCTCTGAAATTATAAGAAAATCAATCCGAATAAAGGAAAATTGCTTTTTCCATTTAGCACTAAGAAGAAGGACAATAGCTACTAACGTTTAATGAACATGCAATAGTCTAGGAATGCAGGCATGGGCCTCTTTACACAGAAAAGAAATTTTGACACACAAAATAATAAATACAGTGTGTATTTTCTCTATTAAACGAGGTAAAAGAATTTTTTTTGGTCAAATTTTTAGTTCGAATTAACCAAAGTGGTAAAAATTAGTTTGAATTAATGAGATATTCTTAACATTAACTCCAATACAAGTTTTTTTGGGCCTTTGGATTAGTTCGAATTAACCGAGTTTGAATTAACGAGCGTCCACTGTATTTACTTAACTACCAGTGTAAATCAGAAATCTCACAGCATCAGGGTCTGATTACACCTCAAAACTAAACTGTGAACCCATATGTCCAATACTATAATCCCACACCAAATGAAAAACAAAATTACTCATAAATAAAGAACAACTGCAAAGTTTAAATGCTCTAATTGCTGACAGCCAGCCACAAAAAATAGCCTTCTCCATTTTTTTTTACAAAAAACTACCGCCAGCATTTGAGTCATATCCCTCTTTCTTTCAAAAACAAGGTCACAACTATGTGTATTCCAAATTTCATGGACATTGGATGCCATCTAGTGCCCCAAAAATTAATTAATAAAACATCTGATCTACTGTCACATATATGTGACAGTCGGTTACAGAGTCTTTTCTCTCTGACATGCAGGTGTGACAGCAAGGAGAAAACGCAGATAGCAGCTGTCACATGTGATGTTCGCCGCAAAAGGGTTAAAATACACAATAAAAATTTGTGGCTTTATTCTACAATGTTGTGGTTGTTTTTACTGTAGATTTTAAGATGTGCATTCATGTGTTATTTTGTTGCTTCTTTCAAAAACATTTACAAATTATTAAATTTCAACCATATTAGGCAGTCTTATAAAACCTGACTTCTAAAACAGAATGTTCACAAATGGTAACTAACATCAAAGTTTATATAGCATGATTTTATAGCACTACAATTCTTATCACACATTCAAAACTTTCAAACTAGTAATTTATTGCCTGCAATGACAATTGCTTAGAATGAACAGCGCAACATAATTAGCACCTTTAATTCTAGATAATTAATGCACAGTAAAATATGTAAAGACCAAAAAATTCAAAAGGAACCTGTATACAAAAAAGAGAAAGAAGAATCATTTAGAGATTTTGTAATTTATTTTTATCCTTTTCCTCTGTTGAGACTGCACAGATAACTTTCAAAATGAAAATGGATAACCAGCCCATGAATAATATAAATGTGTAATTTCTTTAATTATCTTTTCATTTTATAAAGCCAATGAAATATCTCTTACCTCTTGATTCACATACACAAGAAATAAAGGAACTTTTACTTAAATGAAAACTTTTTATAAGTTTCAATTATTAAAGCCTGAATAAAAGTCCTACTCTTATCAATTTACAATAGGTATTTAAGTATACTAAAAACCAGCACTATTAAAGTACAATTTCCTTATATTATAACGGCTTTCACCATAAGACACACACAAAAACAATTGCTATATCCAGCTGTTTGGAAATCCTGGTATACAAGATCAACTTACATACATACTTGAAATAAAAACAAATGTATTACTCTTAAAAAAATTAATAAAATATCTATCTTGCAATAACATACAGTAAGAGAAATATTACCGGTCAATGATGAAGTCAAAGATATACTTTGAAGTCAGGCTCTTTATTATTACTCGAAGGCATGATACACGTCCTTTAGCACTACAAAGTAAAAAATAAAATTATTATATATAATTTGTTGAATAACAAATCAATTGTTATGCTTTTATGAATTTGCTTTAAATAGTTCTTTCTATCTTGCTAATGCAAATTCACCGACCCAAAATTTTTATTCTAAGGTATAACAAAAATGAGCGGAAAACCTAGGCCATTCAGTGTAAATGTTAATATATTGCCAATTTAGCATAAAAAATAATTAATAAAATAGGGTATTAAACTTTAAAACAGGAATTTTCAGGACCAGAAGTCCTAGGCTATTACTTCTGTGCCCATTTCCCTAAGCTTTATGATTAATATATTTCCAAGGAAACCAAACCATTGCTACTAGTTCTGTGGTATTCTTAAAATAATGAATAAAGCAATGTCACTTTTACATGATTTAGTTTTATTTTATCTCTCTACCTAATTTTGTTTAACTTGATTCAATGAAGAGCATCAAATAAACAATTATTTTGTATCATTATATTACATTAAATGTTATTAAATTAATAAGCATTAAAATTGACATTCTTGATACTAATATATGCATAAATATATTTTCGTCATTGATAAAATATATAATACATATATCTACTTTCTTCTAATTACAGTTTTTGGATGCATATGAATTAAATACTTAAAATTACCATATATAACTATATTCAATAATATTTCTAATAAATAGTAAATGAAGAATAACTTATTTTGAACAAAAGAATATTCATTGAATTTACACTTCTATTACATAATAATTAACACTATATCTTATGGTTAATATATGATATACAGTTAGTAAAAACACTTTCAAACTGATATCTTTCTCAATAGAACATTAAAATTTCAGAACAGATGTGTCAGATGCACCCTTCTTGGCGAAAAGTTCACACAAACTTTTCCTGTTTCAGCAGACCTGTTAGGCTTAAAGTGAGAAATGCAAACAAAAACATAAATAGCGACCAAGAAATAACAAATAAGTTGAAAACAAACTTCTAACTGGCTGTATTAAACTTCCAAAAACATTACAGAAATCCTCAGCTGGTGGTTTACAGTGGTCACAAACATACCTTCTGCTGGTTGTATGAAACTTCCAAAAACAGTACAGAAATCCCTAGCCGCTGGTTTATAGGCATAAATGCCAATTTTCCATGCAAAAACCTATTACACACCTGTTTCCCATAAAATACATCCTAAACAACCTCAATTCAATCATGTCACTCATTTTGCCACAAACTACACTCTAGAAGACACAAAACATTTAACTTCAAGCAGCACATTTAAAATCAACTGCTACGTTATGATAACCTCAAACACAGAAACACAGAAGCAATGATGCATGCACGAGAAAAGAGCACAGCAGAAATAGCAAAAAAACTCCCAAAAATACTAAACATTATTCAACACTTTAAACAGAAAATTTAAATTCCTCCCACTTTATATCCCTAACAACCCCAACAGTATGCCTATATTTCAAAAATCTACAATACTATCCAAAATATGTCACTGATATTTTGCAACAACATGGCCACCATAATAAATCTCATAAACAAGCACACACAAATTCAAACAGGGTTGCCATAAAAAAAATCTCACCAAAATTGCATGGTTACCATGCCATACACAAAATGGCAAAACTTGGCAGGGGGGTGCATCTGAAGTACCTGCACCAAAATTTCATACATTGAACGGAAATTTTCCACAGTGCTGCTTTTAGCAACAGTATATCATACATGTTGTATAAGCATATACCAGACTTATTCTGTACATAACATGCACAGATGTACAAGACAGGCAAAGGGTTAAAGGATGACAGTTAAAAACAAATACTGCATGACCCTACTTAGTGCAATATTCCAAAGTTTATTTTTCATGGTCTTGAGAATGCAAGGAATCTGAACCCAGTACCATGCAGACAGGACTTCCTCATGAAGTCAATATAATACTGCTTCACACAATTGTGTTATATCACTCAAATTGATTAGTTATTAAGAATTAGGTCCATCTTTTCTCACACTAATTGTAATGTATATAGACAAGCTTAAAAAAAGTACCTTTTTTGTAAAGTGCCTTCAATTGCTTCTTTCAGCCTGTCTTCAAAATCATCTGTTGTATTAACTTCATCTTCAGCTTCTATCACTGAAATAAAAATAAGTCCTGATAAGCAATGATAAGCGATACATTAGACAAACTAACTAATATCACTATAATTCACTTACAAGTTTCTTCATCGCTCTCTAATCGTAATTCTGATACGTTGCTGATAACACTGCAGTTATCAGCTAGGGATTCTTCTTCACTAGCAAAATTTGAGTCCTGCTGTTGACGCAAGAGGCCTCCTAAAGAGTAATTTCAACCATCAAATATCAATTAGAAACTAGGAACATCTAAAACATGACAGCATAATATATAATTTGGTTTAAAAGTAAATACTTATAAGAAATTCTGTAATAAGTATTTACACTTAAAACACAGGATTCTGTGCTAACATGATTAGTAAAATTGTCAAAAACCATTATACATGAATTCTGAGATATGTAATTATACTTAGATTTATAGTTACTGTCTATGATTATAAAACCTAGGTGTAGAAACGTAAAACATGAGAGTAAATCATTAAGATTTCAAGGTCACTGCTTCATTGACTTACACAAAGATTCTAAAACAAGAAATTTACTTTCAAGAACAGAACAAAGCAAATGATAGCTTTCTTTAGCATGCAATTCAAGTTTTTAAATGATTTTAAAGTTTATTTTTGTTTTACAACAGAATTAGTTAAATAGTAACATACTACAGTTCACACTATATTTCTTATGGGACAAAAGGAAAATTATTAACATTTGACAAGGGTTATGGGACATAGGAAAATATTTCTTCCATTAGCTTTGATAAGTTTTCTAAAACAATTTTACTTGACTCGTACTCTACCTTTTTTAGTTATAATATCTTTAAATGAAATTATTTTAAAACAGACAAATAGTGATTTTTGGTATACCCCTGTGCTTTAATCTGACCGTAACAATAGATGTTTTCAAATCATAAAAGTTTCATGGCTTCCTTAGACAAACTTATTTTTCCATTAGATTAGTCCTAGGATCAAGGTACTGCTGAAACATTTTCATTAGACAAATAAGCATAAGTATTTATACATATAGCTACTTTTCAAAACGATAATTTTATCACCAACTGATAAGCTAGCTCCAGCAGTCCAGAAACCCCAACGAATCTGATGAGGTAACATTGAATATAAGCCTTTTTCCCTTCTTTTTTTAAAGCAAGCACTTCTATCTTTCAACATTTGCTCATTCTACACTACAGCATTTTTGGTTGCTTATTATGGGATAAGTGAACCAACATCATCCCTTGGTGCCCCTAATTTCAAACCGAGCACCAGGTGTCCCAGACTTGGGTTTTAAAAACTCAGATTTGAATTTTTCAATGACAATAAGGGTTTTTTTTTTCAAAAATATCTCAAAATATTTTTTATTATACGCATAATGTGAATACAATATAACAATTTAATAGAAAAATACAGCTTACAATGACATTAGTATGTGTTTGAATATACATTCAAACATACAAAATGATTCAACCATCTCAAAAGCTCAAAACCACTTTACAAACATGCATTATAAGAGCACAATTCCTGGCTACTGATTTAGTAAAATGAAATAAGTGTTATGTCATTTTTTGTGAAAATTGTACTGCAATGTTATCAGTGTGCTTTATGCAGAATTAATATTTATTATTACTTTCCCTAGTAATTTAAATTTCAGTTGTCTTTTGAGCAACTGTGCTAGTTTAGTACTTCTATAGTTTAAATAATTTGGTGATGTTTATTTAATTAAGTTATGAATCGTAACATAGACCATGCCTAAAACTAATACCCGACCAAGATAGATGAATAAACAATGGAATACTCGAAATTTTAATGAACACTATTTGGGAAAATCAAGAATTAAAAGATTGATTGCGAGAGGACAGTAATGAAAAATATGTGTTTCTGCATTTGTTACAATACAAAATTAAAAAATACTAATCAATCTATATTAATTGCTCATAAAAATACTGTCAAACTTTAAATTTTTTTACATAAAGTAATGAGATTAGAACACAATTAGATAATTGCATAAACCTAGATGGTGAAAAAGTAACAAACGTAGAATTAACTATTGCTGCTTTTATTCCCAGACATAATTATACCATATGCACAATGCAATCACCTTACTGGAACATATAAGAAAGCCTTTTATGATAGAAATATTACCAAACAAATAAATATGACTATAAACAAATAACTTAAATTAAACTTTGAGTAATCTTCAATAATGTAACATATCTTAATTATATTTTTTAATCATTCTTAGTAAAAAAAATATGTATTTTAGAAATCTCGGTCCCAAGCGACATAGGTCTTGTACCTCCTCCCAGCCCTACAAACCCAACAGAGGGACTGTTTGGCCTGCAAAAACCTGAACACACTAACTGCTAGGAAGGATATATTCCAAGAAAAGAGACTATGTCATATGCATACATTTAGTTCAGCATTTTTTTGTATGTGTTAGTCTAAGGATTTACTTTAATTACAATATAGATGCCATCTCATGCTAGAGTGGGAAATCCTTATTTACTTTCTAGGTTACCAATTTTCAGAAGTGGGCTAAAGATGCATTTCCAACTTGGGTCTGTCAAGTGAAAAGCCAAGACATAATTGAACATATTTTACTCTTAAAAATTTAATTACCATATTTTTCAGACCGTAAGATGTACCTCAAATTTCTCGGAGGATTTTTAAAGAATATTTCGTATTTTGTTCAGAATATAAAGATATTTTCAATTTCTTACTTAATAAAGATAAAAACATTTATATAAAATATATATAATAAAATATTAATTTCACTTTAATGTTACCTTTGGACCATAAATGCACCCCAATTTGAAGTCGATTTTTTTTATGTAAAAAGGTGCATCTTATGGTCCAAAAAATACGATAATACATTTGAAAATAAAATCCAAAAGAAAATTTTTTGTTGTTTAAACTTAGGACTTCAAAAAAAAGCTTCAAACATAAAAAACATGTCATGAGACACTTACAGTTAATGCGTACACTCAGGGCTCGATTTGGAAATGATTATTTCTCTTCAAATTATTATGTAAAAATTATTTGTAAAATAACAAACACCTTGTGAATTTATGGTAATTCAGAGATTGTTATGTAAAAAAAAAATGAATTCAGTTTATATTTCATCAATAAATACCTGACAGGTAATGATCTAAATATACAATGTTCCATAAACCAACCCGAATATGCTTCTAAGCAGTATCTCCTGACTCACTATAAATTTGCAAGAGAGATACTCCGTCAAACTCTTCTCAGTATATCAACTATTATCCAATTAAAATTATTTATATTAGATAGTACTTGTTTATATATTTCTTAATATTTTACCTTTTAGATTACGATAACCCTCTTACATTTTTTTATCTTTTTTGAAGAGTTTTTAAATTATGCACAAATAAAAAATAGGGAATATTGTAATTTACTGGTTTTTTCAATACCTACTACTATAATTGCCAACAATTATAGTTTTAACAAAGAAACTTTCGAATTAGGAACATTTTCTCATGTCTTTTCTTGATTTTACACAAAAATTAGGCATCAGTCAGTAGTTAACGTACAAAATCAAAGTCGCAGGTTAAAAATAAAATTCAGCTGTTTACTATTTTTAAATATTTTTAATTTTTTAATTTTTTTTTCACAGCTCATAAACTTGAGGTTTACAAAATTAAATCCAGTGAATTTATATAGAGAGTACATGACCGAGTGAGAATTTTCTTTCAATTTAACAAAATGAAGTCGTGATTGTTCGTGCAGAGATTAGAGTTTAAATCGCCTCAGTTGGTATTATCGCGTAAACATGATCCAAAAATAAATCTCCCAACATAAAATTAGAAGATTTCAAGATATATTGTAACATTTCCTATTCCCCAACCGCTGCACGCATAAAACGCAAACGGAAATATCAAATTTATAATTAATAAAAGTCGTTAAATTTCTCAAACAGTTGATACTATTACTAAAGATCTCATACTTTGTTTGGGGTGAAAAGTGATTATTCTATAACTAAGAGTAACAGAAAATCTTATCGAAATCAGGTACTAATAAAATTATTTTATAGAAAACGCGCAATGAAAGATTAAAAATTTACAGTAAAAGTAAAAAATGTTGGTATTTAAGTATGAGCTGAATAACTGACAGTTTATAGTTTTTATGAATAAAATTACAATCTTTTTTATGAAAAAGATAAAATTTAAAACAGTTATTCATTTCAATGGATATGAACATTTAAAATATGTGAGTACAATATTCAAGGTGAAACAGATGTTAAGTCAAGGTTTAATTTAAGACGCAGTTTCCCGTTAACCCTACTGTAAACACTCACCAGATTTTGACTTTCTCTTTCCCTTAGGCATTCGTAAAAGATCAATTAATGCTAAAAATTAATCTAAAATTTAAAATGATCAAGAAGGACAACACGTGGATATGAACTTTCTAAAACTTCCAATCATAAAATAAGGTACTTTATAAATAGAGTCGTAAATATGTATCCACATGGTGAATCCCTGATTTCAACTCAAGGATGGCAGAAATGCCAGATGACGTTGACAAAAATAAAATGCCGCAACCAGTTTCGTAGTAAACAAATTAAACATTTTCAAATATGTTTTTAAACTATAATGATATACTATCGAAACCATTAAATAAGAGCTAAATGGGAATTCTGCCACCCAATATAAGTCCAAAAATGCATCTTTTACAAAAATAAAATTTTAATTTTCAGAAATAAGCGAGAAAACTTAATCAAAAGACTGTAATGTTCAGGCAAATCAAGTTTTACAATGTTCGTAGAATTTTTTCCTTACAAGAAAACCAAATGTCAAAATATAATTTTTTTTTCATCTAAAGAAACAAATTTTCAAATGTTTATTACTCAAATATATGTATATATATATATAAATATATATATATCTTAAATTTTCTTATTTCATCTTATTTCTAGTCGTTTGTGATAATAAAAATTTTCATAGAAAAACTACACAAAAAAATAGGATTCCAAAACTTCCAGATATTTTTTACCAAGAAGATGGCAACAGCTGTAACTTTTAATGTTCAGCGAGAGCGAGACCGAGACGGACATTTGTGAGTTCGTCTCGTATGTGGAGTGTGTAGGTTGTACGTTGGATATTGTACTTTGTCTGAAAAAATATTTTAAGTGAAGCACATATGAATTCTGGACAGGAAGAAAGTGCTGATCAACTGGATGAATCCATTGCAAATTCCAGTGCCAGCGTTGATCAATCTTTTGATCAGAAGGGTAACGGTCCTAGAGAACACGCCAAACCGAGGCGGAGGAGGCGGGGAAAAAAGCGTAAACAGAAGAAAGAGAGCGCCGCTACGTGTGAAACGGAGAATCCGGAGGAGTGTGAGAGCGAGTTACATGCGGAGAGAGAGCATGAAACTCACGAAGACAGCGAGTATCCTGGATGGGACTCTGATGAAAATTTGAGTTGTGAAGATGAAACGTATAGTGACGTTATACTTCGACCTATTAATGTACCTAGTGCACCACTAAATTCTACGCAGTTTATTATAGATGATCACAATGACTGTCGATTTTATATGAGTTTTGAAACTCCAAACCCCTATGGAGTCTCGACTCATGCAGATTCTCACTGTGATAGAGTTGAGGGAGATATTATTGAACCCATCGGAGATGATGCAGCGTATATTGATATAGACTATCAATACGAATCTCCTCAAGATTTCGATAATACGGCCTACTACGATAAAGATTTTGAGCTGTCTTACAAAAACAATCGCTTTGAAGATCTTTTGAGACTCTCTCGAACCGAGTTGATTAGCAGGTTACAGTCTCTAGAATCCCGTTTCAAAGAATTGACAGAGGATTTGGTGAAAGAAAATCCTAGTCCCATCCTAGAGAAATTACAAGCCGAATTGCTAGAGTTACAAGAAAAGAATAGTTATCTAAAGGAATCAAATTCAAAATTAACTGCTGTGCTGCAGAATGAGGCAGATTGTCCAGATACTCAGAGCTGTCAAACTGTAACTGAAAGAGTGACTACTTCTTCGGTTTCACATGATGAACAGGAAACTGAAGATTCTGATGGGGAAATCTATGAGGAGTGCAATGAACCAGATGAAGTGGTAATGACTGATTTAAATGTGGATTCTGACACTCTGAAGGACTTGCATGGAAAGAACTGTGACTTTCAGATCAGTCGTAATGAAAGACTGACTGATCCCAGAGAAGTTATAAGAGATCATATTGGTCAGAGTCGAGAGGCTAATGTTGATCACCACATAGATCATGTTAGAGTGGATGTGGATCACCATACTGATCACAGTGAAATAAACAGAGATCTTCCGGGTAAGCAAGTGGAGGTAGTTAGAGATCAACGTAGTGATCAACATGAACTAGAAGGATATCCACAGTTTCATCTTGGCAATCAGAATGTGAACAGTGATAATAGGAGTTCAAGTGAGTCAAAAACTGGAAATTTGTGTAGTAGTACAACAATCTCAAATTCTGAAGGTATACAAACCAAACATGTTCATTCTAATTCTCATAAAATGCTTCATTGTCAACCAAATAATCTTGTTAATGATGAGTTAAGAACTTTGAACATCAGTACTAGTGAATTGTTTCATATTACCAACCAAACCAAGTGTTCTAGTTTGGTACCAGTGGAAGGAGGAATGTCACCATCAGAAACAAGTGTAAATTAAGTTTCTTATATAATGTATCAAACAAAATTCATTATGTAAATAGCAAAAGAAGTTTTCTGTGTTGAAGCATCACTTCTGTTTCTGTAAACATTAAAAATCCTTTCAAGATATTTTGTTTTTGTGTGTGTGTGTGTGTTTTTCCAAGTAGTAAGAAAATTTTCTTTTAGTACTATATTTAAAGTGTTTTAAAATGCTCTAAATGGGAGCTAAATATCTATTTAATTCTTGATGCATAGTTTACTTGGATGAGTATTTTGTGCCTTATGCATACGATGGAATAAATTGAAAATAGGATACCAGTCAAACAGGTAAGTTTGCAGTCATGGTATTAGCACTGTTCATTCTTATATTTGCATGATCCAGGTTGGATGGCTTCTCAGTTCTACATAAATAGTAGTGGATTTGCCTATAATGTATCATCATTGTTTCTCTCTCTTTAGGAGATGGTAGTTTGTAATTATGATAATTGATGAGTGAGTTCAGGCACAACTTACTTAAAGAAACAATTACCTTATTAAAAGTAAATGATTTAAAGAGCATTCATTCTAATTACGAAATGTACTACTAATATTTTTGATTCTGTTTTATCTGAGGCTTTATTTTAAATGCTTGTACCATTTAGATTATACTTAGTCACCTTTTTTCATTTAGAAAATTCTGTTTATGACTGCCTTTTTTAACAATCTTCAGTTTTTTTTCTTTTTCTTCTGTTGAAATTTAATGTTAAAAACAAAAAGCTTGAGTTCAGATTCTTAAAACTTTATGAGCCTTGCAGTGCAACTAAAGTTAAATTTTTTACTTTTGAAATGGTATGATGGAAAGGTGGCTTCGTGTAAAAAAAAAAAAATTCAGCTTGGTGGATTTTTGTCCATGGGATAACTTGCCCAGTTTAAGTCCCTAAATGACGATTGTTTGGATTTTTTTTTTGTTATTACAGGAATTGCAGCTATCTAAATATTTATATTCAGGAGTAAGTTTTTATAATTCTATTACTATTGCTTTGAAAAAAATAGGGGGTTGGTAATCTATGTTAAAAAATTTTGCATTTGGTATTAAGAGTTTTTGCTGTGTAATATATGATACTTTAAATATGCAAATGATATTCAATTATCTATGATGTGATATTTTATGGTGGTGTTTTTAAAAAAACAAATTTACCCTCAAAAGACGACATAAAAGTGTTCCCTAGTTTATCAAAACTATTCTCAGTTCCAAAATGTTTGTTAGTCCGGTACTAGAGTCTGTGGATTCGAGTCACAAATGGCATGGATGTTTGTAGCTGTTCAGAATCGGCTTTAAGCAGTAGGTCCCGGTCCAATTAGCTCTCGTGTAGCAGAAAATGACCGTAGTACTCCAAAATCTTATCTATATATAT
Organism: Dolomedes plantarius; assembly: GCA_907164885.2. Taxonomy (NCBI): domain Eukaryota; kingdom Metazoa; phylum Arthropoda; class Arachnida; order Araneae; family Dolomedidae; genus Dolomedes; species Dolomedes plantarius. The sequence goes on along the minus strand of OU015498.1, from coordinate 73,255,651 downwards.
AAAAGAGCTTGTCTGTTTGTTTGTCCGCTGTAGAATCATAGACTGTTTCACCCACCGGGACCAAATTCGGCACAGTTAATGTTTTGGACCCGAGAAACTTAAATCGTGAAAAACGAAATTTGGGGCTCAATTAGTTTTTTTTAATTAATTTTTAATGTTTTTTGTGCCCGATAGAGGTGCGTCTACCCCCTGTGGTTTTCCCTCAACCAGCTGCGTTAAGAGGGGTGGTTTGAGAATGACGGGGGTGGGGGGTGGAATTCCAATGTGCGGGAGAAAGAGGGTTGGGAATGACCTTAAAATCAGACGAAGGTCCGCAGGCTCAAAGTTTCTTTTTTTCTTATTGTTTGTATATCATTTCAGTAGAAACATGCTAAGCGCATTCTGTCTGGCCAGATGAACATGAAGAGCGGGAGTAGCAGCCCAGTATTTTTTTGATGGAATGCATGAAATATTTTATATCTATATATATACCCGGGCAACAATGCTAGTAATCTATAAAATTATCAATTTAACAATTTTTTGTTACCAAGTTATTATTTTTTGTACTTCATATAAAAAGAAATTCTCAATTTTGAAATATTTTAATTTGGCAGCTTGTTACAATGCTTACTTCAGTTTTGCAATTGCTTTTGATTGTGCTGATGAGAGCTGTGTGTTATAGGGTATGTGGGGACAAAGGTTTGCACATACATTTGACAATGACCGGGAAGAATAGGGTAGGCAGTGTATTCGTACACTTCCATCAGTTGCCTTGTGAAAGCTATTGAAGTTACAACCTCCTTGCAGAGAAAATGAGATAAGCATATTTTCGTCACTGCCAAAACACAACCAGCATGAATAGGGTAAAAATTGAGTCATGGGTTAAAGGTTTGCACTGCAAACCTTTGCTCCTCATGCTACTAACATTTGTTTTATGCCCTCTTTTCATTAGGAATCCTTATTTACAACGTCTTTTAGTTCTTTGTTTCAGTTTATGTTAAACATCCATCTTGGTCTTTAAACATGATGTCTAGCATGCGGGAATTATACGGGAGTTTTTAAAGTTGGGGAAAAATTGTGCGAATTATATGGGAATTTAGCATTTTGACCTACAAATGCAGGAATTTTATCAACCTTTTCCTTATAATATTTTTAGATAAACAAAATTACTACAAAATAAACGAGAATAAAATGCTCTAATACTCATATGTGCGGCAAAGGGAAACGGTTCCAAAATCTTTTTCCGTTTTTGTTTATTTCTTTTTCTTTTTTATTATAGCCAATATACATTGGAAAAAGTCGTTCTAGTATTATTTTAAAGTCGTCTTTTCCATTGTTCCAGTCATTCACCTTTCATTTATAACCCTTTTTACCTGGAATTAAAAAAATTCAATAAAAGTCGTTAACTAATCCTACAAAGCCTTGTGGTATAGGTACCTTTATTTTAAATCCCATTATTTCACAAATTATTCTTCCAATTGGGATTTATGTGGGAATTTCATTTACATGAGACTGAAATTAAGATGGTGAACCGGAGAAAAAAAAATCAAGTTTTCAATGCTTAAAGGAAACTTGAAATTTCATTTAGAAATTATTAATGGGCATTCACATTTTTGTAATTTGAAAATAAATTAAGATTTTTGATAAAAACTGTTTTTAATTTTTTATAAAATGCTTGAAAATCCATAAATTAAAATAAAATAAATTAGTACAAAACAAAAAAATTAAATAGTTCTGAACAAAGACCTATTTTACAAGATAAAAGAATTAAATATTGTTACAAGATATTATATTATTGGCTCGAAGGTCTGGTCAGGGAAATTAGCTCTCCCTCATTAATGGACGAGTTTCGGCTAATTTGCTACCTAGATAGCGAAGGAAAAAATCATCTAATCAAATGTACTAAGTCATTTTTTTGCCTACCTTAATTTGCTAAATTTTTATGGGTTTTAAAAGACAGTAAAGCCTAAGATATGATATAACGATAGTGTTAATAGTTGATATTTTAATTGGAAGTTCTTTAGTTTAAGAAAAAAATTGAGATTAACCCCATTCATTTTGTGATTTTCTATATATATAACACCTTTAGAAAGATTACAAAATGTGAAATAAAATTATTTAGACAACTCTATTTGTGATTTTCTATGCTTATCCAGTTAAAAACCAACGAGTGGGGTAAAGGTTTGCAGTGCAAACCTTTGCCCCACCGATTGGGGCAAAGATTCACAAACAGGTGTTTTGGTAAAATTAAAAATTCGGTGCCTCAACCTTTCAGGAAAAAATTCATTTATTTTATAGAAGGTAGAGGAGATACCCAACTACAATACAAGTGACTTTTTGGGGCGATAGGATCTAATGGAGGCCCATAGAAAACCAAAAACTCAAAACTGCAAACCTTTGCCCCACCTACCCTAATATGTATGCTTACTAAAATTTATCTTAAAAAAGGGGATTGAAACTTGAAAAAGTCTCATGCTTAATAAATAATTAAATATATATATACATATATTTCAAAACCAAAATTATTTGACATGGTTCATTAGACATAAAGTCAATTGTCAACTAATCTACTTATGGATATGAAAGTAGCATGTCTGAATTGTGTTAATTGCTGCATTATTGAGAACTTCAAACTAAAAGTGCAGTTTAAATCCTAGACAATATGCTGAAGGTGCTAAAAATTTTCGTATTATTCACTCATCTTTTAAGGGTGAATCCTGTGCATATCTGTTATGCAAGTAAAATTTAAACCACATTTTGTGGAAATGGACCTTTTTTCAACGTGGCATAGGAGTTATGCTACTTGTATATGACTGTGTGACATATCTCTACAGTGCATGGTATTTAATTATTAGTTGTAATTTGCAGTAATAATAAAAAAAAATTCTCTTCTATAATTCATAAATTATTAGGTATTTCTATTAAAAAAAAACACCCTCTTTAGGTACCTAGGTGCTATTTTCAGTAATTATAGGTACCTTATCACCTTAGTTTACCTATAATTACAGAAATTTGCATTTCCTTTTGGAAAGTAGGAAGAGGAATGTTTCTTCAATTTAACAAACTGTTAGAAACTCCTTACTGCTAGGGTCCCATAATAGTGATTACCTTAGAACAAATGAAGGGCAAGAAACAATTTTTTTTGATATTTTTTTAAATAGTATTCATTTATTAAAAGGCACTGTAGCCATATGGTATAGTTTTAAATGTAAAGCTTTTTTTAATTTCATTGTTACCTGTATCTTAAAATTCAGATGATATTTAAAGGTATAATTTTGTTATTTTTAAGTTAAATTAGATTAAAATAGCAAACTAATTATTTTAAACTAAATTCTGGTCTTTTTAATAAACTTAACATGTTAAAAGAGCAAAATTTTTAGTTTAAATAAAATGAGGAGGATAAATTGTTAATTAACTAAAAAACGTGGGGGGGATGTACTACTATGAATAAAGCAACAGAGTGGCCTGCTTTGATGAAACAGTATTGGGGAAGTTTACTATGTTTGCACAAGTAGTTTTATCAAAGTTTGCAAGCTCGAAAACTTCAGGAGCCATTTTTTTTTGTTTCATTTTGTTACTGACTTTTATATTTATATATATATATATATATATATTCTCTGTACACTGATTATTAGCTTACAAACAAGTTTCCCCCTGTAAAAAAAAATCATATCCAGATAAAGAGAGAGAGGTTTTGTATATTTCTATGCTTTTCATTTCAAAGATAAGCCAAAAATAATTACTTCCTCTAATTGTCAGTCCTTAAAAATTAGGTTTAAATATCCAGGAATAAATACTATGCTTTCCTCAGTCTATATATTTTAGTTTGCTCTAGCATGGTTTCAGTCCTAACAAGCATCCTTGGATGTTCTGATATCCACGTTGGGTATGGGATGTTAAATCTATGGGCCAGGAAGTCCCTCCCTTGGATTTGTAGGGATGTAGGCAGTACATGTTCCCTAGATGGCATCCTTTGGGGTGTTATTTCTAAATCATGGTGGCACCTGGCAAAAAGTCAGATTCCAACCCTTGTGGTGCCCAAATAGCCAAAAAGTTAAAAACTTGAGTTGCCACCCTCCATGGGGCATATTAAAGAAATAGAAGTTCTGTAAAATAATATACATTCAAAACTCAGAATGGCTTTCCTTTTAAGAGGTTAAGTTTGTAATTACAATTATTATTTTATTGACAAAACTTAACAGTGAATAGACTTAAAATTGTATGAAGTGCTTCCTTACCTTTGTGAGTAATTTTTAAACATAGGACAGTAAGAAACTTAAAAGTCAGTAACTGCCACAATCCAAATAGCTCAATCAAAATAATGCTTACCCTGTAACCTTGAGACATAGGTAATCAAGAATTCCTAGTATTTCTCTTTGTGACAGACGGTCATATCCCTATGTGAGATGTATAATGATGAAATTTTGAAAAAGGCAAATTTCTGAACTATAATTTTTTCTGCCTCAGAATGTGCCTAATTAAAGCTAGGGTTTTATTCAGAGGATTAACTAAATGAGCTTGATTTTGGCAATTATATAAATATTTCTAATAGCTATTCAAATGTTTTGGGTCAATTGTTAGTGATGAACATGGAAACAATCATACAACATGTGACAAAGGCAAGAAAAAAGAAAAATAGAGTGAATTTCATTTAGTAGATTAAAGTATTCATTAAAAATGAGAGAAGCTTTCAAAAATCAGATAATACTTTAGAACTAAGACAGACAAAGGTATGCATTATCATTGAGTAAATAATAAGTTTGGGCCATTTCTTTGACCTCCTATTGAAATAGATGATAAAAAGTTTCCAAAATTTACATTTGAAAAAGTGTTGGAAGCTGAACAAGAATTTTACAATATCTTCTGGATTGGAAACTAACCTTTATCAAAGAAAAGGAATGAAATTTATACTGTATCTCTACTGTTGGAAGAGAAAAAATATGGCAAAATAGTTCATCTCTATCTGTTGTTTAAAATGTAATAAATTTGTCAGTATGTTAATAATGATCATTAAAATATGCATTAGAGAAGAGTTTTTATGTAAAAAAAAATCTCATAGATGCCTCTCAGTGCTCCTGATGAGTGATAGTTTGTGAAAAACCGTTTGTATATAGACAGTTAATGTTATATTTTAAAAGGATTATGCTGCACAAGATTTTAGAGAATAACTGTCCCTTCATAAGGGCTAAAAAAGTTCATAAACCCTCTTGTAACACAAGGTTGTTTATTGTATTGGATATGTTATATAAAATATGTAATACCTTTAGAGATCTGTATTGTTGTGGATATTGATTGAGAACTTTTTTTAATGTAACACCCTCAGTTGCTCTTTCAAGCATTAGGTGCTTTGCAGTCCAATATAGTAGAGAAACTGCATCCAAATTGGGAAGGTAGGAGAACATGGATAGAGCTGAGCAAGTAAAAATTGAGAACTAAAACTAAATCTTGACTTCTACCATATTTCTGGATCTCATTTCAAATATTGTTCATTGAAAATAATGTTGAACAATGGACATTTTGTTTTTCTTTTTTCATCCATTTCACATTTACATTTAGTAACAAGAGCTTATTGATACTGTATGCAGCCAAATGTAAACAATTTTTTTTAATATAAAATCAGACACAGCTTTCAGATGACTTGAGGTATTGCCCAAAATACAGAAAAAATTCTAAAGTTAAGCTGTTTAGTTTTATATTACTGTTCAGAAATATTGGGAAGCCAGAAGGTTAATGATTTAATTGTTAAAGCCTGGCATTTGTGATAAATAAATAAATTAGTTTTATATTTTGCACTCCTGGGATAAAGGTCTTCCCCTTTCTCTATTGTTATGCCTCTGTTGTTAATTCATGTATATCTGCTCCATTCACTTCTCTGTGGGACATTCTGAATCTGATCACCTCTTAGGAAATTTTAGCAACTCTGGTTCAAAACACAGCAACTTTATTGTATAAAATATAACATCAATTAAATGCCTTTCACTAAGTATGAAGTATTTAATTGCTATTTTACTACGTCTGCATCAAAGCCCCATTATTCGGACACGTTGCTGTCTACTACAGAAGCATCAAAGATAATTTTGAGACATGAGGAAATTGATGGATCTATGCAACTGGAAGTTATATTTAAAATGTGTGCTGTGTCACACTGCTACTGCTAAATCAGCTTGGCTCATTGATCGTTCAAGCCAAACATTGGTATGAATCTTTATTTCCGTAATAGTACTACTTAGAAAAATTACCGTTGTAGATGACCATGTTATAAGTGATGTTAGTGGGATTAAAGAATGAAAAAATTCGCCCTCGTTCCTCCGAATTGTTGAAAGTTTGTCCTTAGATCGCTTCTAAGAATCTTTTTCCTCTAACAGAAGATTTTTAATATGATTAGGAATGGGGGGGGGGGGGAGGTTAACATATTTTACCTTAAATTTATTTATCTTTAGATTAAGCTTTTTATATCATATAATAAATTATTGCGTTATGACTGCAAGATGAGACCATTAGCGAATAATGCGCAGCGTGATGTAAAATAATATTGACAAATTTATAATGGCCATTTTAGTCTTGATTGTAACTACTTACTAAATGAACGAAAATCATTACGTTCATAATTAAAAATCGCCTTGAAACTGACGTCACTTAGTAATTTATTATTCTTGTACGAAAAGTGTAGAATAATCGGTGCGATTAAATGTGTGAATTTTTTTTTTTTTTAAAAATTATTTCATGGAATGAATGATCTTTTAAATACCATTTTATATTTTTCTCAGTTTCTCAAAACACGTCAGGCTTTCGTTTTCATTTTATGAGAAAATATGAAACAGTAACTATATATATAACTTTCAAAACTTGTTCAAAATCGACAGCTGCTTATATTCATACTATTGTTAAAAATCTGTATTTATCTCATTACTACTGCAGATGTTCCAGTTGTATATATTTTACGTTATGTGACTGGGATTTTTAATTTGAAATACACAAATGGTTATTCGTAGATAGTACGAATTATTAGCCCTATCGCATATGAAATCATTTAGCCTTCCAGTATATAAAACTGAAAATAACAGTGAAAAAATACACACTAAACACTGATGCACATGTTCATGATTTTGCATGTGAAATACTTCCAATCGTTAATAGTAATATGCTGAGAGAGAAGTATTCAATAGCTTGGGGTGGGGGGGGGGGGGCATATGATGCATTTATTACATTTAGAAATGATCTCTCGATATGTTTCCGCGAATAAATCAGCTCGGGAAACTTTTTTTTCATAAAAAAAATGCATACGCTGCTCTTTCTGTATATATGACTTATTAATTTACGCGAAAAATTATGTTAAAGAAATCCTTAAAAGATTCTGCACAATATGGATATGTTTTATTTTTATCAATATTTTAACTATAAAACGCTTTTAACTTTTAAAATGTTTTCAAGAGAATTTTTAAACACTATGAATGGGATTGAAAATAACGCATGAACACATACACTATAAATACTAAGCGAAGCTGACTTCGCGTTTATAGACTCAGTCTGTGTCATTTGGTTTTGGAAAAATGGACATACTATTAAGCCTAACACGATAGAAATTAAACGTGGAGAACAAAAATTATTTCTTCATCGGTAGCCTCTACACGAGTAAACATGCAGAGGGTATGGCGAGAGAAATCTAAAGCCACTTTATTTTTTCGAGCCAAAAGACTGTTAGGCGATGGGATATTTTATTTTCTTTTGTAATCATATATTTCATTTGTTTTATGAGCTTTTTTAATCATGGTTATCGACTTTAGTTGCTTACGGTTGTCCTCAGATTTAGGCTATTTGTTTATTCTTATAATTTATGAGAACTTGTATCCTAGAAATTCTGAAATATTCTTGCATCCAATTTCAATATCTCTCAAATGTTATTTAGAGGGAAATATTTATGTTACACACATATTTGGGTATTTCGTTATTATACTAATTCCTCACTGTCTTTTAATTTACACTTTTGCATTAATGTAATATTTCTCTTTCTAACCTACTGATGTCATTTTAAGAAACGCGCTGATGAAAGATAACTGTGCGATATCATACCAGTTATATACGTGTCTTTATATACGTACTTAGTTTCTTTTTCTATCGCTGTTGTAAATGAGTTTCAAAGAGAAATTCGGCTAACTATTTAAAACTGATAGAATAAGGCCAGATAAGTAGGCGCGGCGCGTAAATAACAGTAAACGTGCTATAAATTTAAAATGCTTATTAAATCAGTTAAATCCAACCGAGCACAGGATCAAGTTAATGTAAACTCATCTGCAGAAATTTTGATATGTAATTTGTAACATCTTGCTTTAAGTATTAACGCTTAATACTCCAGTCGAGCACAGGCTTAAGTTTGTATTCAGGCATCAATTTAAAGTAATGTTATCTGTGGAAATTGTGATGATATGTAATTTGTAACATTTTGGTGTAAGTACTGACGCTTAATACTTATTGCATTTGCGTACGTAAATTTTTGGAAATAAAATAGAATGTGTTTGCGTCAGCGGAATTTGTATAGATATATCATAAAATTAACTGCATGTAATACATGCCTAACGTTAAAATTGAATCGACTTTGTTACTATACTGTAATACAATGCTTAACTTTTTTTTCTTTTATGCCGTTAAATGATAAAATGTATATGTTGATATTTCTGAGAGCAAAGCAGTTTTATTTAAAATGCAATATACTTCCATATATCTGACATGCTCATGTCAATATGTTCCTGTACTATATGTTTTAAAATTTGGGGGGAAATATGCCCATTTAATGGCTATTATAGTTTTTTAATAGATTTTGATTAACCACATACATCGAAGAGTTGAATTTCTAGAAAGTTTCAGAAGAAGAATGTTTAGGTCTAAAACGTAATATTCTGATGAAAAACCGTATATTTTCAAAAAATATTTACAGTATTAGTTAATACAGATTTTACACTGAGGATCGTCAACTGCCGAAACTTTCTGTATTATGTGAGAATAATATTGGTAAATTTAAAAAGAGCTGCTTCTCAAACAACTGCCTTTCTCTTCAATAGTAAAATCTGTTAACAGAGTGTCATCAGACCATATAGTATTTTTCCATGATAGAAATAAAAATTACTTCAGAAAATATTGTTCAAATTATTTTTCCAATTGGATATCAGAAAGCATTGGCTAAAGAAATCTGAATTGAATGTATTAGCAGTAATCAAACTATGTTGAATTTTCGTTAACTGATTTCCTGCGGTTAATAAGGTTGGCAGCATCAGGATAATAAAGGCTACTCGGCGGACAATGGGAAGATTTCATTATGACGCGAGCTGTTGACGTCAAGGAGTGACAAAATAAATATACAAGCGCTAGACTTTGCCGTTTAGCAACACTTAGGGCCTGTTCACATAGGAGTCCGTTGCGGAGCGTTAAAGTATTGAAATATATTTAACCAATGACAAATCTCCAAACGATTAGCAATGAAATTTTTAACTCCTATGATTGGTTTATTTTCGTCTAACGTCATCTTTCCCTTAACGCTACGCAACGGACTCCTATGTAAACAGGCCCTTACTTGTGTTTCCCTTGTTCATGGTCTGGGATGATATTTATAATTTTCTCCATTTTCCGTACATCTTATGATGAAACTTAATCATGGAGAAAGTGTGAAATTTGTAATTAGTTACTTGATGAACAATTTAATTGGCTGTTTTTGAACTAAAAATCAACAGAAGAAAAATAATCAATTTGCTAGTCTGTTTTGACGTCATTTTAACAGCCAATCTAGGAGTCAGTATTTTACACCAAAGGCAGATCCTAACGATCCAGCGCTTTTGCCCCCATCAAGTTTGCGTTGGCTAATCAGATGTTTGTTAACAGTATTGCCCACGCTTTATAACGCAGTTTCTTACGACGCCACTAACGCAACCACGTGAGAAGGCAGAAAGTGGATGCCACTTGGAGCTCTAATATATGCACCGCTGTGCAAGTTTCAGTAATCTGTGTTTAAGAAAAAACGTTTTGCCCTTCGTTTTGCACGTGTTGCGTTATGACATGCTAAGTTATCTCTTGATTCGAGCTCACTTGATGATTTAATCATAAACTTCCGAATATCCAGGCTGACTCATGAACCTTTATCTTTTTTCCCAATAACAATAAAAGACCCGGCACTCAGAACCGTTGTTGCTGTCTCAAAGTCAGTTTATAATGCATCAATGTTAAAACGTCCCATGTCAGAGGAATTCCCTTAGAAAGATAATACATATACGTATATACTTGGCATTTTGCGTATATACATGGCAAAGAATAATTCGAAATACAAATTCAAACGAATTATTTATGTGTAATAAATTTTACTGGAGGTATAGTTCGTATTTGAGTATGTAGAGAAGTTAAAATTTCCTTTTCCCGAAAGCTTTAAAAAATCGGTTTAATGTATTGGTTTCTTCAAAAACCAGTCATTTAAGAAAAGACTCAAAGAGTAAAGCACATTTCTACGAGCATCAGATCAAAATAGCGGCAATGCGCAACTAAATGCCTGATGCGTCAGCTCGTATATCAAGGTGTGCCTTACTTTAGCCTTCTTTTAAAACTAAATAAATGCTAGTAAAACGGGAAACATCACTGTCTTAGAATATTAAAAATAAACAACCTCCTTGGGAAACGGAACTAGTGAAAGTATTGAAATATAATGTAATAAATCTCTGAAATGCTTTTATTTCCTGGAACATTAAATATTATAAATCTTGTATTACAGTTGAATCAATGAAATAGTTTCTTTTCATAGCGTTCCAACTTTTGTTTGTTTAGTCATGGTTCATGGAAGAATAGTCAGTAAAATAAATATATCTATATATAGATATAAATATATATACTTTTAAATGCAAATTATTAGTAACACTTTTGAGTAAAATATCCGCCGTTTAATGAACCGCCAGTAATGCTGCTCCTCGATTCTTGTAGATATTACTTTTTCTAAAAAAAGTTTTTCAAATGTGTACTTACAGTGCATTTTACTCAAAAGTATCAATTCAACTACATGACATATAATTTTTTATGCTGAAGAAAATATAAGCATTAGAATGATTTGTTATGAAATTGCGTATCAGAAATCTTGATATTTATGTAAAATATTGACATTTCATCATAAAAAGTCCATTTTATATGATATATGTAAGATAGCATGCAGAGAGTAAGGCTAGAAAAATTTGAAGTATCTTTCTTTTTTTCTGGCCAAAAAGATTGTTAGTCGAACGGTTCTGTTTTTTCCCATCGTAGTAATATATTTTATTAATTTTTCTAGCCTTTAGTCAGATTTATTGACTTTTATTACTTACGGTTGTCTGAAAAATTTAGGGTATTTATTTATTATAATGATTTATAGAAACTTGTATCCTAGATATTGTAGTGTATAGTATGTGGGTGCGTGTGTAGGTTATAAAAGAATATTCAGCATATTACTTATTCTCGCTTTTTATTTAAAAATATTGCTTATCGGATAAATTCTAATTTAGCACCCTAGCTTTGATTATGTGATGTTTGTTTACCGTTTGAAACACGGCTTGTTCAGAAACGTGTAATTCTGTTGACAAAAGTGAGGTTTCTCGCTTGAGTCAAGTCTTATCTCAACGTTCTCGCTTAATGTCGAGTTACATTTCGCCAAATAATTTGGTTCCTTCTAGTGATCACATAATCCGCAATTTTTCGATTCCATTATATCCTTATCTGCTACAGAATCAACTCGAACCACCAAATATTATCCTTTATTAAAAATGTCTTCTAAAAAAAAATATTCTTTCGACTTGGCTTTTTACCCACGTTCGATTTTAACACCCAGCTCGAAAACTACAGCACATAACGTTTTACTCTCTTGATGTTTTTCACACTTATGGACATTGCGTTTTGCCTTTTTTTTTTTCCTTGGTAAGGGCATCGCAAGATATTTATAAAGGGCCACCGAAAATCACTGCTGTATATGTTTATTCCTTTTATGTGATTTTACTGCATTTCTCTGTACAATCATTGGCCATTTAAGTTGTCGATAGCAAGATTTTTTTTTTTATCAGATGACGGCAAGTATTCATGACTGGAAGGGTAATTTTATCTGGAAAATCGATCGACAGAGATGAAATTCTCAAGGCATTTGATTTTTTCCCCTCTTAAACCTTTCGTCTAAAAAATATTCGTTGGACTTGGCTTTACCCAAATTCGATTTGTCTGAATGCATTTCGCATTTATTCCTTACTTCGAGGGGCAAGACTGTTCAACTTGATTCATAAAAGGTATTGCAGGAGCTGGCATTCAATTAGTTCGGCACATTGACAAATTAAAATATTAACCAACCCGTGATGGTGGTCATCATCATCATTAAAAAAAAAGTTTATTGATAAAAAAAAAGTTTATTAAAGATTTTCTTCCTGCCTTTTTTTTTTTTTTTTTTTTTTTTTTTTGGGGGGGGGGGGGGTCAATCACCGATCAATCTTAATACTTACGTCTACTAATTCGGATGAGATGTGTACACATGAAACTTTACATGTCATCTGTTGTGAAGAAATGAGTTAAGGAAAGTTGATAATTTAAATGTTTCTCGCTACAAATTCAAAAATTTTTGCACAAGTTCATGGAACAGAAATCATGTTCCTCCTGGAGCATCAAGAGTGGGCGTGTAGAAAGTATTCTTAACTGTCTAAAGCTTGTTCCTTGTATTGGGCTCCATGATATCCATACTCAAAGAATCTTATCCCCACCACCATCACACACACATACACACCTGGCCAGGCGTATATAGTTTTACGGTCGAAAATATCTAAAGGAACCAGACAATGTATTGAAAACCTTTTCTTCTCGACTTATAAGATAGTGATATTGCGTATTTTTCAATAGGAGTACTGATGGATGAGTCTTTCCAACAATATTCTCTTTCGAATGGGAGGGGGGGGGGGGGGGTTGACCCTACTCCATCCATCTCTCTGGGGTTGTGCCTGTGAGTCGTCCCAGATGAAACCAGCGAATATAGGCGTTTTGTTTTCCATTTAGAGCTTTGTGCAGAATTTTTGTAAATTGTAACTGTTCGACGCTCTTGCATCCTTTACTCAGAATACTACTTTATATCGATTTCGCATTTCGGCGGCTTGATGTTGTTCAAATCAGTAAAATTACAGATATTGATTAACGTTTCTCATTATCATAGAATTTATTAAGTGCCAATTTAACAATGTCGGTTTTTTTTTTCATTTTTCACCAGAAATGGAAAGCAAGACTGTCATCAAGCAAACAAGAGATGTAGGACCACTTTCCCAATTTTTATAAGACTTGCTCTTTTAACTCAATCGATTTGTATTCTTTTCAAAAGTAACTATGGCTTGTAATATTTTTTTTTTTGTTTGTCTTTATTGAATTATATTATCCTTAGCCAATTTACAATATTTTATGTCTTCCCTTATAAATCTTAATTTATTGATTTCTTTTATCCCGTATTTTATGTTCATATCTGGGTTGAAGATTCTTCAAAACTGGAAGTACATAGACTCTTTTAACTCAATCGATTTGTATCCTTTTCAGAAGTAACTATGGCTTGTAATATCTTTCTTTTGTTTGTTATTATTGAATTATCTTATCCTTTACCAATTTACAATGTTTTATGTCTTCCCTTATAAATCTCGTTTTATTGATTTCATTTATCCCGTATTTTATGTTCATATCTGGGCTGAAGATTCTTGAAAACTGGAAATACGTAGACATATTTTCTTAAAATGTCGCCTTTGGCGTGTAATATTATTAGCAATATAATATACCAAACTCACTAAAAATAAACTAACGAGTTCAGTCTCTTTATTATTTATAAAGAAATGAAATTTGTCTTTTGAATTTTCTTTTTCCACACTTTTATCTGTATTTTTCTTGTCAGCCAGCCAAAGAGAAATGCAGTTTTGTTGAAATTGCTGTAAGCAAAAACGCTGTATCTGTGTAGAAGCATTTGTTACAGAACAAAAAATTACACTAAAATCAGCGACTGATACAACCTTTCTTGTCCTCTGTTTATACTACTACTAATAATAAAAAATACGCTTGTATACTTTTAAGAAGTTTGTTTTATTATATTAGGCTGATTTCAATTCCACCTTTTTTATGTTTTCTTTCACCTTGTGAAAACAGAACCTTGGTGATTGGAGAAACGAGTATGATACTCTCCCAGGAGTCTCTTTCACTGTAAATGCAAAGGGGTCGTGACTCAAAATCTCCATTTGTGCAAAATTTGATACGACTCGAAATGCAAGACTTAGCGATCGGCGGCCATTTTTTTTCTTATCTTTGATGCGTCGTGTCTTTGATATTTTCTAGTTACAAAAGACTTGTCATGGGTATAATCTTTCATTTGTTACTAGGTGCCAAATTTTACCCTTCCTTGAAACACGGATTGCAAACTTTTTAAATATGGTAGACTGATTCCAGTTAGTTTGTTTCAAGAAATTCACTTGATTTCAGTCTGAAACAACAAATCATTAATTAATAGTTAAAATATTTTGTAATATAAATATAAACAATGGTTTATACCTGCCCTGCTTTTATTCCATTTCTTCAGCATTTCAAATAACTGTCTTAAGAGTCATCAATGTTTGATTGTGCAATAATTTTTGTAGTTGATTACTGTTAAACTAATTTAAAATTACTTTAATATTTGCATAAGTATTTGTTCATAAATACCTTAAGAAATTGCAAATGTTTTTAGTGTCATACCAGCAGTTATGATTTTAAGGGGATTCATCACTTTTACTCAAGTAGAAAAGTCAGAATTTTTGCTGGCTTTTTTTTTTTTAACTTCTAAAAATTTTTTTGTTATTGTCCGTTATGCATGAAATTTTCAGTTATGTATTTAAACTTTATAGATTATGTTCCCTGAATTTATTTTTTAGCAAGTAAGAATTTTATTTATGAATTAAAAAGTTAGGGCATTTTCGGAAATTTTCAAATTTATACTGATACACTGCACGCAGACTTACAACAACACTAATACAGTTTCAATAATAATTTTTGCACCTTTGTGATGTAAAAACATGATGTATAACTCTACACCTATTTAAATTTTAAAACCAAAGAATATTTACTCCAGGACAATCAGATTTTTTTTAAAAACTGAAAAAGGACGTTAAAATTACAAGTCAAATTCTATAAATTCTTTAGTGAAATAATTTTTTTAAGAAAAATTTAGGTGCATATCTATGGTAGCATCATTATACACTTACCCTGAATATTTGAAAGTAATATCTGCTGTAGTTTCTTTTATACAGTTCGCAAGTATGAAAATCATCATTACGAAAAAAATGCTTTCAAAGTTCCCACACTGGTAACGTTTACACCGGAACTACTATTTTCATGTCATAGTTTTGAATGTTCTAATTGGAATATTTTAACGCGGTTTGTTTTAAAGGATTCAGGAATGTTCAAATATTCTTTAAAAACAATCGATTTTTTTTTCAAGATTTAAAAATGATGACCTCCCCTTAATTAAAAAAAAAAAAAAATAGACGAATCCGGGCTCTGAGGTAGTGTAGAGCAGGTAGCAGCTATACGACTACTTTTTCATTTTTTTATAGGACTCTTCTCTCTTTTAACTCAATGAGTTATGTACTAATGTCATTGCCGAGTCCAAAAATTAATAGATATATACGGCAAAGATAATATAAAAATAGTTATCGAAGACCTCCTTTGTCACTATAAAAAATATCATGCTTCGGCTCCTGCAGTAAGTTGCTCGCAAGCAAAAACTCATTTAGCTGCTTTTTCTAGCCCTAATTGATTTTTTTTTTTTTGTTTGGATTGAATGAGTCCGAATGAGGAAAAGCTCATTCGACATCAGTTAATGAGGGAGCAGCTGTCAAGTGCTGATCAGTAATTTTCGAAACGGTCCTCTCAATTCCAGAGACTGTTAGTGATTACCCTCTATCTGCTTTGACTCCAATAATACTTCTTTTCAAAACCTTTTGAAATGTGCTTGACTAAGCTTGAAATTGAAAAGAAAAAACCTAAGCAATTTTGCTCCTTATACAGTTTCGTGTGTTTTCTTCTTGTGTAAATACAGTGGAATCTCGATCTATCGTTTTTCAAGGGACCGACTGAACTGAATGATAAATGCAGGAACACAACAAAACAGTATGATCGTCGGGACTGTGTGAAATAAACGACACATACGGGAAAACGATGATTCCGAAAACGATCGATCGAGATTCCACTGTATATGATATTTCTCTTCTTGGGTAACTGTATGATGAAACCTATTAAATCTACCGAAAAGTGCACAAAGAGCTTGCCAATACCGTTTCTCAAATTTTTTTTATTTTATTTGAATTCAATGGAATTCTTTCAAAATTCTGTGCTCTCTCTCTTTCTCTCTATCTATCTATCTATCTATCTATCTATATATATATATATATATATGTGTGTGTGTGTATTCACGTATAGGTTGCCCATCAAAGTAATGCGCTTAGTATGTTATCCAAAACACTGATAGTTTAGTTAAGAATAGCTAGAAACAGTATAGCAATCCAGAACAGATTGCCTATTTTTATAGCAACGTATGCTACCTGTTGTATGAGCCAATTTCCTTGATTAGTACTACAGATTTTTATTTACAGAGGCTTGTTTTGAATGTGGATATCTAAACAATATAACAGCATATTCCAGTATACCTGCAAATGGTTTTCAGTTTTCACATTTGTATTTTGTTTCTGCATAATAGTTATTCTTGAAATATCGCATTATAAGTAGGGTACGTTCCCCCCAGTTTCGTGCTTAATTAATCGCAAAATCTTCAGAGATTAAATCGTAATCTTTTAGATAACGTACATGAATTTTACAGACTCGCAGATATCTAGCTATACGTATATTTTTGCAACAGTTAAAGCTGCATGGGAAATTAATTTTTCATTCATTGGGTTTTCCAGAATGTTTCTAATTACTTTTTTAAAATCATTTAAATAAAAATACTTTAAAAAACATAATTTTTAATCAAATTTAATTTTCAATTAAAGTTACGTTTTATGAATCAATATTTTATTTTATTTATTCATTTGTGGTCGGCTTTTTCGAACTCTGTCTGATAACTTAATCAAATTGATAGCAAATGGTCATTTCGTGGCTTCTTCAAACAGAGCAAAAGGAAAACTTAAAGTGACTCTTATAATCAGATAATAAGTTCCAATATAGTGTAAACAGGAAGAATAAAAAGAATAATAACTAATGATAACTACATATTTTCAACCCAGTTATTAAAGTACTAAATTATGTGGTGTTACATTATTTTTCATCCTTTCAAGTATTACCTTACTTGTTGTTAATGTTTCTCTAAGAGTCAATGCTTTTGTTTTAGATAACTTGCAATATTTGCTTTGTTATAATGTGTATACCATTATAATGGGGAGGGGAAAGGTTTTTAGGCTGTAATAAAAGGGGTTTTAACGAAATGTGTGCGATAGGTATTATGTACCAACGTAACAAATGTAATTGGAGCAACATCCATTAGCTTTATCTAAATTTTTTTACTCATGAGAAATAGAATCTTTTTAATGAGAAATTGAACCTGTTAAAAATCTTCTATGGGATCACTGAAAATTTTATATAATCTGGTAAATATTTTTGTTCATATCTGAAATGATTCGAATGTAGCTATCATCATTTTAATGTATAAATATTAATTTACAGTGGTGGGTCCATTTGGTGATGCTCTGCCGTTACCTCATTTTCATGTTTTACACATACACACACGTGTATATATATATATATATATATATATATATATATACAGTGGGATCTCGATCTATCGTTTTTCAAGGGATCGACTGAACTGAACGAGAAATGCGGGAAAACGATAGATATGGGAACATAACAAAGCAATGATTGTCAGGACTGGATGAAATAAACGTCACATACGGGAAAACGATCGATCGAGATTCCACTGTATATGTGTGTGTGTTTGTGTTTTTTTTTTTTTTTTTTTTTTTTTTTTTTTTTTTTTTTCCTCAAAATCTACTTTTGTATTGGAACTTCCCTTTCTGCTAATTTATCTTTCTGCTTTCTAAATTCATTTGTTAGTCTGGGTGATAAATGTGTTTACGGAAACTTTTTTAAAATGCTGTAGAATTTTTTCTATCATTAATTTGGAATCCAACCTTCTCTCTTCTTGTACACCCACCATTGTAGTGGTTTACTTTGGCACACCGATTCACTTCTACTTTCCGTAGTAATGAACAATGGCTGCAAATTTATTTCTTACGATCAAGCAGAGTTTATACCACAAATCAGCTAAGCTAGCAGACCATTTACGTTTTTTTCTAACACTTTGAAGGCCAACATAGGTGAAATTTCATCCTATGAAAACTGAGTTTTAAGGCGATTTCCTTTGATGGTAGCTTTCAAGGAATCTTTTTTTCCCCCTTCTTTTTCTAATACAAATGTTTTTCTATGTGTCCCTACGGAATACAAATGCGATATGCTCACAGTACAGACAACAACATACTAGCTGACTTCTCTCTTTTTTTTTCTTTTTTTTTTCTTGTCTAACAATTTCTACGCTAGCTAATTTGAAGTCTGATAGTGCGTCGATGATAGATTGTTTCTAAAAGTTGATGTATAACTTTTAAATGGTTGGTAGGTAGGTAGGTAACGTTTTTGTTTAAAAAAAATGTCCTTAATAATCTCTGACTGATTTCAAATCTTTTTGGAAGCTCTTGACGGAATATCTTATCTTTTTAATAAAAGGCGTCGATATCTTTTGTTTCATCTGATATACTGCATTGATGTGTAAGGCTTTTGTTTGATTGTTTTGTGTGTGTGTGTGTGTTTTTGTCATCCTCGATAAAAATTGTCTCAAATTTGAAGTCATTTATCATATTTTTTCATTTAGAATCCCGAGTTAAAGCGTTATGAATTATTGTATATATTTGTACATTATGACTTTCGTTCTTTTACATATGTCTATGGAGATGCGAAATTTTTTTTCCCCTGATATTAAAAAGCATAAAGTATTTATTTCTGGCTATTTATTTAGCTTCATTTCCGTTTTTTTTTTTTCGTTTTCACGCTGCGTTTTTCTTTCTATTTGATAAAGCTTGATAGGTTTTTTAACCTTTTCCTTTCTTTAGGTTTCTGTTCCGCAGCTTCTTTGGCCTTAATATACGCTTTATTCTACGCTCTGTTGCGTCTAATGGTGCCTCTTTTATTTGTAATAATGTTCATAAAATGTTTGTTAATTTTTCATTTACTTTAAAACTTTATTATATAATTTAAAATTTAATTATTAAATTTACTTGGGAACTAGTAACATCGTCATTACATTTATTAGTTGTTTACTTAAAAAAAAGGTATTACCAGTGATCTTTATTTATTTTTTATTTTTTGCTGACACGTTCCAACTTTTATGCTTTTTATTCCACCCGTAAAAGATTGGTTAATTTCATTGAAAGGCATTTCTTAGGGCCTGTTCACATAGAATTCGTCAGCACCAGCGTTACTCGTATTGAAATATATTTAACCAATTACAAACCTCCAAACGATTAGCAACGAGATTGTTAAGGTTTGTGATTGGTTTAAAATAAGTCAATACGGGCGCTGGGGGATTCTATGTGAACAGGCCCTTAAAATAGATTTTTTATTGAACGGCTGTAGAAGGAAGTAACCTAAATGGTATATAAGTGTTTCAGTACCATTTACTTTTTTATTTTGAAAAAAAAACCGCCAAATTTTGTTACTAATATAATTTAGAGCATTTTTTAAAACATACTGCTATTAGAAAATGTTAAAAATTGCTGAAAATTATTGCACATATTTTTTAATTTGATAGAAGTAGGTTGTGGGTCCGAAGAAGCTAATTGTTCGGAATATGACTTCATAAAAGTAATTTCTTCCGTAATCATTTAAGTAAAAAACAACAACATTTTGTAACTAAATTCAAGCCGTAGCTGCATCACGTAATTCGCATGCTATTCTGCGTAATTTGATACGTGCTTAGACTGGCAATTCTTTAAAGAAGAAAAAAAAAAAGCCCGATTTGAGAACTATAAAAAAAGGGCGAGTAAAATGATGGGGTTTCCTTAAAATATTTTTTCAGCGTGTGGGTTTATGTTTCCATGGAATCACCCATTTCTTTTGTATGCGGAATACGTGTTGGCACATACTGGCCTACACTTAGTTGCCTATCATAGTAATTTTTTTTTGGCATTTCTAGCCGTTTGGATAATTCGCTTTGGATAGTGTGATTGCCACAAATTTATGAAAGAGAAAAAGAAAGTAATATCTCGGATTCAATAATGTTTGACAGGGAAATTTTACGAATAAAACTTTAAAAAATGACGGTGAAAACATTTCCAATGAAAATTATCTTTAAATAATTCCGAGTAAAATGCCACTACCCGCGCTTGAAAAGAATTCGCAGTAGTTATTGTGAGAGACCCAGAAACTATTCTTTGTCTCTCAAATCAAAAGAGTTCCTCGCGTTTTGTTTTGTTTTCTGTTTTTATTTTGAACTAGAAAATTTGTTATAATTGAAACTAAGATTAATGCATTTGAAAACTTCTTAAACCTTTGTAAAGACCAAATGATTTAGATGCCTGATCTTAACCGATATTTTAGAAGTCATTATTAGAAAGACCTTCCTCATTACGCTCTGAAGACTCCTGACAGTCACTTGGCGGATCACCAGGGGTTCGCGAGCCACTTGTCGCTCTATTCTCCTCCTACGTTCTCTTAGATGCACTAGATCAGGAAATGACTAAGTTTCGGAGCTACAGCGCTAATGTATTGTAATTTATACACGCGGTTGTTGGATACTGTTGAATCATATTGAATATCCCCAAATTACAATAAAACGCTATCATTGCGTTGCGTAATGCACTTAAGAGAGTATGGAAGGATGATAATGCGCTGCAGAGAGCAAAAATACAATACAAGTAATCATCGTGCCTTTGCAGAAATTAAACTAAGGGGGAAAAAATTCAGGTAGTCTCTTCTAACGAAACTACCGCGAGTTATTAACGTAGAATTACTTATCGTTGCTAACCTCTTTTGTATGTATATATATACATATATGTATGTCAAAATTTTGACGCATTTTGGTACTTTTCTGTTTACTGCTTGTCCAAGCTATATAGACTGCGTTTGGTGCCAAAATTATAACTCGCGAGGTACGGACGGACGGTTTTACCGTCTGAAATTTTCCTTTCCGGACGACCGTTATGGAAGAACGTAATCCTACGTTAAAAATCGAAACCTAGACTCAGCGTCTGAAAGCATTTTTTAAAATTCTTAACTATAAAACGCGCGATAATAACTTTTTACCTTAAGTAATTTTTTAATGTTTCATTTTCTTCATATCGCTTCTGCAAGTATTTGTGAAGAGAATCACGGATTCAGCCGCTACACTTCTCAGATGCAAAAAATTGTAATAGATCATGAAGAATTATCTATCGCCTATATAATATCATCAAATTCTGTATTGCATATATACTCCTAAGAGAAAAAATAGATTGAAAGAAAATCGCTAAACAACAATACATTGGAGCGGCCGCTAAACAAAAAATATACGAATTGAAGTAAAATGTCACGTCTTGTAAGCTACATCGATATTTTTTGTCCCTGGCAGGTTGGATGGTAAGTTATTTGACATGACGTACAAAAACTCTTTGTAAATGTACAGAGTTCAGCTAGAATCAAGCACTGCCAGTTAAGATTTATTTTTCTTTTGTGCATAAACTTTTTCATTCTACCTTTTCTGCCCTTTAATAACCAAATAAAGGGCAGGACATCAAGATATTTGACTAAGGGAAGTCTCTGATTCTATTTCTCGTCTGCAGAAGCCTCCATACCTGCCTACGCAGAAAACGGTCACTTTCAATTTGTGTGTTTGGGAGTTGCCCCAGTATTAGAAAGTTTTAAAACTTGAAATTATTCCTTCTGGGAAAGAGGCGGCGATTTTTCCAATGTTTTGTCCTTTTGTTAAGTAACTGAATTTAAGATGGATCAAATCTGTCTAGCCATCTATCTGTGAATGCCGTGGAACGAAACATGAATTATTCTTTAGAGCAGTGGTTCTCAACCTTTTTCAACCCACGTACCCCTTTTTGTGT
This sequence comes from Dolomedes plantarius, assembly GCA_907164885.2. NCBI lineage: Eukaryota > Metazoa > Arthropoda > Arachnida > Araneae > Dolomedidae > Dolomedes > Dolomedes plantarius. The sequence continues at coordinate 73,233,566 of OU015498.1, read as the reverse complement.
ATCATTTACTATGCGTACCCCCAACAAAAGCATTTTAGTTTTATTAAAATGTGTTATATTACTTAAAGTTTAAATATTAAACTGTTAAAGTTTAATTACGAATAGGTAATCTAAATTAAAAGCAAGAAAATTTATTTTAATGGACATTTTATTACAAAGTTTTTATTAATTAGTCATAAAATTAAAAAAAGTCTCTGAAAATAATTAGTGGGAACGCTGGGCTTGTTTTTGTTTACAAAGTTCATCAATGTTTGGCTCCAGCTTGGTCAAATACAGCCGTAAATCATCCTCAACATTAAGAATGTTTCTATACTTGTTCTTCAGGTAAGTTAAACTTGAAAATCCTTTTTCGCCCAAGTAAGTTGTCGTAAACCCCAGAAGGTACTTCACAGCAGTTGTCTGCTAGTTCTTTGTGTTCTTTTTCAATACTATTCCAGAAGTTAATTAACAAAGTATTGCAAATAAATATAATAAATTATAAAATATAATTTATTATATACTTTTATAATAAATTATAAAAGTATTGCAATACTTTTATTTTTTATTGGTTGTTAACCGCGTACCCCTTATAGATTTTCGCGTACCCCTAAGGGGTACGCGTACCACCGGTTGAGAACCATTGCTTTAGAGAATAAATATATTAATGTCGTCCATTACCCAGTTCTATGCGAGCAGAGAGATCGTAGAAAAGTTCGATTCTCAGCAAATGAGTGAGAAACTTACGCATCTTTCTCGGCTATTCTCTCCCTCCTTTTCTGACATAGTTTTCGAAGTATATATATAGCATAGGCTGAAACAGCATCTTCATTCAAAAGTGATGCTCTGTGACCTACACCAGTTTTTTTTTTCCCAAAATTCAACAGCGGAGGGTCCTTTTATGAAAAAGATATGTGTAGTAGGTTTTAATATATCATTAACGCATTAAAAAAAATTCCTCAACATACAGCCTTTTTGCTATACCGGAGTCTGCTAATTTAAACTATTACTAGTTGGTAACTGTCAAAACATGACGGCTGGATAGTAAATAAATGTACTAATACACGAATTTTCCTCAGAATAAAGAAATTGGCGTGTTTATGCTGCCTCGTGCTTAGTAAGCATCTAAAGCCAGATTAAAACATGTCACTGAGCATGCGCAGAAACAAATAACTCTGTTTATGCAGCCTCGTTCTTAGTGAGTATCTAAAGCTAGATTTAAACATGACACTGAGCATGCGTAGAACAGAATTTATTAATTGAATATTAATCGCTAATTAATAGAAATTGCGGCTACAAAAACCAAATTTGTCATATCTACAGATTAAAATCTTTCGTTTAAGACCAAAATGAAGTGAACTGATGCAGTAGTTTTCTCTCACGGAATGCCCGAATAATCGGCTTAGCAACTTAAATATATGGATAATTGCTGTGTCAGGGCCTGTTCAAATATAATCCGTCAGCGTCAGCGTTACTCGTATTGACATATTTTAAACCAATCACAGGCCTTAACAATTTCGTTGCTTATCGTTTGGAGGTTTGTAATTGGTTAAATGTATTTCAATACGACGCTAACGCTAACGAATTCTATGTGAACAGGCCCTAAGTATATGAAAGAAAACACCTTTTTATTTATTATTTATTTATTTGGTAAAAGCCTAATGGTGAATGTTGCTTTGCGTATGTTTTAGGCTCTATACAAGGCATGCTGATACTCGAGTCAGGTTTCACATCCCCGTTGTTTATTTTTTTACTCCTAGCAACACAGAATCATCTCGCGAAAAGGTAATTTATACAAAAGAAAAGCAAAGACTCCAGATCTTTTTCTATTATGATTTTGGGTAAATATCTCAGGTAATCAAACATCAAGAAGAATGTTTGTTGTAAAAGAATGCTTCGAACGATCCATCGCACAATAGCTCGGTAAATTTATCGTATCGGGTAACTGCGATTTTATTTTTTTCAGATTCAAGAATAGTTAATTTTTTTTTTTTGGCAACGAAATGTGTCAGTAACTCAGCTTTTAATGGATTCTGGCTAAATAAAGATCCTGTTATTCCCAAAAATGAGCCCCGCCCGCTCCTTTTGAGCTTTTTTTAAGCTGCTCGAAAATGGAAAAGTATTCCAATAGATCCCCCCCCCCCTCCTTCGCTAAAAGTAGTTAGTCCTGTTTTAGAGAAGCTCTGTTTGAAGTTCCTAATTACTACAATAATTGATTGAATTAAAAGCCAATGAAGTGTTGATTCTCAGACTAATAAGGGGTTTCATCATTTCTGGTTGCGGACCTTAATTGCAAATCTTTATCTTAGAATTGGGAGGGGAGATTAGGGGGGGGGGGGTCGAGAAAAAAATCGTTAATTTCATTTTCGTTTCTCTCTTCATATTTAGACGAGCATGGTTTGGATTTCGCGCCTCCATGGACAATTTGAAGTAAAAGGGAAGTCGACTACCAGCGGTCGGGCAGGGTGATTTACAAGGATACTGTTCGCAAATATTGAGCTAGATGAGGAAAATTAGTATAATTTCTTAAAGAATATTATTCACACAAATTATTATTTACCTTATTAGGCAATTTTATAAATGTATGGGTAAATATTTTTTATCTACAAAACACTTCCAACTGAGAATTTAAAAAAAAAATTTTTTTTCGTTCCTTCATAACGGTCCTCCGGAAAGGAAAATTTCAGACGCTAAAACCGTCCGTCCGTACCTCACTAGTTATAATTTTTGCAGCCCAGTCTGTATCGCTTGGACAAACAGTAAACAGTTAAACAGAAAAGTACCAAAATGCGTCAAAATTTTGACTGACACACACACACACACACACATATATATATATATATGTGAGAATGAGTTTGGCAACACAACTGAACTATTACTACAACTTCCACTCCTCACTACTGCGGCACGAAGGACTTTAAGCGGATGTGTTGTTCTGCAAGCTCCCGATGTTTAGCTCTTTTGATGCTTCTGTGTTTATTTTTTAATTTCATACTAAGTGTTAGTCCTGTCTTGTAAACATCGTCTAGTTTAATTAAATGTTCAAAATAATTAAGTCTAATGATTCACTTCTAAAGGAAGGAGTACTAACTCCTTCCTACATGGGTGCTCGGCCCTCGGACTCGTAAAATACCCCTAGCATGCTGAACTTAAAAAAAAAAAAAACTTTATTTTCTTTCGATGATACGACTTGATTTCGACTTGATTTCGACTGGATTACTGTTGTCTGTCATTTTGGATTTGGATATCGAAAGCGAAAGCCAAAGTGATGTGCCACGGACTCTGATGATACTCTGATGGGATGATGAGAACCAAAACCAGAATTGTAAGTAACTTGGATCATATTAAAATTATTTGATGCATACGTTGACGCTTGTTCAAGAAAATTTTGATGATTAAGGGAATTCTCAACTTATTGATGATTTAAGAAAACTGAAAGATATTTCAACGTTCTTTTGATGCAAGAATTTAATTGATGCTAAATTCATTTTTGATGGTCTTTGACGTTGAATTTATCACTTCTGTTTTCTTGAAGAGAATTCTATTTCGATGAAATTATTTGATGATTTGATGAAAATTTCGACATTTAACTTGAAGAATCTTGTTTCCTTGAACAAACCACAACATAATATATATTTTGAAAGATCGCGAATTGAATACTTTTGAAGATTATTATATTATTATTTTGATGCATAATTTTGACGAAGCGAATGTTTATTTGATGACAACTTTGCTTATTTGATGCGCTTTGATGTTGAACTTAATTCTGCTGTTTTCTTGCGAGAATATTTTTTATTTTGCAGAATGTTTTGATGCTTTCGATTTCACAATTTTGATACTTTCGATTTCCCAATTTTGATGCTTTTAACATTAGAACTTTAACTATTATTTTGATGCTGCATTTACATCCTCTATTTTCTTCAACAGTGATTTATTTTGAAGATTAATTTGATGAATATTTTGCTGAAGTAATATCTAACTTGATACATATCTAAATTTACGTCATCTGTTTTCTTCAACCAGAGAAATTATTTTGAAGAACTTATTATTTGATATTTGATGCTTATTTTAGTTCATAATTTTGTTTTCTTGAACAAAACCTGTTTTAAAGATTACTTATTTTGATGCATATTTTGAGAATCAATATTTTATTATTGAATTGGTATTTGAAAAAATTTCGATTTGAAATATTATTTTCTACTTTTGAATTTGAGTAACTACGTATTATAATTAGTGATTTTGGTTTTGAATATTTGTATATTTGTGTACTATAATTGTTTGAACCTAGTATATAGTTATGGCTACTCTCAACGATTACCCCAATATTGCAAAATCATTAAAATTTGGTGGTACGAATCAAATAAAGGTTCTACATCGTTTAATTTTTGGTACAGACGGCGACAGACAAAATCGTACCAGATTACGTAAATTTACAGGTTTTAAACAGCCATTCGTGTTGGAAGCAACGAAACAGAAAGTACTTAAAGAGTTTTCACTTAAAGACTTGATTTCTATTTGTAATCTACTTCATTTAGAATTTTCAACTGACCCAGACAAATGTGCCAATACCATTCTTATGAGTCTTAGTGATTTATCGTTATTAAAAGCAGAATTTTCTGATCTTTCGGAATGCGAAGTGAATGATGACTCACTTCCGGGTGCACGTTCATCCCAAACTAACAGCGTTATAGAGGAAAATAGATCTCCCTTTTCCCCCACCATTGACGCAAAAGAATCTTCGAATAAGCAAAATACACACATTTCCGTTGGTGAATCAGATCAAAATTCATTGCCTTCAGTTGAAACTGCGAATCTCTCTTTCCAGTTGTTTAGTCTGAAAGACGTTGTTGATTTAATAAAACCTTTCTCGTCTCGTGATAATTACAGTGTTGAGAATTTTATATCTGACGTTGAAGAACTTTTTTGTTTATATCAGATAAACAATCCAATTCACCAAATTACTTTTGTTAGAAAATGTTTAACTGGTCCCGCTCAAACTTTAATTAGGTCTATTCGTGGAATTACAAATTGGGAACAATTGAAACACCATTTATTAGACGAATTTTCGGACAAAATTAACGGTATTCAGTTACATAAATTAATGGAATTTCGACGTATGAAACCGTTTGAAACCCTACAAGAATATTTCTTAGCTATGAGAGATTTGGCACACAAAGGTTCTCTCGATGACTCCTCTCTGTTTGAGTATGTCATAAACGGAATTCCTGATTCAACAAACAATAAAGTTATTCTTTACGGTTGTAAATCCGTCCCTGAATTTAAGGAAAAGTTGAAAATTTATGAACAAATCTTTAACAGATCACAAAATTTCAGACAAAATAATCAGAAAAAAATTGATGCTTCCTACCTCAATGTGAAAGTCGATAATACACGTAGCCCAAATACACAGCCAGTATGTTTTTCCTGTGGCTTGAGAGGTCACAAAAGCAACCAATGTTTGAATAAGTCACATGGTAAACAATGCTACGGATGTAAAAGTTTTGGTCATGTTCATGCTAATTGCCCTAAAAGTTATCGAAATTCTAAACCAAAACCTGATTCTCAAAAACCTATTTCTGATAAAACTGTAAATGCACTTTCTCCTGAAACTTCATCGAAAAATCCCATGCATGTTGACATTCAACTTGCAGGAATTCAATTGACAGCACTCTGTGACACTGGGTCACAGGCAACCCTCATCAATGAGAAAACCTATCGAAGAATTGGTTCGCCACCATTGCAGCCCACCAACATTCCCTTTTCAGGAATTGGCAAAAACCAAGTTCACAGCATCGGATTCTTTCAGGATTCCATCGAAATTCAAACCATTACTTTACCTGCTAAAATACATGTTCTAGAGGATGACTTGATTCCTTTTGATGTGATTATCGGAATCGACTTTTTGCAGCAAACCCAATTTACATTTGATGAAGACGGTATTCGTTTTACTCTTGATAATAACATCTTCGTTAATATTGCTAATATTCCTGATGACGAAGCTTTCCCATTTGATCTTTCACACATTTTGAATTCTGAAATTCGTGAGGAAGTTCAAAATATCGTTACTTCCTACAAACCCCATAAAGTTCAAGACACTGAAATTAAAAGGACTATTTTATTACAAGATGAAATCCCCGTAAATCAACGTTCTCGACGACTCCCTTTTGCGGAACAGAAAATTGTAGAAAAACAAATTCAAGATCAGGGCCAAATATGCATGTCTGAAAAACCTCTAACATCTACTCAAGATAAGATTTCTAGGGTAGAGAAAATGGATAATCCAATTGATTTTGAACGTGATGATGATGATGATGATGCCAATGATTTAGATTTGTTTCATGATAATGATGATGGAAAATATTTAGATGATGCTGATGCCAGTGATTTAGATTTGCTTCATGATAACGATGATGATAATGCTTTTGATATTGGAACTATCAAAGCAACTCTTGAACCAAAAATATTTGATGCCGATGATGATGCCCTTGAGAATGAATCCGTCAAAAGTGAAAAGGTTGAACCAAAATTTCAAGTTATTGAAGCTCCCAAACCCCCTGAACAAATAGCAGCTTTTCAACAACAGAAAAACATTCTTTCACAAAACCCAGTTCTTCATGTTTTTCAACAGGGATACCCATTAGAACTCCACACTGATGCCAGCTCCTTAGGTTTTGGCGCTGTGCTCTTGCAACAATCCGATGATGGACAGTTTCATCCTATTCATTATTTTAGCCGTAAAACTACAGTTCAACAAGAAAAATATCATAGTTATGAACTGGAAGTTCTTGCCGTTATTGAAGCGCTAAAAAAATTTCGAAACTACTTGTTGGGAACAAAATTTAAAATTATCACCGATTGTGATGCTTTCCAAAAAACGATGCACAAAAAAGACCTACCAGCTAAAATTGCTCGATGGGCATTGATGTTAGAAGACTTTGATTATGAAGTTTGTCATCGACCCGGTAGACAGATGAAACATGTTGATGCTTTAAGTCGTAACCCCATTCTTGTAATTACCTCAAATGATATCACTCAAAAGGTGAAAAATGCCCAAGACCAGGATGAATTTATATCTCAAATTAAATCTATGCTTGAATCTACACCTTCTGATGAATTTTTTGTTAAAAACGGAATTCTTTATAAACTTCATCAGGATGCCGAACTTTTAGTAGTACCACAAATGATGCAGAAAGAAATAGTGCTAAACGCCCATTCACAAGGTCATTTTGCTTCACAAAAAACCGAATTAATTGTTTCTCGTGAATTTTTCATTCCTCAACTTAAGAAATTAGTTCAAGAAATTATTTCGAACTGTATTCCTTGCATTTTGTCCTCGCGAAAATCTGGAAAACAAGAAGGATACCTTCACCCCATTCCAAAAGGTGATGCACCCCTTGAATGTTACCATTGCGACTTTTTAGGACCTTTACCATCGACAAAAAAATGTTATAAGTATCTTTTTACAGTAGTTGATGCCTTTTCCAAATTTGTATGGATCTATCCCGTGAAGTCCACCTCTACGAAAGATGCCTTAGACAAATTATCCTTGCAACAAACTACATTTGGCAACCCTTCAAAAATCATTACTGACAAAGGTAGCGCATTCACATCTTCAGAATTTCAAAGTTACTGCCAGGAACAGTCAATTGAACACATTTCAATAGCAACAGGTGTGCCACGTGGCAACGGTCAGGTTGAGCGTGTTCATGGCACAATTATTCCCGTTTTAACTAAGTTAGCTCTAGATGAACCTGACAAATGGTTTAAATATGTCCCAAGATTGCAACGTATCTTAAATAGTACCACCACACGCAGTACAAAATTCACACCCTTTCAACTTTTAATTGGTGTTAAAATGAAACAACAAGAGGATCTACAGATTAAAAATCTTCTTGACGAGGAACACCACCAAAGAATTCTTGATGACAAAGAAGCGTTACGTATCGAAGCTAAACGAAATATCCTCCGTTTACAGGAAGAAAACATACGACAATATAACAAACGGCGTAAACCGGCTTGTAAATACAAGATCGGTGACAAAGTGGCAATACAACGAACTCAATTTGGAACCGGATTAAAGCTCCGACCAAAGTTCTTCGGACCATATGAGATCACGAACATCAACCCCAACGATCGTTACGAAGTTCGAAAGTTAGGACATCACGATGGTCCAACCATAACATCAACTGCAGCGGACAAAATGAAACAGTGGTGCAGAAACTGAACACCAATACCACTGTGTTGAACAATGCTTGATTTTTTGAAATATTTTTCCTTTTTCTGCTCTTTTTTTTTTTTATCTTTTCAGAATTATTGTTGACAACCCAGCCGCGGACGTCTGGAAAGTCAGAACGGCCGTGTGAGAATGAGTTTGGCAACACAACTGAACTATTACTACAACTTCCACTCCTCACTACTGCGGCACGAAGGACTTTAAGCGGATGTGTTGTTCTGCAAGCTCCCGATGTTTAGCTCTTTTGATGCTTCTGTGTTTATTTTTTAATTTCATACTAAGTGTTAGTCCTGTCTTGTAAACATCGTCTAGTTTAATTAAATGTTCAAAATAATTAAGTCTAATGATTCACTTCTAAAGGAAGGAGTACTAACTCCTTCCTACATATATATATATATATATATATATATATATATATATATATATATATATATATATATATATATATATATATATATATATATATATATATATATATATATATATATATATATATATATATATATAGATAGATAGATACATATATACATATATACATACAAAAGAGGTAAGCAACGATAAGTAATCCTACGTTAATAACCCGCGGTAATTTCGTTAGAAGAGACTACCTGAAAATTATTTTAATAACGCGGCGGGCACGTTGACTTAGACATTCGGCCTAGAATAAGCATCCGCGAGAGACGTTGGTTTCTTACAATGGGGGCACAGCATAGATGAACCAACACCACCGCAATTTTGGCCGAGCACCCCCCAGGGTTGACAAACTGGAGGGTACCGTAACTTCCCTCACTCACTGACCTCATGGAAGAATTTTTTGATATACGGATTTAACGGGCCCATATACGGCCTAGACACGAAGGTATTTTATGACGTTAATCGGGATTCGAACTGAGCACCCCCAGTTTGAAGCACAACGCGCCACCACTAGGCTACCCCGGGGCCGAGAAAAAAGATTTAAATTCAATTACTAATGAGTCATTGAGCGACTGTGGAATGAAACGAACTGAAATTATTGTTAAACAGAGGCAGTAATTTGTGAAAGTTTGGGAAACACTCCATTACATGAAGACCTTTTACTATTATCTGACTTTCTAGGGTCCGCGGTCAATACTTTTAAAACCAATCAATTTGACTGAAAGAAATACTTTGTTACCTCATCTGCTTTTTATAAAACTGTTAGTCACATGAGCGTATACTAACTTACTAACCATTGCCGCAACAGTCCATTGTGGTTAAAGACCGGTGGTGCCCATCTTCGCTTTCTTGACCGTGAGCTTGGGGTGCCATACAGCATATTTAGGGAAACGTAAATTTCGCATAAAAACATCGAAATTTCGCAACAAAGAAGAAATACAATATATAAAATTTCGCATTTATTCGCAAAATTATATAAATTAAAAAATTTCGCGTTTATTTAAAAAAAAATTAAAATTTTACTTACTGTGATAGGTAAGTGTCAAAATTCTTAGTTAAAAGCTAACATTGTAGTAGTCTCCACATTATGTTACTTAAGTCTGCCTTCTGTCATTAATTACTACGTTGTACGTACTAAAATATCTCAGCATCTACTCTGTTAACGGGACTATAGAATCTTTGTATAGCTGCCTTTGCAAAGTCAAGGTGGCAGCATTTCGCTGCAATTAAAATCTGTATAACATCAATAGAAGTCTCTTAGTTGATTATTTAAGCAGCTGAAATACCCTTGATTTTTGGCGCTCAAGAGACGTTCTTAAATATACTGAATTGCTCCACAAAACTTGATGACTTGGTTGATCTTTACTGTTAGATTTTTAGGTTCGACTCCGGTACGGACAAACTGTCCGGGTGAAATTCGGAGAAAATCCGAAGGAGAGTGGAATTTCTCAGTTATAGACCTCGGGTGGTCTTAGTTAAAGCTATTATGTTAATAATTATTACTATTATTACCTAATTTCGCTTAAAAAGCCGTTTTTCACAGAGTTTTCGCCGAAAAGTAGTAAAAAAAAATAATAATTTTCGCATTTATTCGCTCATATCGGCAAATTTCGCATTTATTCGCTTCTATTTCGTAAATACGAAAATTACGTATCCCTAAGCATATGTCTCGGGCAGGTAGTCAGCGTGCCGCGGGACCCCCAACAGTTAGTTCCCAAGCATGCTTGGTCCTCATTTTATCGACACACTCAAGGGAAAGAACGTAAACTAGGAGAAAGTAAATCTCAGGCCTTGTACCTTACCTTACTGTCTTAAATTTTGAAAATAATAATAAAACACGAGCGTAACCACTTTTTGTTGTATTATGTTGAAAGTGCCAAATGTAACGACTTAAAATTGTTTCGAAAAAATATATATAACCTCGAGTTTAGTCTATTTCGTCATAAATGTCCGTAAAATATATCTTTGGAAACTTCCAATGTATTTTAAACATAAACCTTTTCATATATGATGTTTTGCGCAAAAATATATTGTAGAGAAATTTATTTGGGAATTTTTTTTTTTTAATTCTTGTCCATTGTAGTTCTTTAGACGCATTGTCAAATAATACTGAAATAGTTATTTGTCTACTCTTTGCTTAGACAAAAATAAAATTCATGTAGTGTTGTAGATATACACTCATCGACAAAAAATTAGCGTACCAAGAAGGAGTCGTCAAAATGAAACGAAATTTTACATACGTAATGACTACTTTGATATAAGTAAATGATAAGAAAATCAAAGAAAAAGGATAATTTATTTCAGAGAAAAAGGCAAAAGAACGGAGGAGTTAATACTCCATTGAACCCCCTCTAGCGCGAATGCACGATGCGATACGATCGGGCATTGAGTCATACAAGTTCTGTATGATGTCTTGAGACATTTCGTTTCATATTTGCTGTAACCTTGCCTCTAGTTCGTTCAAACTCATGGGATGCCCAACTCGTGGTCCCAAATGATCCCAGATATGCTCGATTGGAGACAAATCTGGGGATCGGGCAGGCCAAGGAAGGGTAGTAACAGTGCGGAGACAGTCTTGTGACACCCTTGCCGTATGAGGCCGAGCATTGTCTTGTTGAAAAATGGCTCCTGGGAGCCGTTGCATGAGTGGCAACACACGTGGTTGCAGGATTTTATGAACATACCGCTGGGCTGTCATGGTGCCACGGAACAATACTAGGGGTGACCGTGTATTGTAGGTAATGGCACCCCATACCATCACACCAGCTGTGGGAGAGATGTGTCGCTGTACAGCAAAGGCAGGATTGAAGCGTTCACCACGGGCTCTCCACACACGAACACGATTGTCATCACTGCCGAGATTGAATCTGGATTCGTCGCTAAAGACGACCTGGTTCCATTCCGCTGCAGTCCAGTTTCCTCGTGCGCGGCAAAACTCCAAACGGAGGCGTCGATGGGTGGGCGTCAAGGGCAGCACACGTAATAGGCGCCGCGATACCAACTGTCCTTCAGCCAGGCGCCTTCGTATGGTTCGAGAAGACACAGAAGCCCCTAGTGAAGGTGCTACCTGTGCCTGGATGGCGGCCGATGAAGCAGTTGGCTGTACGCGTGCATTTCTTACGATGTGGCGGTCTTCTCGACGACTGGTCTGTTGAGGGCGTCCTGAGCCTGGTCTTCATGTACATGACATCTCTCGGGTCCACTGGTCCCAACACCTCCTCACAACACAATCAGAGCGGCCTAATTGACGAGCTACTCGCCTAGCTGACCACCCAGCTTCCATCATCCCGACGGTTCTCCCCCTCTCAAACTGAGACAACTGCTTATATTGTCTTCGAACACGGCGTAATGGCATGTCTATCTCAGCTCTTCCTTTGTAAATGATTCAGCACACTCAAACAAGCTTTGGTTACCTGTTTTATACTCCACAGAGTACGATGTTCAACGCCCTCTACCGGCTATACGTAATGCGCAATCACGCTGCATTTCTAATCATTTGCATATCTCCCCGACATGTACCTTCATTGCAAGTTTCGTTACGATCCCGCAATTATTTCTTGGTGTGCTAATTTTTTTGTCCATGAGTGTATATAAATAGATTCAGCTTGTTCTAGTTGAGTATTGATATTTTGATCGAAAATAGTGTTGTAAAGCTAATTTAGAAAGCGTAGGCTAGGAGCTAATTTAGAAAGTTTAGCTCAGGAAGCGTAAGAAATGTACGTACATAAGTGTAACAAAAAAAAAAAGAAAGCCAAAAAATCGAATGTTGTCTGTGATATATATTTGACGGTTGTAAATAACATACTGTCCTCTGTTGAATTGAATGGGAATGTTTTTCTACCCCCCTCTCTCTTCAATTATTATAAATGATGGAAGACTTATTCACATTAGGATTGAAAATCATCCTAATGTGAATAAGTCATGAATAACTAGAACTAATAATTGATGAATATTAAATTAATTGAAAAGTCGTCATCATGGATCATAATCAAGCAAATGTAGCATACTTTTTCTCAAAAGGAAAATTGAAAACCACTGTAAATTGTATTATTATTTTAATTTTAATCCTCACTAAATGCTACTAATTTATATCCTTTGAATAGCTGGTTCTTTATGGCTTACATGACCCTTTCTTATTGTGTTTTAAGGGCACACCCGTGCAATAACTAGCACAGATAATCGGGCGTTCAGGAGCTGTTAATAAGGTTTATAATTAAGTTTTGATATACCTATATCAAAAGAACAAGGTTATATAATACTTTCTGTATTATTAAGGGTGGTGTTGTTGTTTGTAATGCCTCCTGGCCGGAAGTATTCCAGACTAGGTCCATATGGGCTAGCGAGCTGAGGGGTGCGGCTCTGGTTTATAATGGCATCACAAGGGTCGGAGTCCGATTTAGCCAGGTGCCATCTCAATTTTGACGGAGTATCCCCAGGGGCGACATCTTGGGGGACCGTACCCTCTTCCACCCTCTATGACATCATAGTGGGACTTTCCAGTCTACGGATTTAACGTGCCTATATCCAGCCTAGAAACGGAGGTATTTATTTAATGGTGCTTGTGGGGATTTGATCCAAACATCCTTAGCACCGAAAGCCGACGCGTTTCCACTAGGCTACCTTGAGCCCCCTAATATTTAAGGGTGTAATAAGAGGTATCTTAATGAGAATATGCATAGCTTTAGGAACGCTCTATCGTAGTAAACCGTCTTTTCATTTCATATTATTTATTTATTTATTTATTTTAAAAGAATAATAGACCCTTCAATCTTTCCCTATTCATCGAATAAAAGGAATTTATACAAATTATCCTACATTAATTATCCCTCATTATTTTGAGAAGAAACTTCTCTGTGCTCAGCAGAGATTACTTTTGATGACTACATTTATTGTTGATTTTCCCGTCTTTCAGGAACATCTAAACATCTCTCTTTTACCTCGATTTATCACTACTTTAAAGAGTTAGAATTTGTTATTCTTTCTTGAAATAAGAGTTTTGTTGTAAACAAAGATTATCTTTTTTTCAGTCGTCTATCACATTAGAAATTTTTTTAAGAAATTTGAAACGAACCTTTATCAAACTTTTATCAAAACTTAAATCATTAATGCTTTATGAAATTTGTTAAAATAGCTGATATCGGTGATTGGTGTTCGTTCTTTTAACGAGCTAAATTTTATTGTGTTTCATTTCCCGAATACCATGTTCTTGGAAAATGTGCGCGCCGTTTTTGCCTTATCCGAATTACGGATAGACAATCTCAGAGTCTAACAGGATTCGTACGGTCCTTAAAAGTCCTTAACAACTCCTAATTTTCAGTTTTTATTTTTTAAGGGCCCTTAAAAAGTTCTTAAAGAGTACTTGTTTTTGCTTTCAAGGTCTTAAAATTTTTTCGTATACTTTCCGGTCCTTTAAAAGTATTTAAGTTTTAGATGAAATACAAGAATTTTCAAGTTATGGCTGTCAACGATTGCCCATATAAAAATGCAGTTTTTTTTATTTTATATATTTTTTTTTGTATTTATTTTCCTTCAAGTTTTCTTTTGTATCATTGTTGACCAGGTTGAAAAAACTTTTATATTATCACTCTCCAACCCCCCCCTATATATATATATATATATATATATATGTATGTATATGTATATGTATATATGTATATATATATGTATGTATATATATATATATATATATATATATATATATATATATATATATATATGTATGTATATGTATATGTATATATGTATATATATATATATATGTATGTATATGTATATGTATATATGTATATATATATATATATATGTATGTATATGTATATGTATATATGTATATATATATATATATATGTATGTATATGTATATGTATATATGTATATATATATATATATGTATGTATATGTATATGTATATATGTATATATATATGTATGTATATGTATATATATATATATATATGTATGTATATGTATATGTATATATGTATATATATATGTATGTATATGTATATATATATATATATATATATATATATATATATATATATATAATATATATATATATATATATATATATATATATATATATATATATATATATATGTGTGTGTGTGTGTATAAGTATAAACTGCTGGTTTGTTCTAATAACTCGCTATGACACTTCTCACCAGTGTAAATTTGTCAAGTTAAATGCAAGGATAACCAAACAAATTGCAACTTGTAAAAGTAATTTTGAAATACTTTTATTAGTATTAATAATAAATTAAGTTGATATAGAAGTTATCATAACGTTGTGTGTAATTCTAAAACTCAAATACTTTTAAAGTCTAAACTTTGGAAATAAAACACATTTTAAGTCTTATTTTAGGCCCTATAAAAATGCTAGCTCAGTTCTCTAGAAAAGTCGTCAAGAATTCTTATATTTGATTTTGTAAAATGAGTACGAACCCTGATTTAAGGCTGCTGTGTACTAACCCTATTGGATTCGCTCACCTCAATGCTAACATATGGAGAAAATCTGCCCTCTATTTACAGCTACATAAAGTCTGATAATCCAATAAAAACGGTATTTTGAGATAGTTCAGGGGCAGTACATTATATCTTTTAAATATGTATTTTAATTAAATTCTCAATAGGCTTTTCAAGAAAACTAGAAAGAATTTATTTTCGTACTTTTCTAATTCAACACTTCCTCACGCACATCTTCACAGTTTGAGATTTATATTATGAGTAATATATAAATAATTCAAAGACAAATTTTACATTTTTATCTCGTAAAACAGTGTTAAGCAACCCCTGTTTAGCATACCTGACAGTAGACAACTGAATTTCCATTTCACATTCAATCAGTAAAATGTGTCAAAACTTTAGAACCTTTAATTTTTGCTTCTCGTTAATCTGCTTTAAGGCTGCTGTGTACTAACCCTATTGGATTCGTTCACCTCAATGTTAACATATGGAGAAAATTTGTCTAATATTTACACCTACAGATATGCTGATAATCCAATAAAAATGGTATTTTCAGATAGCCTGAACTTTTCTGCACCTTGCAACAGAATTCATTTTATAAATTTCGCCCACCAAAGGAATTGATGATAATTTAAACACACTACACCAGATCCCCCCCCCCGAATAATTTAAATTTAAAATATTATTTGCATTTAAAGAAAAAAACGAAAAATGCCCCAAGGTGTAAAACTTCTTTCTCTATTACGAAGTACAATTTAAAAAAATAAATCTTTAAATCTAAGTTGGCAATCCTTGGACACATTTTCTCCATAGGTTAACTTTGAGGTGAGCGAATTCAATAGGGTTAGTTCACAGCAGCTTTAAGTAATACATAAAGGATAAGCCTGTTCATAAGAACTAATTAAGACATTTGTGGGCAAGGCATATAACTAGTAAGAATATCCGCGAATTTTGTTCACGCAAAGAGTCACCTGCGGCTTACATATGGGATTTAGGCCAGGCGCCCAATGGCAACTTTTAATTTGGGCATCTAAACAGATTAGTCACTTGAAAGTTGCCCGATACCTTCGACATGCGCCCACTGGCAACTAAATAGTTTCTTTGCACTCAGTTTGAAAATGGATTTCGTGGCAGCTGCATGTGTTTGAGCCCTCGCTCTACGGCGAAAACGTAAACAAAGCCTCAGAAGATTTTGGGTCCATCCAATAATAACTAGATTATTTGACAGGCAGTTTTATAAATTATTTGAAGATTTAAGAGTACACCCAACAAAATTTTTCAACTACTTTCTTCGGAATAGCGTTGAAAGTTTCGAGAACCTGTTGTTATTAGTGGGGCCCAGTATTTCTTACCAAAATACAAGATTACGTTTGGCTATACCACCGCAGGAAAGATTAGCTGTGACTTTAAGGTGAGAAAAAAGATTTTCTTAAAAATTTGCAAGTTTATTGAAATAAAATACATATTACAAACATTTTTTTGGTAAAAAAAAATTTCGACTGTGCTTCTAGCAATAGTGCCCCCCAACTTAACTTGAAATAAATTAAAACTTTAATAGAAGTTCAGCTAAAATCGGAAAATTGTAGAAAACTTTTAAGAAAGTTTTTTTTTTCCCTCTTTTTCAAACTATGAAACTAAAGATTCCGATTATATCTTTAGCCTTAACATAGTTTTTAACAATATGATCCATAACAAATTTTTTTTTTCTCATTTTATTTATATTATATTTATTTTTCTTATTGTATAACTTTTGAATACTACACAAACATCAATTCTATTGTTATTCAATTTCAAAAATATCATATTTCATATTTTAAGGACCGTCTGGCAGTCAATGCTCGGAAGAGGACCCTAACTGAATTCAATTCGTGCAGCCCCCCAAAAAAGTTAGAAGCACGCTACGCCTATGATCAGATCTATTGCGAGCAACTAAACAATCGCCAGTGGGCGCAGTCCTATCTAAACCAACGTGATCTATTCTCCCCGGCAACAGTTTCATCACCCAAAGAATCGAACAAGTTGGAATTTTTTAGTTGCCGCAACTAAAAAATCGCCAGTGGGCGCATTACCGAAGGAATCAATGTGTTTCATTTTTGTGATTAAAAAGTTGCTTTGAAACAATCGCCAGTGGGCGCCTAGCCTTACAGTCCGTGACTCATTGAAATGAAGTGTAAAGCTTGTAATAACAACACACAGATGTTTTATTATTTTTTTGTCCCCCAACTGCCGTTTTTCCTTCCTTATTTTTCCTGCTCACAGTTCCCTCGTTCTGTGGAGGCACTTTTACAGCAACAAACTGCTTGAAGGAACAGGGCTTTTGAAAGGTTATTCACAGCCTCAACCCCACGACGTCTTAATACCGCTATAAATACGAGCCCATGCCTCGACGAGATCCTTTCGTATGTAGATGAGAATTTGCAGCGTTTTAAATTCATAGCTTGGGTGCTTTATGCATGTTTATATTAAATTTTCGTTTTAGTTTGTGTAACAGTCAGTTTTTCTGGAGTGTAGTTTTTTCAATAGTATTTTGTGGAATTAAGACATAACATAAATAATGTTTGCAAAAGAGATTTAGCCTAGAAAAGAGATTTATGTCTTTGCAAGTATTGTAACGTTATGTTTCGGACCATAAGACGCACCTCAAATTTATGGGAGGATTTTAGAAAAGAATGTTTTGTATTTTGTTAGTTTTATAAATATATTTTGAATTCTTTACTTAATAAAGAGAAAAATATAGATAATAAATGTAATAAATAATATACATAAAATATCTATAGTGCCCTGTATAAAGGGCTTAAGTAAAAAAAAAAGAGTTTTAGATATTTGTTAGTATTGATAAAAAAATCTTTTGACTTGTAAAAAAGGCTTAAATCTATCAATTCTGTATACAAAAAAAAGTACATTTCTTTGTACAAAAGACTCAAGTCGAAATTATTGTTCTGCAATTGGTATAAAAGCCAAAAGCCAATAACTTGGTATATTTAAATCACTGTTTTTGACTTAAGCCCTTTATACCAGACACCATAGATATATAATAAATATTGTTCCTTTTTCTGGGTTCGATGAGATTGAATAAAAATCTCTTCAGAAAGTGCACACAAAATAAAATTTATTATCCTGTAAATTCTTCAGGCGCATACACAATTACTAACAGAAAACACGTAACAACTGTCTTCTTTACAACAGAGAACTCTAAAAACACAAGTCAGGATAACAGTCTTCAATACAATATACGCCTAACGCATTTTCAAACATTCAATACGCAGCAGAAGAGAACACTGGCTTTCAGTGACAATCTCAGGTATATTTTTAGACTTCCAAAGCGCCCTCTATCGATCACCAGCTAGAAAGTTCTAGAACATACGAGAACGATCTAGAAGGTTGGCGACCAATTGGCGCCATATCGCCAAATTAAATCACCAAATCCATCGCCAATTTGGCGATAACTCTCATATTTGGCGAGATTACCAAAGACTCGCAAAATTCTTAACAATATATATAATTAATGTATACAATAAAATATACATTTTATTTTAATGTTACTTTCGGACCATAAGACGCACTTCAATGTTAAGTGGATTTTTTTTTTTTTATGTACAAAGGGGTGTCTTATGGCCCGAAAAATACTGTATGTTTGCATACAGTAAAACTCCACTTACTCGGTTTTAAGAGATCTGAATAAAAAGTAAAAGGCAAACAATTTATTAAAAATTATTAAACAATATTAAACTTCAATTTATTAAACAATTTATTTATTTATTAACATCTTAAAACTTTCTGTCTAAGCATTAAAAATAATTCTTATGAATTCGGCTAACAGTAGTGGTTTTGGGCTCACGCGATGGAAAGTAGTATTTTGGATGATATATTTTTTTCTGCTTGTACGTAGCGAAGTAACCTGTTTCGTGATACCAGTTTCAAAGTATACTCTTTTTTTTAAACCATTTTGTCTTCATAATTTGTGGCTACCTACGCAATATTGTAGCAAAAGAAATTTTGTTAAATGCTTGTTACAACCGTACGCCAAGAGTGGGATTTGACCCCGGATCCCCTAACCTCGATGTCGATGTTCTCCTTACTGAACTTCCAGCTATGTGAGACACTCGCAATTTCTTAATTTCATTTCAAACGTGAATTCGACCTTACTTTTTGAGGCTAAAAACACAGAATGTTGATCTATAACCTAGTTTTCGCATTTTGTAAATTTACTTTTAAAGATACCGATATATATATATATATATATATATATATATATATATACACACAACCTCTTTCAACCTATTATCTTAAAGAGGCAAGAATTAGTTTAATTTTTTTGAATAAGCAAACCATTTGCAATAAACAACTTTTTAATAAAGTTACAAATAAACTAAATTACAATAACGAATTTAACGGAATGAAAACTTAATCTGACGCAATGAAACTTGGAGTGAATGAGATTTCTGAGCTTGCATTTATTTCCTTTACTAGCTGTAGAATGACTGCGACTCTACGTCACAGAAAATAGATAAGGGATTTTTAAGCTGTACAGGGATTTTTTTTTCCTCTCGGGAAACTTTAGCAGTATGCTTCCTAACGGCCCATCATCGAGATTTCCAACCACCAAACATTATTGTAGTGGCTGATAACCGAACCTTTGTCGCTTTATCTCCATGTCGGTATTCATTGGCCAGGAAAATAGTCTTGGGCAGTGGCGCACCCAGGATTTTTTCTTGTGGGGGGGGGGGGGGTGAGATGAACGGATAAAAATATTTATAACGCAAAATCAATATTCATAATGAAATTTCTATTTCTTTGGGGGGGGGAGGGCAAGGCCCCCCCCTGGGTGCGCCACTGGTCTTGGCAGACTCTCTCTCTCTCAACCAACCTCTTTAAGAGGCAAAAATGAGATTAATTTTCTGAATAAGCAAACTTTTTGTAATAAACAACTTTAATGAAAAGTTACAAATACACTTAGTAACACTAACAAATTTAACGCAATGAAAACTTAATCTTACGCAATGAAATTTAAAGATGAATGAAATTTTTGAGCTTTCATTTATTTGCTTTTTCTAGCTGTAGAATGGCTGCGATTCTGCGTCACTGAATATATATGAGGGATTTTTAAGCTGAAGAGGGATTTTTCGTACAGGGATTTAACGTCGGGAGACGGAAGAAATACAAGAGTGTTTAGAATCTGGATAAAATATTCGGAACAAAATAAATTTTTGTTCCCAGCTTTATGAAACTGTTAAATTTACGTCGTTTAGAAACAATAAAACCGGTTCTTTTTTTTTAAATCGTTGCTGATATTGAGGGACCACTTCTTTGGTTCTCCCGGACCTTCGGGTTAAGAACCAGTGGTCAAAAGTGAACTATAGCAGGTATTAAAAGAACTATAATTTTACGTACACCATTTCTCATGTTCTTTTGTTTTGAGCGCATTCAAGTATGGGCGTGTGCGTGTCAGTGGTGCAACCAGGATATCTTTCTAAAGATGATTCTTTGAGGGGAATGTGATGAAAAATAATTGTGTACCTGCACGTTTTTCTGTCGGTTTTTTAGCGTCTATTCTGGTATAATATGCACAAATACAGATACAATTAAATTTAAATATACATCTTAAAATAACTCGTCTCCGCCGAAACATCAATGAAAGAGCATAAGAATGACGCTTATCTCGGAGGGGGAGGGGCGAAAAAAATTTAGAGGTGTCTCTGATAGTCTGAAGTCAATTTATATCATATTGAATTATTTCATTAAAAATGTGATTTAAATTTTCTATGATTGCATATGTTTAATATTTTTATTTACAATTTTTATATGTTAAACAAATAAATAAATATATATATATATATATATATATATATATATATATATATATATATATATATATATATATATAAGAGCTCGGCTGTTTGTTTGTCCGCTATAGAATCATAGACTGTTTCACCCACCGGGACCAAATTCGGCACAGTTAATGTTTAGGACCCGAGAAACTTAAATCAGGAAAAACGAAATTTGGGGCTCAATTAGTTTTTATTAATGATTTTTGTGCCTCTAAGATGTGCGCGACCACCTGTGGAGCCCCTTCACCACAACCAGCTGCGTTAAGAGAGATGGTTTGGGGGGGGTGACGGGGGGGGGTCAAATTCCAATGCGCGGGAGGAAGAGGGTTGGGAATGACCTTTGGCCCTGGCTCCCCAAATAAACACAACTGGCCAGATGAACATGAAGAGCGGGGGTGCAGCCCAGTATTTTTTTGATGGAATGCATGAAAAATTTTATATCTATATATCTACCCGGGCAACGCCGGACAATAATGCTAGTATATATATATATATTAAAACTCCTATTGCTTTTAGAGTAGTAACCTGTGGTCACAACACTTATGCTACTAAAGCATGTGTAATATTATTAAATTACCTTAAATTAATCTATAAAAATATAACATCTGGTGTTTGTGGTATAATTGATAATAGCTTTAGTCTAATTAGAAAACTACAAACATTAGATAATTGTAAAATTGTAGTAACTTATGATTTTAAAGATCTATTTAATAATATCGATATAATTGATTTAAATAGAATAATCATAATGTTAGTACAAAATAATATTCAATACTTAGGCAACGAAATTAAACTAACTCGTTTCAATAGGCTCCTAGATTTAGTAACTAAACATAATTACATAGTTCATAATAATAGTATATACTTACAGTCCAAAGGTGTACCACAAGGTGGTAATGTTTCAAGTATGCTACCTAATTTATACTTACATTATTTTGAAATTAATAATATAGAAAATTGCAATTACAATATATTTAGGTATATAGATGATATAATAGTAATTAATAAAAGTAATAACCATTTAGACTTAAATTTTTACCCTCCTAATCTGGAAATAATTAAAAGTAGCCATGATAATATTAATGTAAACTTTTTAGATATTAACATTAAATTAAATTCTCACACCAAATTTACTTTTGACTTATACGACAAAAGATCTGACTATAATTTTAATATTGTTAAATTTCAAACTTACCTAACCTGTTTACATAAATCTGTTTTTAATAACATTATTGTAAATCAGTTAGTTCGTATAAATAGACTATGTTCTAAAGACAATAGGAATAAGCATATTTTAGACTTGAAAGCTGTGGTAACACGTAATAATTTCCCCGAAAGTCTATCCAAAGACAAAATTGGTTGTTTTAGTTTAAATGAATAGTTTGTTCTGTTGCGTTTAATAAGTTAAACATAATAATAAGAAAAATTAGAAAAAATAACTACTAAAAATAAAAAATAAAATAAAAATCATAAGTAAAAATATAAATAAGAATAAAAATAAATCTAAGTAATAATAATAATAAACTAAATTATTAAGGGTATAATAGTCCTAAAATACGGTAACCATAGTAAGTCTGTAACTGAGAATCCACAATCTCCATGGTTGCAAGTTTAGTGACGTCAGTCATCTTGCGGTTACATGTTCTTCTTAACTTCCACTCTGTCTAGCGCCAGGCTTGGTGTTCTTTGGTTAAGTAACTCTTTATTCAATATTTATTCATTTCTTCTGTTTTTAATGGATTGTACGGTGTCTGAGTGTGTTTATTGTATAGATCATACCCATCGGAAACAATCCATTGGTTTTTAGACAGTATTGACACCGCTGACGTAGAGATGCTGTCTAAAACCTCTTTCATACTTATCTTTTCATGTTATTAGTTCCTGGCTGCAAGTAGCTTTAGTGCTAATACTGGTATTCTATTTCATCTATTTCTTATATATATATAATGTATGGTGCCCGATATAAACGGCTTAAGTCAAAACAGTGATTTAAATATGCCAAGTTATTGGCTTTCATACCAATCGAAGAAATATAATTTCGACTTGAGTCTTTTGTACAAAGAAATGTACTTTTGTATACAAAATTGATAGACTCAAGCCTTTTATACAAGTCAAAAGGTTTTTTTTTTTTTTTAATCAACACTAACAAATATCTAAAATCACTTTTTTTTTTACTTAAGCTCTTTATACCGGCACCATAGATATATAGTATGATATTATTAAATGAGGTGTTTGACCGACTGGCAATAAAAACTCAATCAGCAAATATTTATTTTTTAACTAAAATAGAAAGGTTTTAGACTGATTTTTTTTCCAGATGTTTAACCCTTTCAGGCCCAATAATTTAATCCGCATTTTAACTTTCACAGACATTAAATAACAAAAATGAAGTAAATTAAGTAACACTGTGCACTCGAGCAAATCCACACTATTATCTGCTGATCCAACAACGGAATAAATGCAGTTTTTCACACCAGAATCGCACGAGATTTGTCAAAAACAAAAGCAAAAGGTAAGCAAGGTATTTTTTTAATTGTTATTATGCAAAGTAAATATGCACTCAAATCTACAGTTCATTGACTTTTAAAAAAATATGTCAAAATTTGCTTATTTCTATTTTGATAACATTTTCCTAATTTTTTTTTAAAATGTGGTGTTACAAAAGATTTTCTCTGGGGTAGAGTGATTTTTTAGGGAAAGGGGGGTCGCTATCGAATAAAATTTTCGCACTACTGGAGCTCTTTTTGACTGGAATTAAAGACTAGAAAAAAATTTCAGTCTCTTCTAACGAAACTACCGCGGGTTATTAACGTAGGATGACTTATTGTTGCTTGCCTCTTTTGTATGTATAAATGTGTTTTGTATATAAATGTATCTATATATATGTACATATATATTTATATTACACACACATATATATATATATATATATATATATATATATATATATATATATATATATATATATATATATATATGTGTGTGTGTGTGTGTGTGTGTTTGTGTGTGTGTGTGTGTGTGTGTGTGTGTATCAGTCAGTCAGTCAGTCAAAATTTTGACGCATTTTGGTACTTTTCTGTTTAACTGTTTATTGCTTGCCCAAGCGATACAGACTGAGTTTGGCGCGCTGTCAAAATTATAACTCGCGACGCAGGCCATTTTAAATTTTGCTTTCCGGAGGACCGTTACGGAGGACGTAATCCTACGTTAAAAAATTAGCACGGGTCTTTTAATATTATATTTTTTTTCTATTTTGCGTTACTGGTCTTGCTTCTCATAGGATAACTTTTCATAAACTTGTGATCCTGTTTGCTTATATTTCCCAAAATTACTCACGGTGGGAGGGATCAATATTTTAGAAGTATCAATACTCGGCATTATCTCAGGTTCTGTCGTTTGCCTAGAGCAGCCATACTCAACCTTTTTTCTTCTCAGGCAACATGCATATGTTTGCTACGTGATGCGGGCCGCAACATGGAACACCATATCTCATACTATAATAATGATAATATATCTGAAACTCAAAACATAAATGTATGCAAACGTTTATTTAAACACGAGTGTGATTTTTTATTTCGAGACATACTTAAGACATGTTAGGTTTATACTTGCCCACATGCTACTCTGAATACGTGAACAAGGTAATATTCAGTAAGCCGAT
Organism: Dolomedes plantarius; assembly: GCA_907164885.2. Lineage (NCBI taxonomy): Eukaryota > Metazoa > Arthropoda > Arachnida > Araneae > Dolomedidae > Dolomedes > Dolomedes plantarius. The sequence goes on along the minus strand of OU015498.1, from coordinate 73,208,990 downwards.
TTCTGTATACTTTCTTCGCTTGTTTCATTTTGCAATTGGATAATTCACATAGATACGTAGATGCTAAAAATGTGAGCAGCAGGTGGCCCATTTTTGTACAGTTTTGTATTTTCCATGCACCAATTCACAAAATTACATTTACAAAAGCACCTGCCTGATAACGAGAGCGAGTGTTTCGGGCCGCATGCCGCCCGCGGGCCGCAGTTTGAGTATCCCTGGCCTAGACTGTAAAGTTTCAATTTTTGCATATATTTTAAGGGACTGCATGCCTAACGATTAGTACAAATGTCGCTTTCTTTGCGATGCGACATTTCAAAATGAAAATGGTCCTACCTAAACATGTGACGAAGTTTATATATCATCCATAGCCAGCCTGTCCCTTGTTCTTAATTGCATTGATTCCCCTGAGCTTTGCTTTTGAAAACAAAATAAGTAACAAATGCTCTCCTCATACAATTTCTGGAAAACCTGACCAGATAAACTTTATCCCTAGTGCTGTAATAACATTGCAGGGTATATTCAGAAATACGACAAGAATCATATCCTAGAGGTCTGAAACAATCAAAGTCAGATGAGCCTTATGAAGAATCTCCATAGTACATAGTACTACTGAGGAGCTACTGTTATTTTGTTCATTTCAAGTGTGATAACATGTATTCACCTTTCACTCTTTTTTCCCCCTCGCAAAATAAACATTGTGGAGAGTGACATTCAAAAAACAGAACTCTTCTCGCATCAGCGCAAGCATAACTTTTTTTGGAAAAACACCAGCACGAAGTTCGGACACTTGGTTCGATTCCCGGTCCTAACAGACGGTAGATCCAACATACAATTGAGGTGGTAATTTTTATAACTTGCTCTCATGTAATGAAAGTAATGAATGATACAGAAGAGACAAATAGATTGATTCTTAGTAATTTGATAAGATCTATTGTTTTGCCGTCAGAATTTCAACAGTTTAAATATTTTAAGCAGGAGACTTCTCATACGACAGGTATAGGAGTATGGAACAGCTATGGATAGAAAACAGCTCCATTTTCCTAGAGACAACTAGACATCCAGACTAGGATTTAAAAAAATGACAAAGTAAAGGGAAGAAAACATTTGTTTTCGGGTTATTCCCTCTACACCTCTTCACATCCCCTCTTTGATATCCGGGATCTGTAGAAGCCCTTTCTAGACAAGTAACTTGTTATGTAACATGTTCTTTTTTGGTATTTATGTGTTGATATCATCAATTACTATCTCTAAATTGAACTCCTCTTCTGCGTTGTTTTTCGGCAGGTACATATCTGTTAATTCTCGTAGTTCAGATGAACAGTGCCAATGTTGAATGTACAACTAAATTCCCCTGCTTCAATTTCGTTTTACAATTAAATCGCTGTAGCACCGCCACCATGAATATTTAGTGCTCGAATAGCCATATAGTATTTCCCACTCAACTCGAGCTCAGAGCGGAGCCTAATTATGATAATGATCTTATCTATACCGTTTCTATTACCAGATGCGAGGCTCCATTTATATACACGGCTCTTTGGCATTTAAGGAAATAAAAACTTGTTTTTCATTAATCATCCATCCTGCACGCTACTGCTAATTGACTGTCTCCGGTGGAGCTAATAAAAGCATACATATATATATATTAAAGAGACTGCAGAAAGAAAATTGACGAGTTTATTGAGACTATTTACATTAATAATAAAAGCCCTTTTTTATTTTATAGCTGCGCCATTTTCGTGCTTCTGTTGAAATTGCGAAATGCTGTAATAATTGCATTCAATATTGTCTAAAATGACTTATCATGTTTTCTCCATGTTGAAGTTTGACACCCTTAGGAACATCCGAATTTCGTTAATTTTGGGAAACTTACATAATGTAAGAAATCAATAGTCTTTGTTAGCTGAGTTACTTGCGTTAGTTTGCGAATCGGTGTTCTCAAAAATCATATCTACTGAAAAGCGGAGTTCGAATAATTTATCAAAAGCAAACCAATTAATTTATCAAACAAATTACTTTATCAAAAGAATTTCGTAATTTTGATAAAACTTATATACAGTAATTTCCGCTTATAAGAATCACGTTTGTTATTACTGTTTTTGATTCTTATAAGCGGTTGATTCTTATAGCCGAAATTTAGGTTTTTGGACTGGAACACACACACCTATATATACATATATTAGATAATTTACCATAAAATACTCTTTAATTTACATTAACTATCTTTTATTAAAATTATTTTTTATAGTTTTAAAAATAAAACTTAATTTTTAGACCTATAAGTAGATACACATGATTATAGTAAGAGCAGAAAAAAATACAATATTTGTTACAAGTTACAACATACCTGCTTAACAGTTTTAACATTTCAACTACAGGAAGGGAGCAAGAAAAAGTTTTCTACGGTAGTTTGACGTAATGAAGTTTTCAGAAGGCTGTTTATACCTCTTTCAATACTTATAGTCTCAGACGAAGATTTACTCGGACGGGTAAAGTTGCCCCCGGGTCAAGTTAATAGGACAGTGTTGTGGTAAAGCGTTTAAGGGGAAACGATTATGTTATGTCTAATAAAGAAGGGGTGAATTTTACGACTATATTCCATCCCATCTTATCAAACTTTCTTTAAAAAAAAAAGAAAGAATTTCGTGCCTTTTGAGGGTTTAAGTAGGTTTTTTGGAAAAATGAAAGGAAAGCGAAGAGTGTAAACTGATTCTTAAAACCGGTGGATTGATTCTTTAAAGCGAAAATTTTAACATGGAAATAATTCATTTGTTTTTGTTTTCGCGATATTGATTCTTATAAACGGTTGATTCTTATAACCAGTGATCACTATAAGCGGTGGTTACTGTATTTAAAACGCTAGGTTTCTTCAAAATGTAAGAAATAAAAACTACTCTTTGTTAGATCAGTTAATTGCTTTAGTTTGCGAGTCGGTGTTCTCAAAAATCATATCTATTGAAAAGAGAGTTCGATTAATTTATCAAAAGCAAACCAACTGATTTGTCAAAAGAATTTCGTTAATTTTGTGAAACTTACATATTTAAAGCTCTAGGTTTCTGCAAAATGTAATCAATAAATAGTCTTTGTTAGCTCAGTTACTTGCTTTAGTTTACGAATCGGTGTTCTCAAAAATCATATATACTGAAAAGTGGTGTTCGATTAACTTATCATAAGCAAACCTGATTTTGGAATCAAAATTACAAAAAAATAATCAAGAGGAAAAGCAAATTGACGTTTCTGAGCTTCTTAGGTCTGGATGCTTAAATTACATTTGCTTAAATTATGTATTTTTATCGCTTGTGTCTTATATAACAATTCATTTTCGTTACAAATCATGACATCGTGTGATGCGTTGGTACATTTTTATGAGATTCCCTGACACCGGTATGGTCTGGAGCAGGCGTGTCCAACCCGCGACCTGCATGCGACCTCACAAGATCGTGAACTTTATAAGACCTATCTTCCCAGAGAAAAATATCCCTCGCTTCAAAACCCCGCCTTGATCATGTCCATCGTTTTTTGGCACCGCGTGAAAAGCAATTTTCAAAGATGAAGCTCACGAAGAGTATAAAGGTAGATAAAATATTTCTGATAAGCTTCTTAAGAATCTAACAAGAATTACAACCTTTTCCCACGAACCAGTCATTCATGCATTAGTTTAGCAAATACAAGGTCAAATATCCTCCTAGTTTTATGTTTATGCTGCCCCTTTTTTAAATCTTATAAATATATAAAATATAAATAAAGCTAGTTTTGTTACTTGCAAACATTAATTATGTTATATAATTTATATGCTGCCCAAGCAAGCCAAAAGATTGAACACCCATGATCTAGAGCAGGGATATTCAGGGATGATCTAGAGCAGGGATAACTGCGGGCCGCATGCAGCCTACCAAGCTTTTATGTGCGGCCCGAGACACTCGCGCTCATTATCAGGCAGGTGCTTTTGTAAACATAATTTTGGAAATGAGTTCCTGGAAAATACAAAACTGTACAAAAATGTGCCACCTGCTGCTCAAGTTGTTCGCCTCAACGTATTTTTGTGAATCATTCAGTTCCAAAATGAACTATGCGATGGACGTATGTAGAAATTGGCTTACTGATTCTTTCCTTGATGAAAATAGAATGTAGTAAGTATAAACGTGATTTGTCTAAAGTAGTAGTCAAAAGTTTGTCTCAACATCAAAAATCACACTCATCTAATATATAAAAATGAATGTTTGTATCTCTGTAATTGTATAGAAATCCACAGTTTTGGAGCAACGATCGTGAAATTTTACATACAGGCGTATTTAAAAACAGCCGAGGGTCTGAAGAACTTCAAAAATCGAAATTAATTACCGTTGGTTTTTAATTAATAAAAAACCAACAATTTGTAAGCTGTTACACTTTGTGGAATCACCCCTCTGAATATGGCGTCCACGTTAGGGTTAGCTGGCAAACAGCGAGCGAAAAGATAAAAATAAATAAAATCAAAATTTTCAAGTTATATATTAAACCAGAATAATAAATGAAAATAATAATCTTTCAAGTCAGATTTTATACTCTAAAATAAATCGGATCCAACGGCATATTGACACTCTCACACGCGATGGAAAATTCGAATCAACCACGCTAAGTGTCACGATCTTTTTTAATCGCTACTGCAACCCCCCTAGCTTATGTCTTTGTGTCTATTGAAGAGTTAAAGACTAAGCTTCTATCCTGCTAACTTATTTCTCATTTAAAACTCCTCTTACTCCATAAATGTATGTATATTCACCAACCCATAGCAACTTTCCAAAAAACTCATTGCGTATATTTTTTACTTTACTCATTCGTGTTGTGTATAATCGTGGCGCGTTCGTTAAAACTGTTCATTTGGTACACCGTAAGACTCGGGTTCGAGTCTGGGATCGTGCAAATTTTGCTAAACCTGTATTTTCAGCTTTTTATGAAGGCTTTTTTATTTTAGCTTTTATTTTATTATTTTTTTAATTATTATCTTTATTTTATTTTATTATTTTTTAAATTATTATTTTTATTTTATTTTATTATTTTTTTAAATTATTTTTATTTTATTTTTTTTCAGCTTTTTTATGATGAAAGACCGAATATAGCTGAAATCTGAGGAGTTTATTATACATTTATATATTTTTAATTGGTTTTCATATTATTAATGTGTATAACATTTCGTATGCTTTTTTTTTCTATGTTATTTATACTGTGTTTAGTTTTTTAATGGATTTTGGTAGGTTTATTATAAATTTATATATTTTATGTTTCACTTTCCAGGATTTTTTGCTCCAATGATAAAGGCTAAATCTTTTCTATGTTATTTATACTGTGTTTAGTTTTAAAATTGATTTTGGTTAACAAACATTCATCAATAATTTATTTCTGGGCATTGTATTGCTAACAATTAGGATAACGAACAATTTTTGACGGATGCGATTCTCGATTCATAGATGTTCAATAGATGGCGCCACTATTTTAAACTTTTAGTATTCCATAAACCAACACTTCCTAAACGTTCGTTTAGGAGGTGTTCCTAAACGAACGGTACATTCAAATTAAATACAATGTCAGTGTATGCAATTAATGCCAATATATATATATATATATATATATATATATATATATATATATATATAATAAATACGACGATCAATGTATACGATTGATGTAAAAAAAAACAAAAAAATATATTAATAAAAAATCGTAAGGGATATTTTTATAGACAAAATAATGTAGAAGAAAATATTCAAATTAAATCTCATAGGACATACTAAAGAATATAGTACAGTTAATGTAGTACAGTTTGAGGAACATATCTTTTACATTATTTTAATATTTTTTTGAATAATGTCCAATCGTCTGCCGCATTAGCAAGAAAAAAAGTATTTTTTTGCCTATTTCGTTGTTATGTGAAGATAAATTTATTTAAAGTAACAGAAAAAGAAATCACGTGATCAGCGTTTAATAAATTAACCTTTTACATGCCAATGTTCCTTTTTTGGAACACCATCTTTAATATTTTTTTAAAAATAAACTGTGATATCTGTCAGTTTGAAAAAATTACCGTATATTATAGAAGGCATGATTGATTTTTTGACTTTTTTTTTCAAATATGAATATTTTAGCGTAGAAAAATTTCTAAAAATCAGCTTTTTTCACAATTTTTACAGTACGTAAGAAAAAAAATTCTATAAAATTCCTAAAAATTCAAATCCACCCAAAAATTTCCCCATCATACTTGCAAAGGACAAGTTTAACGAGTTAATAAAATAAATTAAAATAATAACAAGAAATATTTCCTCAAGACTGCGTAAAAATGTAATGTTCCAAAAAAGGAACATTGGCATGTAATGATATACAAAAGCAGTGATATCACACGTGATCAGTGATTCTGCCGTCAATCAGTGATTCTGCCGTCTGATTACGTAGAAAATTCAGCCGAACTTACAAAGCTGTACGCCCTACAAAAAGGAGACTCTTTAGACGTCGACGCAAATGACATTCGGCAGTTTCTTGGATTACTGTTGTTTAGTGGCTACCACTCAGTACCTGATGAAAATACATATTGGAGCTCTCAGGAAGATTTGCATATCCTAATTGTTAACAATACAATGCCCAGAAATAAATTTCGGATGTTAAAAAAGTATTTCCACATTGTTGATAATAGTAAATTGGAACCAGGCGATAAATTAGGAAAAATTTCTCCCTTTTATAAAGAGGTTGGAAAAATTTTCGTCAATTTGGATTTTTTCATGAAAATATGAGTATCGATGAATCCATGGTTCCGTGTTATGGGCATCGTTCGGCTAAGGTGTTCATACGTGGAAAGCCAATTCGCTTTGGTTTCAAAGTTTGGATGATCTGCTCAGCAGATGGTTATCCTTATGCTATGTCTATCTACGGTAGAAAAAGTTCGAAAAATGAAAATTTGCCACTTGGATCAAAAGTTGTCTCCGAACTATTATCTTTTATTGACAATCCAGAGAAACGCAAAATATTTTTCGATAACTTTTTTTACATCGTACAGTCTGCTGACAGATTTATCTAACAAAGGCTTTAAGGCAATCGGCACAGTGCGAGATTCCAGAACGGGACAATGTTCTCTTAAAACAGCAAAAGAAATATCGAAATTTCAACGTGGAGTGTTTGATTACCGATGCGATGGAGAAGTTTATATGTGCCATTGGAACGATAGTTTTGTTGTAACTATTACATCAAATTTTATCACTCACGAACCATTAGGAAGAGCAAAAAGATATGTCCGAGTTAAAATAAAAGTCGATTTTCCTTAACCTTACATTATAAAATTATATAATAAAGGAATGAGTGGAGTACACCTGTTGGACCGACTTCCTGGAAGTTATCGACCAAAGTTACGCAGCAAAATATGGTACTTTATTCCTTGATCATAGTGTGGCATGTAAAAGGTTAAATTCTAAAAATTAATCTTTAAAAATTCACCAAAAATCATAAAATGGAGGTAAAGATTCGAAAAAGATTTCATATTAAAGGAATTTTTATGATCTTTTTCGTCATATGAATTTTATAACCCTCAAATTATTATTATTTTAAATGCAAACTTAAAAAAAGTTATTAAAACAACTCAAAAATTTAATTTTAAAAAAATCTAAGAATTTTTCAAAAATCTTTCTAAGTGCACTCCTACACTATAAGAAGAATCGCCATGCAAAATTTCAGCCCTTTTATTTCCCGCGGTTTGGTCTGTACGTTGTATGTCAGTCAGTCAGTCAATCAGTCAGTCAGTCACGGAACTGTTTTATATATACATATTATTGTTACTATTTTTATATCGTAACGTTAACTTAATGCGCACGCATTATTTTCCTATGCTTTTTTTTGTCTTTATAATAGCGTAATTTTCATATGATTTTAAACAACAATAATTTTTAACTGGCATTCAATTCGCTGTTAAAACTTTATATTTACACCCTATTTAAAAGAAGTAGGGTGTAAATTTTTCAAAGAGGATGTTTCAACACCCAACTTCAAAGATGTAGGGTGTAAATTGTAGGGTAGAAAGTTGGTAAAATCAAAATTTTGTGCAATGTATTTAATTTCTCGATTAAAAGTAGTTTTTTTCTAAAAATTAATTTATTTCGCTTGAAAAGCTAAATATTTTATGCACGCGGTTTATATTATTATTACTATATTTATATCATAAAGTTAACTTCATACGCGAGCATTATTTTCATATGCTTTTTTTATTATTATCTTTATAATAGATTTATTTTCATATGCTTTTAAACAACTATCGTTTTTATTCATATTATGTTGGTTTTTTATTAATTAAAAATTAAGGGTAATTAATTTCGATTCCGGAAGTTCTTATTATCTTTATTTTCATATGCTTTTTCATTTACGAATTATTCAAATGTTGGTTAAAAAACTTATGTAATTCATACATTTGCGTGAGTTTAATTATTGTAATTAATAAATTTATATTTCTGGAGAGGATGTTTCAGGTTTTAGTGGTACTATGATAAAAGGCTGAATCTACCAAAATTCTGAGGAGTTTATTATGGAGAGAAAAGGAATTTAATATGTAGAGGATGTTTATAGGAGTTTAATGGGGAGAGTAGTTGAATGGTTTGCAGCCCTCAATCAAACACTTCATTTTTTAAGAGGCAACGCTAGAGTCATATCATGGTTCTATTGGAAATTTCAGCTAAACCTGTAATTTCAGCTTCTTTTTTTGCCCAAATGATAAAAGGCTAAATCTAGCTGAATTCTGAGGAGTTTATTATAATTTTATATATTTTTTTATTGGGTTTTCATTTTATTCATGTGTATAAGATTTCACATGTTTTTTCTATGTTATTTATTACGTGTTTAGTTTTAAATTAATTTTGGTTAGCAAACATTAGACAATTTGACATTTTTACTTTTCAGATTTTAGTGCTTCAATGATGAAAGGCTGAAATTCCTGAATTCTGAGATGTGTATAACATTTCACATATACTTTTTCTATGTTATTTATACTGTGTTGATTTTGGTTAACAAATATTGTTAAAATCCCGGGCAATGCCGGGTACTTCAGCTAGTTTTAAATAAACGTTTGAACACATTTAGGTTTTGAGTTTTATTTTTTGCATTATTATAACACGAGGTTATAGTGTACTATGTTGTGGCCCGCGTAAGCCTGGCCACACACCGAATGCAACAAAACATTGCTCAACGTTTCTGTTTCTGTCTTTCTGTATCCAACGCATCGTCTGCAATGTAATCAAAGGAGAGTGCTGCACACCGGATGCCACATTGTTTTGATACATGTCGCGTCATTTCGGAAACGTTGCTGCAACAAAAGTGTATGCTTCTTTGACCGATGTTTCTCGAGACACAGCTGGTGAAACATTTCAATTGCGCATGTGCGGGAATACGCGCATTTTATTTTCATTAATGCTCCGTGTTGAGGATTTTTGAGAATAGATGGAGGTTGATGCTGACAAATTGATAGTTCTTGTCCACGCAAGAATAGAAATTTATGATTTTAGAGCGAAGGACCACCACAAACAAGATGTTATAAATAAAATTTGGCAAGATATAGCTGAAGAATTAAATATTCCAGGTATGTACCACACCAATTTATCACATTTAATCGAATAAACCTTGCCCTCAAATAATCCAGACACCCCCATTTTTTAAGATATTGTTAAGAAAGAAAAATAGGGTTGCGTCACTCAGAGTCATATCTAGGGGGCGCAAACAGGGCATCTGTCCAGAGCGCAAATTTGAGGGTGGCAAAATTCGTAGAAGGAGAAAAAAAATTTGAGTTTACATTTTTTTATTATTGATTTTTTAAAATATTTTATGTTATGTTTTTCTTAGATTTAAAAGTAGGTACTTAGCTATATATTTGTCTTTCTTTTGTTACTGCTTTTTATAGTAATACGTTTACAAAACAAAAAGTTTTTGTTATTCAACAATGTTATTAAAAGTTATTCCGTAATGTTACTAAAAGCCTTTCTGCTGAAGGTATACTCTTCCGGTAGTTGGTGTTCTTTTTCCGAATCTTGTCTTCAACAAGTCCCAAGAGATAATCAAACGTAGGTATGCTTAACCTACAACAATTGTAAAACTTATCTGGGTCATTTCTAAGTTCTTTAATAAAACTGTCAATGTCTCTTTTTTTATTTATTGGATGAATCCAACAGCTTCTTTCTGGTTTTACATTCAAAAATTGTATAAACTGCCACAAAAGAATAGCTACTTCTACTTCCTCCCTTGCCATATCACCCACAATTATGACCAAACTACTTTCCCAAAATTGAACACTTCCCTCAACAAAGAACAAAATACTGCAGACCTCTTCAACTCCCGTGTTCTTACTTACTAATGCTGAAATATCAAATTAACCTAGCTTTGCGAGTCAAAATGTATCACCATTTTCCACGATAAAACAGTTTGGTTGCGCAACGTCTAGCAACAGAAACGTTTCGCAATGTTTTGTTGCATTCGGTGTGTGGCCGGGCTAACGTAGCAGACATATACATGTGTGACGTAATACCCCACGATGGTCGAACGCTGCGTCGTCACGTCGTCGGACGCTGCGTCGTGGGAATGATGACGTCAGCATATACACCAGCTTTTGGTTAGAACAGATGTAGATTTTGATACGGGATAGAAGGTCCCAATTTGAACGAGCTCTATGCTTGTATTATCGATTGGGGTTTTTAAACCCTTATATATATATATATATATATGTACATAGTATCGAGTAAACAATTAAAATCATCTTTAGAAGAGCTGTCTTCTTGATTTATTGAATTCGTCAACTCGCACGCTGAACCGAAGAATAGTTTTTGAAGCGGGAGTTACGCGATAACATGCGGCCCGAGAGAACAAAAGGTCGAGTATGGCTGGTCTAGAAGCAAGGGTGGCCAAACTGCGGTTCTTTATCACTTTCTCTGCGGCTCTCTGCTAGAATTTTAGAAACTAGTGCCAAAATCAAAATACCGAAAATTAAAATTAGCGGCATGTCGAATAGCTTTCATTTTTGGGACATCTTACGGCTATGAATTCTTGTATTTTACACTACGGTTGATAAAAAGTACACAACGCTCAATGTTGACAAATCAACATTTAACAGAACTGTTACGGACAGAAGCAATTCTATATATGCCAGGTATGGATAATTTGACAAAACAGTTAAAAGGAAAATAATTATTAATGCTATTAAAACTATTTAAGAATTTAGAAATATTCATTATTCTAACAATTGGAGAATGATATATTTTATGAAAACGGTAGAAAAACAACGCTTAATATACAGGTATTCTTCGAGTTACGACCGCTCGCACTTACGACCGAAATTTTTAAATTAAAAAAAAATATATTATTTTTCTCAAAAATTCTGTTCTTCGAATGTACAGTACATACTTATATGTTTTACATAATTATTAAAAAATAAGATGTAATGTTCTGCAATACTGCAAAAATAATAAAAATGTATGATGCAATAGTTTCGATATCCACACGATAAATCAAATAAACCTTTATTGGCTTCAGAAATGGCTTCAGCTTTACATTATATTAATAAAGGACTACAACAGTTAGAAGCAATGGATCCAATTGAAGAAAGATTCACAAGTGTAAATCGCCATATTCAGGAAAATCTGGCCTGCTACCAGACAATATACTCTTACAAGGAAAAGGAGAAGCAAATTGTTCAAACTACCTTGGATAATTTTGTTAAAAAAACTTCCAACGTATCTTCTGTCGCAAATTCTGAACTAATGGATTGTAATAACATAATAAGTAGTGATGACGAAGAATAATTTATGTCTTCTAAATACAATGTATTTTAAATTACGTATGTATGTATGAAAGTAAAAAATATGTTATGTACATATACAAAAAAAATTTTTTTTGAAACTCGACTTAGACCAACTCAGCTTACGAGCAATATCTCGGTCGTAAATCGAGGAATATCTGTACTATTTTTCATATCCAATATAACCTTTTACTATTTTTGGCTCTTCTGAGTATGCAGAGCTCTCAATACTGTTTATTCTGGCCCCACCCCTTGTCTAGAACTTAAATATCCAAGCTGAGGCACGCTTTTCATTTTGGTGCGAACGCAACCCTAAAATGCGTAGTTGAAAAAAAAATTTTCTTTTCGAAACGTTATTGATTCTTTACTTCGCTTACATTAATACCTGGCACAAATACGCATAAACGGATTATGAATCCAAGGTTAAAACTATTTTTTTTTTTAGGATGGTTCGCAAATGGTGTTACTGCCTACCTCATTCAAGGGCAAAAAAAAAAATTCCACTAAATTTGTACCTTTTTTGCAAATAGACTTTCTTTTTCTTCCCTTATGAAAAAAATTTACTATTAAAATTAAAATTTTGTTTCGAATTTAAATTAAAATTTTTGTAATTTTCAATGGCAACAAAATTATGATTTATAGTGTTTTCGGATTGTTTCCAAGGGAAAAAAATTATTTTAATATATAAGTTATCTATTTTGAAATGTTGAAAATTTCTTAAAATTTCTTCGTTTTTATTGATCTTTCAAAATGCCCCAAAATATAAAAAGCAAATTAGAATCGGAGACTAGAAAGTTCGACGACATTTAATCTGAAAAATATTTTGTTCTTGAGAACAATTCCAGTGTAATATACCATATGCATTGCAACTATTAGCTCAATGAAGGAATGCAATATAAAACGGCATAATACCATTTTACAATAATATGATAAATTCATCGGACAATTGGACAAGAAATTGAAGCTTTTTAACAGTCAGATGGCTGCCCTCAAAACATTTTTAAAAAGTGTGACACTGAAACAAAAATTGTTACCGAAACTAGTTATGATGTCTTCACTGATCACCATAAGGCCCACCGCAAATTGGACTCAGCCCACGCACAGCCCACGGGTGGGGGAATCTGTGAAACATAGATTAGACTAGTGGTTTCCAACCCGCAGAAGACTGCGGACCACTAAGCCAGAAGGGGGACCTTCCGGGGATATGGGGGGTATAGAATATACCTAAAGCAAACGGAATACAGGATTAACGTACTCACATTCTAACTTATCATATTTTAACTAGATGGTACCCGTCAAAACTTGACGGTTATTAAGTAAACATTCCAATAAAAAAAAGGGTTCATAACCTTATTAAAATATTAGAAATTCATATGAAAGCCACGTGTGCTGGTAATTTAGAAATATTCAATAAAACACTTCAAAAAAATGTAAGAATATTTTGCGGTTATATTAGGTATTCGCTTTGAAAAGCACGCTACCGTACAGACACTTTTGAACATATCACTATCCATGTGCCGAGTTTGCAACTTTCCGAAAATACAAAATTTGATATTATTGTAATATCTGGTTAAAATAATCCCTATATATAAAACGCGTAGGTATGCGGCACAAAAATCTACGATATTTCTACACTTCGAATGGCAACGGCTGCAACTACCGGATGTAAACAGCGGCTGTCCGCAATTTAAAACCGCGTGTGTGTAATGGCGGCATAAGTTACAACCGCTGATCTTTTGATAATACATGTTTAGACCTATCAAATCCAGTGTTTAACCATGGACAGTTGTATGTAGGTTTATCTAGAATCCATTCTTTTGATTCTGTCGCTTTAGTATCTCCTACTTTTGAAATACTCAAATCTGTATATCAAGAAGTTTTATGAATATCATAGTTGAAATCCACACTATATTTTAGCTCCATTTTATAAGTGAGGAAATTTTCCCAACAATTTATTATTTAATATGATTAAGTGTAGATATCTGAATTGTGAACAGTAATACATACAGAGAGTGATGAAATCAACACTGTATTTAAAATTTCCCCCCAACAATTTCTTATTTCTTGTAATGGTAAAGTGTAGATATCTTAATTTTGAAAAATTGCTGAATTTTTGCTCCATTTTATAAATGAAGAAATTTTCCCAGCAATTTATTATTTAATATGATTAAGTGTAGATATCTGAATTGTTAACAGTAATTCATACAGAGAGTGATGTAATCAACACTATATTTCAAATTTTCCCCCATAATTTCTTATTTGTTGTAATGATAAAGTATAGATATCTTAATTTTGAAAAATAGTACATACAAAGAGGGATGTAATTTTTAAAATCATTGATGTGGGCTTTCTCAGTCTTATCTTTAACTCTGTTCTAAGGTAATGGAAATTCACATTTTTTGATCACGATGTTTTAGAATCAGCTTAATAGAGAATACCCCTTAACAACATATATTTATGATGACAGGTAATTGTAACATTCCTTACATATGTCACTTTCAGTTGTGTTGTTTTGCAAAAGGAAATTTAAAACTAAAAGTGACCATGCTGGTCACGCAGCGGCTAGTATGGTTAAAATATAAATATATATATATATATATATATATATATATAAAAAGATGAATGAATGACTAACTTCATGTTTACATTTTCATGTCCCGAATATATAAAATGAATACTTGTTATTAATTTAATTGAAACACTATGAAAACGTGAAAGGTATCGGAAAATTACAGACTTTTAAAAATTTAAGAAAATTTTGCCGTTATGTTAGGTATTCGCTCTGAAAAGCACACTACTATACAGTACATACCGTAGATAGTACCTGTCAAAACTTGATGGTAAGTAATTGAACAGTTCCAATAAAAAAAAAGATTCATAACCTTGTTAAAATATAAGAAATTTTTACAGAATATTACTGTTTTGCAACCTGATGTGTTGCAATTTAGAACATTTAAATTTACTTGAATGTTTGCTGTCTGATTTGTTAATTTTAAATTGTTTTCTAATTTGAAGGTGAAATTTTTTAATACTTTTTTTATTAGATCTGAAAAATAAAGTAATATAATTCGAGAAAGTGGCACAAAACAAAATAATAAAATGTCCCCTTATAATCACCTGAAATATTGTTTTAAGGTGACTGCCTACATTTGGAGCCAATTTTTTAAAAAAATCATTTTTTAAAGATTTTTTTGTTTTTTATGGTAAAATAGCACTTGAAAATTAAAAAATAAACAAAAACTTGCCAGTAAATACCATACATTTTTATAAATTGGTCAATTTGAAGTAATTTTCAATGAAAATTAGCTAAAATGCGACACATATGACAGTTATCTTAAATGACCCACAATCTAAGAGAAATTTTAAAATGCAAAAATGTTGCAATATGAAAATTTCCCCGATTCATCATTCCTCTCCTTATAAAAACAGCCCCAAACACAGTGGCGTATGCAGGGGAGGGGTTGATGGGGGTTAACCCCCCCCCCCCATTTTTTCTGATTACATATATTACTTCAATAGGTTTAAGCTCTGCACTGATTGCTCAAAACTACTTTTTCATAGTAACCCCCCCCCCCCCCCTTTTAAAAATTTCGGCGTATGCTGCTGCCCAAACAAAAACTATTTAACTATTTATTATTATGCATCAGTTATTGAGTGTCATTTCATTAACAATAGCATCTAAAACATTTCCCGAAAATTTATATGTATTATTGTGTGAAATATCATGATAACGGTAAAGATTTGTGCTAAAAACATAATTCTGAGAAAAACTCAGTTCAAGTTGTTTACCACTTCAATTTTGTAGCAGACATTTTTTAAAATAGCTATAACTCTGCTTCTAATTGATGTAGAATGAAAATCAAAATGGTTTTGAAAAGAGAAAAGATTGAATTGCACGATTCCTGGAAAAAATAAAATTGACCAAAATAGTCAAAAAATGACATTTTCAACGTAGGCAGTCACCTTAAAAGATACACTATCATCGCAATAGAATGCTTTACTAAAAATTATTACAGTGAGGTTTTTTTTAAAAAATATTGAAGTTTATAATTAAAAAAAACGTTCTTGGAAAAAAAAGCATGCTTGCAGCTGATTTTAAAATCCGACTTGTACAGTCTAACTAATGCAGCCAGATATTTAGAAACAATACTGCTAATTCAATCTATTTCAATGTAATATAAATATTTTATATAATCATGTATTGTGCTATATATATGTATAAATAGGCTATGTATAAATATATTAAACAAAAATAAAATATATAAATAAAATCAGATTAAAATATCATGCAAATTATTCACGTGCAAATAATTTTTGCATGTGTATTTCAATTTAATGTACATATATTATATATTATGCTATATATATGTATAAATAGGCTATGTATAAATATATTAAGAAAAAATAAAATATATAAAGAAAATCAGATTAAAATATGCAAATTATTCACGTGCAAAAATTTTTTGCACGTGTATTTCAATTTAATGTACATATATTATATATTATGCTATATATATGTATAAATAGTCTATGTATAAATATATTAAGCAAAAGTAAAATATATAAAGAAAATCAGATTAAAATATACAAATTATTCATGTGCAAAAAATTTTTTCATGTGTATTTCAATTTAATGTACATATATTATATATTGTTAAATATATATATATATATGTATAAATATATATTAAGCAAAATAATATATATAAACTAAAGAAATTCTGATTAAAAATCATACAAACTTATTGAATCGTTACCAAACACGTATTAGATGTGGAATATATAGAATTCCATGTGTTGTAAATGCAAAAAATCTGTATACTGCAGATTTGGCCTTTTGAACCGGCTAGCTTATTATTACAGCAACTTTTGTGACGTACAGTTTGGAACATATCACTGCGCATGCGTCAAGTTTGCAACTAAATTCGACATTATTGTAATATTAAATTGTAATACTGTATTGTAATATATATTATATATTATGTATTAAAAAATATATAGTATATATTAAAATATATATATTATATATGGTTAAAATAATGAAAACCTGTTTTACTGTGAAAAAAATTCTGATTCAATTTTTCTTAAATTAACGAATCACGGTGAATGAATGACTCACTTGTGTTTACATTTTCAAGTTCTGAGTAACACTATGATAACGCGAAAGGTGGCGGAAAAGAGATAATTCTCTAATGAAGAGATAATTTTGAAATAAAATTGATCGAAATAAAGTTGATTTGTGTCGATATTACGTTGTTTTAATTACAATTATTTGGGTTTAGCTGGCAAATAATCTTTTTGAACTTTACTTTTAACTTGTTAAGCCTAACTCATAAAACAAAATGGATGCCAAATGGATGGATATGAGGTGGTCGCTCCGGACGCGTTACGGACAGAGTCGACTACAGAACACGGCAACTATTATAAGGATAATAAAATAATTATGTTAAACTTTTAAGAAATTTTAATTCAACACCTGATAGTCATCGGATATATTCGGCCCATCTACTAGCAGAGCCTAACTAAGGCAGGGGCATACGGGGCAGTTGCCCCGGGCCCCTACATCAGAGGGGGCCCCCAAATCGAATAGAAAGTTTAGTATTAAGTATTAAGTTCTTCATTACTAAAGTAGTGACGCAGAGGAGGGCCCCCAAAGAAGTTTTTGCCCCGGGCCCCAATTAGGCTAAGTCGGGCCCTGTCTACTAGTTCAGCGAACATTGCTTTCAAAATCCCAATTTATCTGTCAACTTTTTTATATGTGGTGCCGGACCATTCCCGAGGATCTCACGGACCATCGATTGGGAACCACTGTATTAGACCGAGGCACCGCAAATTGAACCCAGCCCACGCAGTCGTGACACACGCGTGGGAAGGTCTGTGATTGTCGCGCAGATTTCGTGGGCCGTGGGTCACATTTGGATAGACGATAGCATCGCCCCCTGGCTGGCAAAACATTCGGAGCACCGTGAACTTGTTTACAAAGCTGTTATTTACCATTATGTTATATAGATTTTTAGAATTTGTCGTTTTTATATACAAATTTTTGTAAATACAGAACACATTTTAGAATTTCATGTAATCTTGCATTTTAAAAATTATTGATACATACTTATTATAGCTATATGGTTTCCATAAATATTAATTTTCTAAATTTATAATTTGATTTGGTCAAAGTTATACGAATTTGAATTTAGATTGTATTTAATTGCATTGTTTATCTAGTATAAAAATGATTTATACTAGATATCAAAGTTACATGTTTTTTGAATAAATCTGTAGTTTAATATTTTTTAAGTTATGTCAACATTAGTTTGTTTTGTACATTAAACTATTGTACAGAAGTATGTATCGATAATTTTAAAATTATTGATACATGTATGTATGACAGTTTAAACTCCCCATGGATATTTCTGCTAACAAAATATATATTTCTTTTACTTTCCCCCTCTCGTAACTATAGAATATAATAATATTAGTTCTTCATTCTTTGATTCCGATTCCAAATCCATGAGAAGTTCAACCTCGGACGTCATCGTGCTAGGCTAGCGTGGATGCGTGTGCTGGGGTCAATTCGCTGTGCCCTGACCCAGCCCATCCACGTGGGAAGCGGGGCACGTGCGTGGGCTGGGTTCAATTTGCGGTGGGCCTACAGGTCGCGCATAAACGAATGGAGATTTTATCAAAAACTGGACGATAACTGCATCTAAAAAAATTTGTCCAGCCTATCTAAAAAAATTTGAATACTTTTCTTTGAGCAGGAATTCGGTACAGCGCTGGATATCTGAAATGGCTAATGATATATTTGGCCAGCTTAAGGACAAATTTCGTGATATTTTGGTGTTTTTCTACTGCTTGTGATAAACAACTGACATTTCTTAAACAGCTCATTTATTGGTCTTTTTTTTTCGTGGAGCTATAAATAATTTCAAAATATTCAAGGAAATTTTAGGAATTGGTCCAGTGACAGGGTAAATCCCCAGAAGTGATTTACTAAAACGCTTTCTCCAGATTTGTGAAAATGCTGGTCTAAATTTAAAATCCTTAGCTGGGATTACAACAGATGGTGCTCCATCTATGGTTTGGCTGTAAAAATGGTATGGTATCCTTATTAAAAAAAATAGTCTTGATGATCGAAAGCATGAACGCTTTCGAAAATTACACTGTGCTAGCAAATTCTGTGCGGTAAAGACTTAGGATTCGGTTACATTATGCTAGTCATTGTATCAACTATTGACTATATTAGAAACAGAGGTCTAAACAAGTAGTGCGCAAACTTTCTTCGACCGCGATCCACTTTCATTAAATAAAAAATTATCGCTTGACCCAAATGAAAATTTTAACGTAGAATTACGTTCCTCCATAACGGTCCTCCAGAAAGCAAAATTTCAGACGCTAAAACCGTCCGTCGTCGCGAGTTATAATTTTGGCAGCGCGCCAAATCCAGTCTGTATCGCTTGAGAAAGCAGTAAACAGTTAAACAGAAAAGTACCAAAATGCGTCAAAATTTTCGGATACATGCATATATATATATATATATATATATATATAGATACATATATGCATAACACACACATACATATATACATACAAAAGAGGTAGCAACGATAAGTAATCCTACGTTAATAACCCGTGGTAGTTTCATTAGAAGAGACTACCTGAAATTTTTTTGGTGGTAGCAAACTTTTTTTTAAAAAAATTAAGAAAAAGTTAATAAAAAATAGAAAAAATAAATATAAAAATTTTTACTAGCTATTTAAAATTTCGAGTGGATTTTGGGTTTATATTAACTTTGCAAAGTAACTTTAAAATAATGTTTCGCTTATTTTCTGCACTTGTCTTTCGCAAATCTCACATTACTTAAACTTCCTATTTAAATATTAATATGCATTTGTATTTCATTTATGTACAAAGAAACAAAAATGAAAATCAAAAAAGAGCATGATTTCGTAATTGTTAGCATGTTTATAACAAGTTTTTAATCAAATAATTCAGTATGATATAAAGTTATTTCAAACAATCCGCGATCCACAGTTATCACACGGCTGGTCTAAACCACCGACAATCCTAAGTCTTTTCCTCGATGAATTAGAGGCTATGTTCTCATTCATTATTCCGACGTCAGGCGGCTTAGTTGAAGAAAAACACTGAGAAGATTTTCCAATTTGCTCAATGAATTTAAATCATTTATGAATGAAAAAGCAGAAACCGGTAAGAGACCTAAGCGTAGCGTCGGGGAAGGGGGGGGGGGGTGGCACCTGTCTCCCAACTTAACTTGAAATAAATTTAAACGTTAATAGAAGTTCAGTTAAAATCGGAAAATTGTATAAAACTTTTAAGAAAGTAGGGTTTTCCCCACTTTTTCAAACTGTGAAACAGAAGATTCCGATTATATCTTTAGCCTTTACAGAGTTTTTAACAATGATATGATTCATAACAAAAATTCAATGCTATTATTTTTTTTCTCACTTTCTTTACATCATGTTTATTTTTCCCATTGTATAACTTTTGAATACTACTCAAACATCAATTCTACTGTTATTTAATTTTAAAAAACTCATAATATTTCATATTTTAAGGACCGTCTGGCAGTCAATGCTCTGAGGAGGGTCCTAACTGAATTCAGTTCGTGACCCCCCCCCCCCCCCGAATGTTAGAAGCACGCTATGGTAAGCGAGCTTTCAGATAATAAATGACTCTCCGATTCTGCAATACTTTGGATATTACAGAACATCTAAATGTGTTGAGTTTAAAATTACAGAGGAAAAAAAAATCAATTTATTTCGGACATGGCCAACAAGCATTTCGAAACAAGCATTTCGTGTACAAGCATTTCGAAATAAGTTTAAATTATTCCACCAAAATTTATCCGATGGATATATTGCATCATTTTCCGACATGACAAAAATATTTCGCAGAACATTCAACTGATTTTAAATACTACGCCAGTGAAATTTCTACCTTAGGAGATATTTGTAATTCCAGGGTTAGAGACTTAAAAAAATACCTAGAGTTTCAATCATTTTCAAATCCTTTTATTGCTAACGCGGAAGCAGTCACTCCCGATATACAGCTAGATCAGAATAATAATCTGAATCATCTTCGAAACAAATATAATTAAGGTAGTCTGAGAAGTTTAGTTAAATGTTTGCCAAAATATTCATGCCCAAATTTATGTGACAGAGCTGCACCTTTTGCTCCGTTATTTGGATAAACATACGCGGCGGTGAAAGGCAAAGTGGTGTAAGTCACATTTTCAAGTTTTTTTTATATTTGAGGGTAAAAATGTAATCTCCATGTTTAATTTATAGTAGAATTGAAAATAATTATTACTTGCAATATTTTAATAATTATTATGAATTATAATTTATTCAGTTTATAGTGGAATTTTTTGTAGTTTTTGCAGTCAAACGCTCCGGACTTACACCACTTGACTTACTGACTTACACCATTTTATCTTTCACCACCTCATATATTTGAGAGCAAACATTTTCCTTTTTGAGCCAGAATAATTCAAAACAAATAAATCGACTTACCGGTGATAATCTACATGTAGTTTTGCAATTGGCGACCGCAAATTTGTAACCCTACATATTACAACATATGAAACAGAATAAACGTTAATTAGTTCGTAGTACTTCATAGAAATAAATGTTTATCCATGTGTTATTAAAAATACATAAAAGAACATTTTAATTACTTAGTTTCTCTTTAACTTTGCTGTCCGGTTATCGTATAGAATATTGAACACGAGCGCGGTGCTCCGGTTGGCAAAGGCAGTGAGCCAGTGATCTGAAAGTCTCTGGTTCGATGCCGGGCGCTGACAAATCAACCGCCGTGTACACTAATGGCGGCAGGTGCACGAAAAAAACTGTCCTGGCTGCAAGTCCTCCAAGTTCTCAAACTTACCCCTGGAGGTTCGGGGTCAGGTGTTCCGGTCTCGTCACTTGACTCGGTTCAAAATTACGAGACCGGTCCCTTCGACAAGTCGAACTCCGACATTTGTGGTGCTATTAAAAACCGAAGCCGCACCACTTTGCCCAATAGCCATTATGGACTTGAACTGACAATATACTGTCGGTCAAGGGACATCAGTCACAACACAACACATATTGAACATTGTTATCATAATTTAAAAAGGCTGGACATCTACGTTTCGAGAGGTTGGACGCTGGGTTTCAAAAGCCAGAAGTCTAGGGTTCCATTCTCGGTCCTGGCAGGTGATCGGTTGTTGGTAGAATACTGGTAGAACATTACGAAATAAATTTTTAAAAAATCATCACCGAAAGGGAAAAAAATCATCGTCGAAAAAATATAATAACATAAAAATGTGTGGTTAACACCTTGTGTAGTCAAAGTGAAAAACTAACATCTTGTATGTTGGGCGGAAAAAAAATATGAGGAATGAAAGAAATGGCATCCAGAAGATGGTGTTCCCTTGCATCTCCCGGAAGGTTTAGTTGTTAGGATGCCCTCGAAGTACAGATGTTAAGGATTCGAATCCCACTTCTGACAGGCAATTGATTCGCTGTATCACATGTTTTTTTTCTTTTACATATTCTATTTTTCTATTCTTTAATTATTTGCCACAATTCCTATATTTTGATATTATTCTTAACTAAATTTTTTTTAAATTTAATACTAGCTGAATACCCGTGCTTCCCTAAGGAGTACATTTTAGGATAATTACAATGAAAAATAATGAAACTGCTTTTTAGAGAATTAAATTCTTAATTAATTTGAAAAATAATTCTAAAATTTAAACACTAGACTAATTGAGATGGAAGTTTTTTAAATTCTTAAAAAACTTCCATCTCAATTAGTCTAGTGGTTAAATTTTATCTTTTACTGTATTTTAACATTTTTTTGGTCAATTTATTTCGTTGTTATGCACGTGACGCAAAATTAATTTAAAGTATCACAAAGAGAAAAGAAATCTCGTGATCAGCATTTAATAAATTAAATTCTAAAATTTAATTTTTAAAAATTCACCAAAAGTCATAAAATGAAGGTAAATATTCGAAAAAGATTTCATTTTAAAGGAATTTTTATGATCTTCCTCGTGATATAAATTTTATAACCCTCAGATTATTATTTTAAATGCAAACTTAAAAAGTTACAAAAAAAGCATAAAAATTTAATTTAAAAAAATCTAAGACGAATTTTTCAAAAATCTTTCTTAGTGCACCCCTACACTATAAGAAGAATCGCCATGCAAAATTTCAGCCCTTTAGGTCCAGTGGTTTGGTCTGTGCGTTATCTGTCAGTCAGTCACGGAACTGTTTTATATATATAGAACAAAGTTTTTATTTGCAGCTATAGTTCATCAATTTCGTTTTGTTCTTTTATTTGAAAAATGAGCACGTATTTAATTTATATTTTTGTGTAAAACGTGGGTGGAACTGAGTCAGGCAAGGCTTTATTGCAAATGCAAGTTCAAAAGCGGACGTTACTATCATAGGTAAGTTTTCCGCGCGTAATCCAATTTACTCTGAAACAGAATATCTGTTACGGGATTTTACTGGCTTCGAGGTAAGTCCCAGCCGGTTTTCAATTCTGTTCCATTCTGTTTATGAAACATATGTTCCATTAGTGATAAAAACTAATGGAATTTTTAGAAAGGGTGTTACAAACGGGCGTGAACTGTTTAGTGAAGTGCTGATAGCTAAGGAGCTCTAATCTTCAAAATGGGAAAATGGAAAGAAACACTGAAGAAAGATGATTGAAAGTATCAAGCATTTTTAGGATCTCAATATTTTAATACCATTCTAGGCCGACTCTTAGAATATATATTCTGTCTTTCAGGATTTTTTCTCTCCTGTTGAAAGGGGTGTTTCTCACTATGTAAATGAATGTTTCATCAGATGAAAAGGGTAAAATTTTAAAAGTTTTATAAAATAATCATAAATCTAGGATTTTCAATTCAGAAAGAAGATATAGTAGCAAGTATAACAAGAGGCCGGAATAAAAAAAATAGTTTTAAGTTGAATTTATGTAATAATATTAATTAAATTATTATTATATTTAATAATAATAATTTGATTATTATTATTATTTTTGGGGGGCTTCCCCCCCAAAACAAAAGTTAGAAGCACGCTACGCCTATTTATATATATATATGAGAAATTCAGTCATAGGAATGTGCATCAGTTTCAGCAAATTTTTTTTTTATTTTACTTTTTGTAAAAGTTTTGTGCTAAGGATAAAATTTAATCTCTGGAGAATGATTTAGCTTTAATTTTTAACGTGTTTTGTGTAATAACTATGTGCTCCTTGCAACTGAGGCTTGGCGATTGAAATTCAGCAGTGTATAGGACTTTGGTGATCACATTATAATTGCTATGAATATAGAGGAAACTGGTTGTGGCTAGGCAGGATTTTTGAAAGGGTTCAGAGGAATTTCTTTTTTTACGATTTGAATAGAGTAACAATGTCCAAATAATCCTTTTACATGCATAATAAGCTCAGTGAATTGAATATTTACTTACCCATCACGTTGCATTGGTAAAAGTAAAAATCGTGGTAAATTACAAATAGTGTTTCATTTATAAGTTTATTGGAAACTAGTTTGTACCCGTCAAAACAGGACAACTAGATAGTAAATAAATGCACTAATACACAAATTATACTAAACACAAATTATACTCAACACATCATTGCCAAATGTTGAAAATAATAATATTAAGAATAGAGAACTATACTTTAAAAAATTACTATTGAACCCAATAAAAAGAAATAGGGTTATTCAAAAGCTCGAAATAAGCAATTTCCGTCAGGTTTAATTCTATATCATAAGCCCGGTGGCGTAGTGGTTAAAAGCGTGAAGCTGCCATCCCACAGGTTCAGGGTTCGACCCTGCGACTGGGCAAGGTCGACTCAGCCTTTCTTCCCTTGAGTGGGTCGATAAAATGAGGACCAAGCATGCTTGGGAACTAAACTCTGGGGGTCCCACGTCAGGTTGACCACCTGACTGAGACATGCTGTATGGCACCCCAAGGTCAAGAAAATGGAGATGGGTACCGCCGGCCCTGGTCCACATCGGGCTGTAGTGCCGTGAGTTTAGTTTTAATTCTATATCTCACAAACGTAATTAAAAATAAAACTGACAGAGAGAGAGCTAGAGAGATTCCTCGGAATAAAAAAAATTAACGTGTTTATGCGGCCTCGTGCTCTAGTGAGTATCTAAAGACAGATTTAAGCATGTCACTAAGCATGCTTAGAAAGCAATTTTTAACTGTAAATTGTCGCTAATTAATGGAAACTGCGGTTACAAAAACCGAATTTGGCACATCTATAGATTAAAATCTTTCGTTTTAGACCAAAATGTAGTAATTTGATGCAGTAGTTTTCTCTCACGGACCGTCCAAAGAATCGGCAGGCAACTTAAATATATATAGATACTGGTAACTGTTTGTTTGTTTTTCATAGGGAAACACATTTTTCTGTGTTTTACCCTATTCTCAGATAAACTGATGTAAAACACAGGAAGTGTTATATCGTCATCCAATAAATGACGGGAACCGTATTGATTTCGTTGAATACTTTTGTGTGTTGTCAGATACCAATTAAATTTTCAGATCGTTTTGTCATTCTGTTTGTTTCGACATTCTTCTTGGGACGTATTTTTTAAATAAATCAATACTTTGTCCGCGTGAATATAGTAATCGGATTTTTTTAATGAGACATGTTATAGAAATTTTACTTAGAACCTTGGGCTTTTCATGATCATATGCATTCATTTTATTCTTTTCTTTGCCAAACTCACAATCACCCAAAAGGTCCTACGACTTCTATTTAATAATACATACATAAAGTTGGCGACCTTTTTAATTTGATGACCTAATATAGCGTGGAAATTCTGGTGTTCATTTTGACTTGTTTCTATTCTCTTCTTTCAAAAGTATGGAGAAAACAGGCATGATTTCTAGACGCTGTTTTTCTGAACTTTAAATACAATACGTATTTTTCCCCTTTTAACAAAAAAATCGACTTAAAATTGGGGTCCGTCTTATGGTCCGAAGGTAACATATATATTTATTATATATATATATGTAATATATCCATTACATCTCGTTCTTAAAATGCAACCTGAAAAGGAACACTAGCTCAAATTTACATGGCTGGAGCTAGACTCAGCCTGAAAGGAATTAAAATTTTGAAGCAGTCGGGTCGAATCGTTTTATTTAAGCGACAGAAAAATACGTCCATTCATTTCAGATGCTCGGAGCGAAGTGTAATATCACCTTTCAACCTTACGCGCTTGAAGCGAGGTACATGTGCCTGTTATTTTGAAGTGTCAGCGGAATTTGGGGCTGGGGATGCGAACCCACGCCTTTCTCGAGACCTATACACGTGTAGAAATGCAACGTTTGCTGTTTTATGTGAAGTTCTGTTACTATGGGTTTTTAAAGCGCTAAAGTAATGTTACTGGGGATTGGACTCAGGAAAGGGAATTTAAATGATAGAATGGAGGGCCTAATATTTAATTTATTATATATATATATATATATATATATATATATATATATATATATATATATATATATATATATATATATATATATATATATATATATATATATATATATATATATATATATATATATATATATATATATATATATACACACACAGTGCTTTTTTACCCAAAAAATTAGGCGGGTTTTCTCAATAAACCGTGTTTCCTCCAATAAAGGTGCGTATTTTTAGTACCGTGTTTTCACAAATCACGGGGGAACAAAAAACTGACAATTAAAAAAATACCTTTTGTTATATATTAACAATTGATTCGTAAATTTCTTAAAATTTCGGGTAAGTTAAGCCAAAATAATACTTAAAAAAGGGTGGAGATACACAGTATCTCTGTGTACCCCCAGAAAAAAAGCCCTGTGTATATATATATTTATTGAAATTTAAAATAAATAAATAAATATATATGTTATTTATTATATATATTTTTTATATGGATTAAGTAAGAAATTAAAAATATCTTTATATACCTAACAAAATACAAAAATATTCTTTTCTAAAAATCATTCCCATAAATTTCAGGTACGTCTTATGGTCCGGAAAATACGGTAATCATTTTTATAAGGTGTGGGATGAAGAATATCAGTTCTCCTATCCGGGATATACTTTCATTCCATGCAAAAAAGCAGGCGTTAATTTTTCTTAAACAACAGAAGTAAGTGACATTATCTCACATGAATTTTCTTATTCGAAGTTTGTTTCTAAAATTTTATTGAATCTCCCAGGAAAAGCATTATATTAAATTTACCTGCTTTCCTTTAGGGGCCAAAAAAAAAAAAAAAAGTGTATTGAAAACACTGAGTTGGGGATTGGTCTTAGGGTTGTAACATCTAATTCAAATATCACACCTGCGGAATATCCAACAACACATGTCTCCCCTGAACATCCCCGATGCTTCAGGGGATTTTTTCCCCAGTGAATCATTTATGCCTGAATATAACCCAGCATCTTCCCTGTACGCATTCTGCTACCCTATTAGAGATGATGTCTTTATACCCCCAACCCCCTACCCGACTCCGATGGAAAAAAAAAAGAAAGTATAATCTTTGTGTAGCATATACCCTTGCCCTGGATCTATAATATGTTTAAGGGTGCGTAAATTTCGCATAATATTATCGAAATTTCGCAAAAAAAAAAAATTACAATATATAAAATTTCGCATTTATTCGCAAATCAAATATATATATATACTAGCTGAAAACCCGCGCTTCGCTACGGAGTACATTCAAATTAAATACAACGGTCAATGTATGCAATTAATGCCAAAAAAATAAATATATATATTTATAATAAATGCGACAATCAATATATACAATTGATGTAGAAAAAAAAATATATTTATAAAAAAATCGTAAGGTATATTTATTTTCTTTTGGTTAATTTCCAATCGTCTACTGCATTAGAAAGAAAAAAAATATTTTTTTGTCTATTTAGTTGTTATGCACGTGACGATGAATTTATTTAAAGTACCAGAAAAAGAAATCACGTGATCGACATTTAGTAAATTAAATTCTAAAAATTAATCTTTAAAAATTCACCAAAAATCAGAAAATCGAGGTAAAGATTCGAAAAAGATTTCATTTTAAAGGAATTTTTATGATCTTTCTCGTAATATAAATTTTATAACCCTCAAATTATTATTTTAAATGCAAACTTAAAAAAAGTTACTAAAACAGCTAAAAAATTTAATTTAAAAAAATCTAAGAAGAATTTTTCAAAAATCTCTCTTAGTGCACCCCTACACTATAAGAAGAATCGCCATGCAAAATTTCAACCCTTTAGGTCCAGCGGTTTGGTCTGTGCGTTTTATGTCAGTCAGTGAGTCAGTTACGGAACTGTTTTACGGAGGCAGTTTACGGAGGAGAACTGTTTACGGAGGCAACAGGGGCACCCACCCAGGGCTCACTTGGAAAGCAGGCCCAAAATGCTGTATTTGTTTTTTATTTTCCCAAACCTAATTAAGGGGCCCAAGTGCGAATTCTTGCCCAGGGCACAGGAATGGCTAGTTACGGCACTGTACAGACACACACACACGTATATATATATATATATATATATATATATATATATATATATATATAAAAATTCCAAAATTTCGCATTGATTTAAAAAAAATCACAATTTTACTTGGTTAGGTATCAAAATTCTTAGCTAAAAGCTAACGTTGTAGTAGTCTCTCCATTCTCTTCCTTAAGTGTTTAGCAATAAGTAATAAGCAAATTTCGAGAGTGAGATCTCTCAGTTAAAAACCGAGGATGGTCTTAGATAAGTAATTATGTTAATAAATTATTACTATTATTACCAATTTTGCTTAAAAAGCCTTTTATCACGGTGTTTTCGCCGAAAAGTAGTAAAAAAATAATTTTCGCATTTATTCGCTCATATCGGCAAATTTCGCATTTATTCGAATCTATTACGTAAATACAAAAATTACGTATCCCTAAATAGGTTTCAAAACTCAAAGCTTGTTCTAAACATGCGTAACTACCGTATTTGCTGGCGTATATAGGACGCGCCTTATTTCCATCGAAATAAGCCTGAAATATGAGTGTGCGTCTTTATGCGCCGGTAATCTAAATTATTTGTTGAAATTTCAGTCTGTCAGAAACTTCTGGTTTATATTTATATACATGTATAAGTATTCTATTGCAGTGGTGCGCAAACTTTATTCGACCGCGGCCTCCTTTCTTTAAATAAAAAGTCACTTGACCCCCAATGAAAATAATTTGGAGGTAGCATTTTTTTTTTTAAACGCAGGATTACGTTCCTCCATAACGGTCCTCCTGAAAACAAAATTTCTGATGTCCTGCGTCGCGAGTTATAATTTTGGCAGCGCGCCAAACCCAGTCTGTATTGCTTGGGGAAGCAGTAAACAGTTAAACAGAAAAGTACCAAAAGGCATCAAAATTTTGACTGACACACACACACACACACACACACACATATATATATATATATATATATATATATATATATATAGAGAGAGAGAGAGAGAGAGAGAGATAGATAGATAAATATATACATAACACATACATACATATATACATACAAAAGAGGTAAGCAACGATAAGTAATCCTGCGTTAATAACCCTCGGTAGTTTCGTTAGAAGAGACTACCTGAAATTTTTTAATTATGAAAATGTTGTTATTGTTGTTGTGGCTTATGCCCCTTGACCAACAGTATAACAGATCATGTCCATAAAGGCTATTGGGCAGATTGGTGCGGCTCCGTTTTTGAATAGCACCACAAGGGTCGGAGTCCGACTTGGCCAAAGGACCGGTCCCGTAATTTTGAATCGAGTCAAGGGACGACCGATACACTTGACCCCGCACCTCCAGAGGTAAATTCTGAAAACATGGAGGACATTGCAGCCGCGATTACCGTACACGGCGGTGGATTTGTCAGCGACCGGCAGTTATGAAAATGTTAACAAACAAAGAAATAAGCAAATTTCGACAAACTTTTTAAAAAAATCAATGAATTGTATGTTTGGGGTAAATATTAACTTTGCATAATAACAATAAATAAAAGATCCCGCTTGCCTTCTACACTTGTTTTTGGAGTATCTCATGTGGCAAAGACTTCGTATATTTAAATATTAATATTATTTGAATTTCATTAAGATAAAAATAAACCAAAATTAAAATTATAAAATAGCGTAATATGAAAATATAAACTTTATATTAAAACATTTGAAATTTTAGACTTAACAAAAATGAGCCATTTTTGTAATTAAATGTTGTTAAATTTCAGATTTTGTTTAGATTATTGGGGCCGAATGGGTTGTACATTTAAAAAGCAATATCATGTCATAGATTTTTAACACATTAAAAAAATTGTAATTATGGAAAATTTAAAGCATATTTTTAATTAAATACTTGAATATGATATAAATTTACTCCAAACCATCCGTGACCCCTCCAATTTTTTTGGAGACTTCTCTGGGGGTGGCGACTCACTGTTTGCTCACCACTGTTCTATTGCATTTGTTGTTGTTGTTGTTTTCGAAAAAGTGGTTTCCAATAAATCGTTTCCATAATTTTTTTCTCTGTTCTGTTAAAAAAAAAGTTGCGTGATATATTTTTTGCTTCATTATTGAAAGAGGGGTCATTCCAGTAAAATAGATTTCAAATCCACCGACATCTAATGTTACGATGCACATGCGTGATCGCATTTCAACAACAAGCTTCTGGTCCGCAGTGTTAGTCCATTAGGCGAAAGCTACAATGTTCCCTGGTTACATTTTTTTTTCTGGACATAAATAACTATAAAATTAGTACAGTAAATTGTTATGGAAATTCATGAAAAAAATGTTAAAAAAAATTTTTCCCCTTAAAAGTGTGTATAGAATACGGTACAGATATTCCTCGACTTAGACCGATATAGGGACCGATACATTGGTCGTAAGTCGAATTTCAAACTTTTTTTTTTGTATATGTACATACATATATTTTTACTATAATACATACATACGTAATTTAAAATACATTGTATTTAGAAGACATAAATTATTCTTCACCATTTCTATTAGGCCCTGTTGGCCCGGGCCTAGGGTTCCCCAAATGTTGCCCCCCCCCAAAAAAAAAAAAAAAATTATTTTAAAAGAAAAAAAGAAAATTCCCAATTCAATTTTTTTTATTTACCCTTTTTAATAGCAATTTTTTTATAATATCCTTTCAAATTTTATTGATTGGTTCATCATATGTACAAATGGAGTACAAAATAATACGAACACCTGTGAAAAAGTATGACGTATTTCACACCTGCAGTACAGCCGCGCCACCTGCAACAGAAGTCTGCCACCTAGTGAGCGTGAAGAGAAAGGTATCAGTCTCTCATCAGCAGTCACCTACGTTGCATGCTTCTATCGAACTGTCTGTGAGAAGTTGAAATGTCAGACCTGTCAGAGTTCCAAAGAGGAATGATTTGTTGGAGCGCGTTTAAGTGGAGCATCGGTTACGGAAACAGCAAACCTTTTGGGGTTTGCAAGGAGTACGGTATCAGCCGTTATGACAGCGTACACGAAAGAGGGTAAGACGACGTCTTCAAAGCACAACAGTGGCCGAAAGTCCAAGCTTGCTGATAGGGATAGACGGGTCTTGAAGCGCATAGTAGCCCGAAAGCACAAGCAATCGTTATCCGAGATAACATCCGAAATGAACAGTCATCTCCAGGACCCCGTTTCAACAAAAACTGTCAAAAGGGAACTTCATGCTGTGAACATTTATGGCAGAGTGGCAATTCGTAAACCCTTGGTGACAGCAACTAATGCTTTCAAGCGACGCCAATGGTGCAGAGATCACAAAGGCTGGTCCCCACAACAGTGGCAACAGGTAATATGGTCAGATGAATCGTCATTCACCCTATTTCAGACGACCGGACGCGTTTATGTCTGGAGAACGCCCAAAAAAGCGTTTCATCCTGAATGCCTCTTGCCGACTGTGAAGCATGGGGGTGGCTCCATTATGGTATGGGGTGCGATATCTTGGCGCGGTCTTGGGCCACTTGTTATTCTGCATGGTAGGATGAAATCCAACCACTATCTAAGCGTTCTAGGGGATCATGTCCATCCTTTTGTCCAGACTGTATTCCCTGAAGAGCGACCGCTTTTTCAAGACGGCAACGCCCCTATCCACACTGCTAGGTGTGTTCAAGAATGGTTCGAAGAGCATGACGATGCAGTTGAACATCTTGCCTGGCTCCCCCCAGTCTCCGGACTTGAATATTATTGAACATTTATGGTAATATTTGGAGTCCAAACTTCGTTCCCGATTTCCACCTCCATCCGGACTTTCGGAATTAGAGACCGCTCTGCAGGAGGAATGGCTTAATATTCCTTTAAATATTGTCCATGACCTTTATGCATCTATCCCACGTCGCATTAAATCTGTACTTCAGTCAAAGACTGGTCCAACCCCCTATTAATAAAGATTTTCCATTATTTCACAGGTGTTCGTATTATTTTGTCCACCATCTGTATGTTATAGTGTATGTATGGGATTAATAAGTTTTTCTGGTTGCATTGTATTGGTGTTTTAATGATGAAGTTACTATGTTGTATTGCTTTTTGTTATTTGATAATGTGCTAGGCTTCTACGCTTCAAATAGCCAATTCTTGGTAAAATGGTACTTTCATAATGATTCATGATTTTTTTTTTGTGTGTGTGTGTCAATTTTGGAAATTTTACGCCCACATTAGTGTTTGGGGACCCCCATCCCGAGTTGTGCCTACAGTCAAGAATTTTCTAAATTGGGCCCTAGCCATTCCTACCTATTATGCTAATACAATCCATTGGTTCAGAATTTGAGACAGAACATACGTTGCAAATTTTTTTAATAAAGTTATCCAAGGTAGTTTGAACAGTTTGCGTCTTATTTTCCTCGAATATTGCCTGGTAGCAAGCCAGATTTTCCTGAATACGACGATCGACACTTGTTAATCTTTCTTCATTTGGATCCATTGGTTCTAATTGTTGTAGTCCTGTATTAATCTAATGAAAAGCTGAAGCCAATGAAGGTGTATTTGATTTGTCGTGTGGATATCGAAACTATTGCATCATACATTTTTATTATTGCGTCATGAATTTTTTGAAGTATTGCAGAATATTGCATCATATTTTTTAATAACTATGTAATACATATAGGTATGTATTGTACATTCAAGGAACAGCATTTTTGAGAAATTATAATAATTTTTTTAATTTAAAAATTTCGGTTGTAAGTCGAGGAATACCCGTATATGCGTCTGTATACCACAGTTCCGTCCAAACGTTGAAATCCTATCTGTAAAAACATATTTTAAATCTATTATTTTCGAGTTAAATTCGGAGCCTAAAAGGACTTTTTTCTTTTTAAGAGACTAGCGTAAAATTTGATTTGGTTTTAAGATGTAATTAGATTCTGCATGCAGTTGTACAAATCAAGGCATATTATATGCTAAGTTGCTAATTAGTTTTTAGGATATAATATTAGTTAAATCGATACATTTTGAGCTATTTTTGAGGCTTGCATATACATCATATGCTTTTGGATAAACACTCACACTGAATAGGGAAGGTCGCAGATTAACTTAAGGTTAACCCATCAGAGATTCACGTTCATTTCCATCTAAAATTGATTTGTGTTCAAAGTTAATTTTTTGAGAGCAAATTTTAGTACTGCACTATTAATTGTTTTGCTTTTTTTTATAAATTGAAAAAAAAAAGTGTTTAAATTAAAGCTGTATGCATAGCAATGTAATAAGAATACTAATTGGTACCCTTCAAAACATAAGATCTGAATAGTACTAATACACAAATTATAGTCAACACATCATTGCAAAATGTTGAAAATCTTAAAAAATTACTTTTGAACCCAATAAAAAGAAATATGGTTACTCAACAGCGCGAAATAAACAGTTTACGCTAGTTTACACAGCTATTACACACATAGCAAATACACATTTTGAGCTATTTTTGAAGCTTGCATATACATCATATGCTTTTGGATAAACACTCACACTGAATAGGGAAGGTCGCAGATTAACTTAAGGTTAACCCATCAGAGATTCACGTTCATTTCCATCTAAAATTGATTTGTGTTCAAAGTTAATTTTTTGAGAGCAAATTTTAGTACTGCACTATTAATTGTTTTGCTTTTTTTTATAAATTGAAAAAAAAAGTGTTTAAATTAAAGCTGTATGCATAGCAATGTAATAAGAATACTAATTGGTACCCGTCAAAACATAAGATCTGAATAGTACTAATACACAAATTATAGTCAACACATCATTGCAAAATGTTGAAAATCTTAAAAAATTACTTTTGAACCCAATAAAAAGAAATATGGTTACTCAACAGCGCGAAATAAACAGTTTCCGTCATGTTTATTTCTATATCTCACAAACATAATTAAAAATAAAAATGGCAGAGAGAGATCTAGAGAGATTCTTCGGAATAAACAAATTAACGTGTTTATGCGGCCTCGTGCTTTGTAAGTATCTAAATCCAGATTTAAGCATGTCACTGAGCATGCGCAGAAACAAATGACTGCATTTATGCGGCCTCGTGCTTAGTGAGTATCTAAAGCAGGGGTGTCCAACCTTTTAGCTTCCTTGGGCTACATTGAAAGAAGACGAATTGTTTTGGGCCACACAAAAATATACCTAACATTAAAAATAGTTGAATATTAAAAAAAGTATATTATATAATTAACATATTTTATTCATTATAAATTTTATTTATAATTATAAAGATAACCGTAGGAGTCATAAAATTGATGTGATATTTGGCATTGAATTTGAGAGACTAATGCATAAATATCTGGGTCAATTAAAGTGGCTGCAATTCTCAGGAAACTGTCAAGATTTTCATCCGATATTTTTTTTCTTCTAATTTTACTCTTAGTGTGTTTCACGCGTGAAAATAATTGTTCACAGATGCACATACTTCCAAACAATGACGACATGAATAACATATGACTATGCAGTGAGAGATATTTATCTCTGAGCAGGTATGATTTCCAAAGGTCCAACAAAGAGATTTGATTGAATTTCTCTTTAAGCTGGATATCAGAATGCAACTCTATGCGTTCCATTTGAAAATTTGCTGGCAGCATATCTATATCGACTGTAAATGAAGTAGCAATGAAGCAAAACAACTGTTTATTTTTCAACAAAGTGGGATCTGTAATGGCCGCTTGCCATCATCGCCGAGGAGGGCTATTGATATTTTTTTTCGCTTTTAGCTCTCTTTCTGGGCCGCACTAATACTTGCTTTGGACACCCCTGATCTAAAGCCAGATTTAGACATGTGACTGAGCGTGCACAGAAATCAATATTTAATTGCAAATTATCGCAAATTAATAGAAATTGCGGTTACAAAAACTTAATTTGACACATCTATAGAATAAAATCTTTCGTTTGAGACCAAAATGAAGTAAATTGATATAGCAGTTTTCTCTCGCGGACTGCCAAAAGAATCGGCATAGCAACTTAAATATAGAGATTTTCTACGAAATCGATGATTTAGAGAGGCAGTTTATTAGGGAATTATTAAAACATGTACAGTGTCGAATAAGTTATATAATTCATCTAATATCTATGAGATTCATACAATGAAGGCAAACTGATTGACAACGTA
The DNA here is from genome assembly GCA_907164885.2 of Dolomedes plantarius. Lineage (NCBI taxonomy): Eukaryota > Metazoa > Arthropoda > Arachnida > Araneae > Dolomedidae > Dolomedes > Dolomedes plantarius. The sequence goes on along the minus strand of OU015498.1, from coordinate 73,173,559 downwards.
AAGGCTCTATTTTTAAGGTAGATAATAGCTCATGCACGGTTACACGCAGCTGGGCTTCACAAAAGTTGTTTCATTCACTCTTGCAAAACACCAGATTTCACATTTCACTATATTCTTTTTTCATCATATGTGAGAACATATGTGAGTGCTATAGGAACGAAAGTTATAAATACCTCACAAACCCTGACTGAGATTTCACCGATTTGCACGTAGTTAGGTATATGCGTGTAATGAGAGGTCTTGGTAAACTTCAAATTATTTTGACAGAAATTGCTTAGGTTTGGTTCTATCCTGTGCGTCTATATATATAGATGAAAAATTTAAATATATGAGCTGTTATTTTTGAAAGTGGTATAAGTCCATTTTTTCATGTATCGAGATATTTAAAGGTTTGCATTTGAATCAATTTCAAAATATTGGCAAACGTTAATCAATTCGAGTGATGTTTTTAACATTATACATCTTTTAAATTTTATTATGAAATAGTAATTATTACAATTATTTAAAAAAATAAGCGAATTTTTTAGCTTCAAATGAACTTATACCACTTTCAAAAATAATATATTATAAGAAATAAAAACGAGGAAATTTAAGTCCATATTTTTTATAGCTTCACTGAAATGGATTTTTTAATATAAAAATAATAATTAAAATGAAGACATGTAAATTCACGAATAACCAAGTTTATTAAGAAATAATTTCAGTTATATTAAAAAGACGATATAAATAAACAAGTGTAAAATGTAAATTACTTCGTTAAGATAACTAATATATATATATATATATATATATATATATATATATATATATATATATATATATATATATATATATATATATAGATAGATAGATAGATAGATAGATATAGATATTAAACTTATTTCTCCTGTACAGTTAGCATAGTGAAGTATTCATGGTAAATAGGTGGTATGTAAGGCAGTAAACTCATCATATTGTTGTATTTCTCTCTTGTTATAGGTCTTGAAGTTTTATACAGTGGCAACATAGTAATTTTGTTGAGGTGTTTAGGTCTTCCTTGTTTTCCAAATAAAAAAAATTTTTTAAATAAAGCAATTTCTTCCATACTCGTTTTGTAAAAAAATTTGTGCGGTTCATCCTTTTTAAACCTCATCCAGCATATTTTCAGCCAGTTTATAATTTCTCTGTCCGTATTTTTTTTCCTATTTGATATTGTCTCTTCTAGAGATTTGGTTGAGACAAAATCTTCTCTTTTCATTTCATACAAAATGTAGCTATTTTTTTCCCGGCAAGTCTTTATTGCATTATAATAGTCTTGAGGAGTATATTATTGATCCTTTTTCTTTAATGCTATTTCCGCAACTCCAAAATCTCTGTCGTTTGGAAGAAATGAATGACCCGACAATGGCAATTTGTGGTCAATAACATTTATGTTATTATCGGCCGATTGAACAATCCTTAACCACATCAGTGCGAGCTTAATATTTCGATTTTGTCCGGTACACATGTCCCAGAATACCATAATATGGTCTTGGGTTGTAACATTCTGAATAAGTTTCAGGCAGAAAGATGCTGTTTCTTCCGCACCTCTAGATGCTAGAGTTTCCTCCCATGCATACATATGAATTCTGTTGTCATGAAAATTATGAAAACCTTCATTAAGAAGCAAGTTGTTTTAATTATAATTATTAGGAATAGACTTATTCCACTTTCAAAAAAAAAAGATTTTTGCGATAACATTTTACAGCCAAAATTCTTTTGTTTACTTTATGAAAAAATCGTACTCCATTGAATGTACGATTATAAATATGAAGAGAAGGTGTCTATATCTTACTAGAATTACCGTTAACTCATTTTTTTTTTAAATGGACTTATACCACTTTCAAAAATAATAGCTCATATTACAGGTGTAATTTTCTTTTTTGTTTTGTGCGTAAATCACATTTGAAAAAAAGAAATATCAGATTTACAAGTAAGAAATTTACAGATATCCGACTCTTCCTCTATAGTACATAGAGGATCGAATATTTATTACCGTTTGAAAAAAGCATTTTTATGAAGTTTTTATTGTTAAACATCTTTATAAAGTATTTCTATCCTCTGTGTGTAATTTTTAATGTTTCCCAGCATTTCAGAGCATTTTTATTTTCTTAAAGGCATCTGATGAGATTGAAATAACAATTATATAATAAACAAACAAGATCGTAAAAACTATTGTATTTTGCGAAATTTAGATTCCAAATTGATCTAGACATTTCGCAACATTATAAAAAGAGAAAAATATTCATACACAGCAAGAAAAATTGATCTAGAATTTTCAAGTCAAAAATCTTGATTCACTTTACTGCTGAAACAAATTGCTATCTGTAAGCTATTTTACTTTTTATTTTTTTGTCTACTGTTTAACAAATTTACCAAAACGTTTTACAAAAGTGAATCATTAGTACATTTTTGCACAGCCCATTTATCTGTATCTTAGTTTACTTTACTGAAATTTCTTCGATAATATCAGCATCTGTATTATTTTTTCTTTTAAATCCAGCAATTTCACGTTGCCTGAATATTAAAAAATACATACATACGATAAGTGTGAGTAGACGAGAGATAACTTATTTCATCTCGTTTCGACAGATTTTCTATGCGTTACGAAACAGTTAAGCTTGCAAAAAAAAATTTAATTCAATCTTCTCTATCTGTATTCTCAACAGAATGATTTTTCCTTGTTGTACTGACCATTTGCAATTTTCAATAAATTTGGAAAAACGTTTAATTTCCTCATCTAATCTGAATTTTTATTTCTTGCGTTGGATATAAGCTACGTGCAGAATATCTGCATTTGATTGTAGGTTTCATTCCGAAAAGTTTTCTAAGGAAATGCGCAGCATATTAGTACTTATTCATTACGAATACAGTACTGTATTCGTAATGTATTTGCACTGCCTGAATAATCTGACGGGGGCCTCAACCGAGAATCGAAAGAGCTGGAGTACCCACAGTATTTTGAGGGTGCTGAACCTGAGTCACCTGTCAACTCTTTCTCTTTGAAACAAAGTTTATAAGTTTTTCATTGGAACAAAATAACTGACTTTTATTGTATTAATTAGTTTTTAATTTACCTGAAGTTCCGATACCTCTAGTTATCTCTATTCAATCGCAAACGTATAGAAAAAGTTCCATATGCCGATAAGCTTTTAATTTTGTGGCAATTTCCATAGACACTTGCACAAGTGTCACATCAAAAGTTCCCAATAAACAAGTGTTGACTATAATAGCTATTTTCATCCTATTATCAACTGATGTCAGCATTAAATTATTCACATTATTTATCACACGTCAGCAACGAAATTTCAAATAAAATAAAAATAATTCAGGTAGACTCTTCTAACGAAACTACCGCGGGTTATTAACGTAGGATTACTTATCGTTGCTTACCTCTTTTGTCTATATATAAAAAACAGTTCCGTAACTGACTGACTGACTGATTGACTGACTGACATACAACGCACAGACAAAAACCACTGGACCTAAAGGGTTGAAATTTTGCATGGCGATTCTTCTTATAGTGTAGGGGTGCACTAAGAAAGATTTTTGAAAAATTCGTCTTAGATTTTTTTAAAATTAAATTTTTAAGCTGTTTTTGTAACTTTTTTAAGTTTTCATTTAAAATAATAATATGAGGGTTATAAAATTTATATCACGAGAAAGATCATAAAAATTCCTTTAAAATCAAATCTTTTCCGCATCTTTACCTTCATTTTCTGATTTTTGGTGAATTTTTAAAGATTAAGTTTTAGAATTTAATTTATTAAATGCTGATCACGTGGTTTCTTATCTTTTTGTGATACTTTAAACTAATTTTGCGTCACGTGCATAACAACGAAATAGACAAAAATATATTTTTTTTTCTTGCTAATGCGGCAGACGATTGGACATTATCCAAAAAATATTAAAATACAGTAAAAGAAATGTTCCTCAAAGTGTACTATATTCTTTAGTATGTTCTATTAGATTTAATTTGAATATTTTTTTCTACATTATTTTGTCTATAAAAATATCCGTTATGATTTTTTTTATAAATATTTTCTTTTGACATTAATTTCATACATTACGTATTGCATACATTGTTGTATTTAATTTGAATGTACTCCGTAGCGAAGCACGAGTATTCAGCTAGTATGTATATATGTATGTATGTGTTATGTATATATGTATCTATATCTAAGTACGTATGTATATACAGTCGATTCCGGTTAATCGGACCACCGATTAATCAGACCATCCGCTTATTCGGACCGAATCCCGTCTTGTAACAGAAGGCATGTTCGTTTAATCGGACCAGCCGGTTATTAGGACCAAAAGTATCGCGTCCTGATGTGGTCCGATTAACCGGAATCGACTGTATACAGTGGTACCTCGACTTACGTGTTTTTCGAGATACGAGCATTCTCTCGGTAGATTTTTTGCTTCGAGTTACGAGCTAAATTTCGGGTTACGAGCAAGCTTCAGATATTTCACCGCTAGTTTGAGTAGCGAATGCCATGTTACGTGCTCATCAAATGAGAACACAAGAAGCATATGATATTTACAACTTTTATGTACATTAATTATACAATTGTATAATATTATTTTGAGACTACTATCCAGTCTTAAACCGAGAGATTGGATTCTGAGAAAACGTTCTTCGGATTCTCAGAAAGAAGAATCTGGACATTACAGCCACAGTGAACGATGCAACAATCGCCCAGCTACCGTGTCTCACTCGTTCAATTTAAGAGAGTAGCTGATAATAAAAGCGAAAGTCGGGAAAGAGGGGTGAAAAGATCAAAAATCAACGAATAAGATTTAATTTTTCAGTTCAACCTTTCTCCTCCTCTTCCATCAGCATCTTCACATCTGTTCTCCAAGGTAAATGTTGTACATTACACTTAATAAAACAAATTTATTGCAGTACATTCTATTGTATTGCGTTTTTATACAATGTTCGTCGTTTACAAGCACGGTTTTCTTATTTAAAAACATGTAACAAAAAAGTTGTGGTGTTTGGGGGGAGCCCGGAACGAATTAATGGCATTTCCATTCATTTCAATGAGGAAAATTGATTCGAGATACGAGTATTTCGAGTTACGAGCTAAGTCATGGAACGAATTAAACTCGTAAGTCGAGGTACCACTGTATACATATATCTATGTCAAAATTTTGAAGCATTTTGGTTCTTTTCTGTTTAACTGTTTACTGCTCGTCCAAGCGATACAGACTGGGTTGGCGCACTGCCAAAATTATAACTCGCGAGGTACGGATGGTCGGTTTTAGCGTCTGAAATTTTCCTTTCCGGAGGACCGTTATAGAGGACCGTAATCCTACGTTAAAACTCAGCAAAGCAAACATTTAATTTCTAAAATCCCTACCTTTTTATTCCTAGAGAGAATTGAGATGCTACATCTTTTCCTATCTTGAGTATCAACTTGATCATTACTTATTTTGTACTTGCGGGATAAAAAACATTTGGATTTTTTTGTCCGAGATCCACTCTAACCGTGGTCCACTCTCTCTGTGCTACGCGCGTTCAAACATTTTTATCTCATTACCATGTTTTTATTAACTCGCTTTCTTGTTTATTTGTTTGTGTGTGTTTGTCCCGTACAAATCTTGCAATCGAGTTTTAACTAACTTCCCGACTAGCTAGACATTTGAAACTTTTAGAATAGCTCAGAACACGATGACAATGCATTATTTTAATACTTTTAGCCATATTTAAGCAGAATTGAATCCATTTTCAGTTAATTTCGTTTTGTAGACTGGTGCAGCCATCTATTGGCCGGGACGGGAACGAAAAGTTAAACGCAAGTTAACTTCCAATTATTTTCATTTTCTTTCAAGTTGATAGGATAATTCATCAAAAAAATTTTTTTTAAGTATTTATTAATACATAGAATTGTCAAGTTTATATGATTCAACAGAAAATTTAAAAACATGGTATATAAAAAGTTCAGTTTGGCCCAAGAATCAAACCTGGAGCTTTGTCATTACTGGAGAGATGCGCTGATTGATCACCAAGTCCCCATTTTTAATAGTTAGCCTTTTAGAGGTCTTTTTAGAGTTCTTGGATCTATAACAGCTGGTTTGGTAAAATTCAATCCCGAATCACGTGCGACGAGTATAAAAATACGGAATAAATCATTATATTGCTTGACTTATTTGTTAAAAAGTCAAAAGAAGGTCATATTTCATAACGAGACTAATATTCCCTTTAGAATTCATGATAACAACGAATCATGTCTCGATTTTATTTGATTTTATTTTATAATTATCACTGCCTTTGCAAATAAGAATGAAGAAGGCAACATGATCAATCGATATCCGCGAACGAAAGATCACATTTCGTTAGTACACTATTGCAGTGCATACTTGCTGAACCCCTTGAGAAATCACTCTTATCTACTGTGAATGTATTTCAGTAATGTCTGAGATATTCTTCCCGCTATTAGATTTCCGTCTGATCGATGTTTAATTCCTGCAGATAGCTCAGCCCCAGCGTTGAACCTGGAGCTGAATCATTTCTGGAGAGTTGCATTGATTTCGACATCACCAAGTCCCCATTTTTACTGGTTAGCGTGTTTAGAGTCATTGTCTATTTTTAGTCTGTTTAGAGTTTTTAAGATCTATAACACATAGTTTAGTAAAATTCAATTTCGATTTTCTTGTCACGAACATAAAAATGCAGAATTTTTTGTTATATGGCTTGACTTATAAGTTAAAAACGTGTAAGAATAGCATGTTTCATGATGAGAAGAATATCGTCATTAATAATTAAGATAAAATAACCAAACTTGCCTCGATTTTACTACTGTGATCAAAAAGTACCCGGAGTGGTGGTATAAAAGAAAAGTTATCAATGTATTGGTCAAAATTTATTGCATCTCCTTCAATGCAATCTTCTCCAACTGGAATGCACTTCTGCCAACGTTTTTTCCAATCATCAAAACATGCCTTAAGGCTGCTATGTACTAAGAAAAAAAAATCGTATTTCCCCTTTCCTCTTCTTGCAGACGCTTGTGGTGGGAGGAGTCCAGTTGACAATTCGAGAATTCCACCCCCCTTAGGATTGACATTTTGAGGGATTGTAATGGCTCTCTCTCTATAATAAGCGCTGCCCCCAAATTTTTTATTTAAAATATATTTTTGTCAATTATTTACAGCTACATAAATGCTGATAATCAAATAAAATCGGTATTGTCAGATAGCCTGAACTTTTCTGCAAAGCGCTACAAGATTAATTTTTAAAATTTCGTCCACCGAAGGAATTTATGTGCGTTTAAAACACACTACACCAGATTTTTCCCCGAATAATTTAAATTTTAAAATATTAATTGCATTTCCCTGCTGATACGAAAAATGTACACAAATGTAAAATATTTTTTCTCTATGACGGAGTACAATTTTTTTTAAAATCTTTGAATCCAAATCGGCAATCCGTGGACAAATTTTCTCTATAGGTTAACATTGAGGTGAGCGAATCCAATGGGGTTAGTACATAGCAGCCTTAAAGTCGTTTTTGTGAAATCCCTTCAGAGTTCGTAGAGAATTTCCTTTTATCGAATTAATAGATTCAAAACGGCGACAACGAAGAGGCAATTTCAACCGTGGAAATAAGAAGTCCCACGGTGCCATATCGGGTGAATACGTAGCTTGTGGATCCGTATTTGTTGGATGTTTAGTTAAAAACTCCTGAATAATAATTGTACTGTGCGAATGCGCATTATCATGGTGCAAAACCGATGAGTTTTTCTCGCCACATTTCAGGCCGTTTTCGACGAATTGCTTCACTCAAACGGCGCAAAACACTCATAATAATATTTCTTGACTGTCTGGCCAGTTGGTAGGAATTCATAATGCACAACACCACGACAATCAAAGAAAACAGTCAGCATTACCTTGATTTTGGAGCGACTTTGGCGTGGTCTTTTCGGTCTTGCTTTACCTTTCAAGCGCCATTCACTTGACTGTTGAGCTGTTTCTGTATCAAAAGCGTTATTTCCAAGTTTCATCACCGGTAATAATGCTTGTTAGAAGGGAATCGCCTTGAGAAAGCATCTCTCGGGCCACTTGAACACGTTGTTGTTTTTGGAACAAATTCAAAGTTTTTAGAACAACTTGAGAAGCGACGCGTCGCAACCCTAAATAATCTTTTAAAATTGCTCGACAGGAACAAAACTTTTTATACCAATCAAATACTGTTGTTTTTGATAAACAGTAGTCTTTAAAAGCGCTTTGCAACATTTCAAATGGATTTGTAGCGGAAATTTCATTGCGAAAACAAAATTTAATGCTTGTTCTTTGCTCAATAACAGTCGCCATTTCGGAAAATCGACCGATTGAAAATTCTTATCTCATTAAAAACTAATTTATTTTTAGACGATAAAATGAAATAAATTCCTGACTATTGCCAGATGTTTATAGAAGTCGTAAAAATGTTTGATAAAAGTTTGCAGACTATATTTACTATAGATGTATTTTCAATGAAGCATTCCGGATACTTTTTGATCACAGTAGTATTTGATTTTATTCTATAATTATTATCGCTTTGCAGTTAAGAATGAAGACAATCGATATCCACGAATGAAAAGCCATATTTCATTAGTACACTAATGCAGTAGAAACTTGTTCCTTGAGAAATCATTTTCATGAACTTATTCCAGAAATATCTAAGATATTCTTCCCGCTATTAGATTTCCGACTGACTAATTCCTGAAGATCAGCCTAGCCCAAACATCGAACATGTAGCTTTGTCATTTCTGTAGAGATACGCTGATTTTACATCACCAAGTCTCCATTTTTAATTGTTAGCGTGTTTAGATCTATTTCTTTGTCTGTTTAGAGTTCTTGGGATTTATAACACCTGGTTTAGTGAAATTGAATTTAGATTTTCGTGTCACGAGCATAAAAATACCGAATTTTTCGTTTTATGGCTTAACTCGTAAGTAAAAAAATGGCGTATTTCAGGATGAGACGAATATCTTCATGAGTAATTGCGACAAAATAACGAAGCATCTCTCGATTTTATTTGATTTTATTCTATAATTATCACCACCTTGCCAGTTAAGAATGAATAAGACACGATCAATCGATATGAAAAATGAAAGGTCACATATCAATAGTACACCAATGCAGTGGAAACTTGCTTTGAACCCCTTGAGAAATCATTTTTATCAACTTTTGAATTTATTTTCAGTGATGTCTGGAAATATTCTTCCCGCTATTAGATTTTCCGACTGACCGACGAAAAAAATAAAGCATTATGCAAACAGTACCACCATCCGCAGGAACAGTCTGTTTTTTCGGTGAATAATAAATGCCACCGGATAGTTCGGCTAGAAACGTGCCAAGCAATAGAGATGTAAATGGAGTCACGAGCTTCAGATCATGATTCTCTCGACTTCCATCTCGGCCATCAAAAAACGGTCTGAAAGAAGCCAAGGAAATCATTGAGGTACATGTTTTTCACAACTTTCATCAAAATAATAAATCTATGACTGGACGAAACGTGTTTATGACGGAAATTTCTCTTTCCACTGATTCAACCCCCGCGGATATTTATTACGTTTTTTTGTTTTTTTTTTCATTTTAATCATCACGTCTTTTGATTTATATAGAAAATATAATATGTCGAATTCTATTTTTAACTCAGCGTTGTGTTAATCATGCTCTGTGACGCAATGAAATGTAAAATTACGGAATTTATCATTTCCATGGAGCGTGGGTGTATTTATCCGTTTTACGTGATATCCATGCATTGGAAAATAAAAGGTTAAAAAATTGCAAATTTATCCAACAGAAAATTGACGCGAATCATAAGCAGAGGTTTATCAACAGATCTTTTACCAGATGAAGAACTGATGATGTAAGTTGCGCAGTATTATATTAATTAAACCCGATTTAAGTAAGAACCACCAATGGTCAATGGTGAGAAAACTTCTTTCGACCGCGAACAGCTTTCTTTAGGTAAAACATCACTCGAACCCTGTGAAAATTTTTCGGTAGTAGAAATTTTTTTAAAAAAAATTAGGAAAATGTTAACAAAAATAGAAAAAACGAAATAAGCAAATTTCGACAAACTATTTTAAAAATTAATGAACTGTAGATTTTGGATATATATTTACTTTGTATAGTAAAAATAAAAAAAGTGTTACCTTCTGTACTAGTTTTTTTTGCAAATATCGTGTGATTGAAACCTCATATCTAAATACTAGCTGAATACCCGTGCTTCGCTACGGAGTACATTCAAATTAAATACAACGGCCAATGTATGCAATTAAGGCCAATATATATATATATATATATTGTAACTGATATTTTTATACACAAAATAATGTAGAAGAAAATATTCAAATTAAATCTAATAGAACATACTAAAGAATATAGTACAGTTAATATAGTACAGTTTGAGGAGAATTTCTTTTACTGTATTTTAATATTTTTTTTGCATAATGTCCAATCGTCTGCCGCATTAACAAGAGGGAAAAAAAAATAAGTTTTATGTCAATTTATTTTGTTGTTATACACTTGACGCAAACTTAATTTAAAGTATCACAAAAAGAAAAGAAACCACGTGATCAGCATTTAATAAATTAAATTCTAAAAATAAATCTTTAAAAATTAACCAAAAATCAGAAAATGGAGATTCGAAAAGGATTCATTTTAAAGGAATTTTTATGATCTTTGTCGTGATATAAATTTTTTAACCCTCAGGTTATTATTTTAAATGCAAACTTTAAAGAATGTTACAAAAACAGCTTAAAAATTTAATTTTTAAAAAAATCTAAGAAGAATTTTTCAAAAATCTTTCTTAGTGCACCCCTACACTATAAGAAAAATATCAAACCTTTAAGTCCAGCGGTTTGGTCTGTGCGTTGTCAGTCAGTCAGTTACGGAACTGTTTTATATATGACGCGGTGAAAGGCAAAGTGGTGTAAGTCACATTTTCAACTTTTTTTATTTCAGGGCAAATATGTAATCTCCATGTTCAATTTATAGTGGAATTACAAATAATTATTATTTGCAATAGTATAATAATTATTATGAATTATAATTTGTTCAATTTATAGTGGAATTTTTTGTAGTTTTACTGTAAAACTCTTTTGACTTACACCACTTGACTTACTGACTTACACCTCTTTGCCTTTCACCGCCTCATATATAGATTAATATGTATATGTACTTCATTTAGGTAAAATTTAACAAAATTTAAAATTAATAAAAGAGCATGATTTCAAAATTATTATCATACATACAGGAAATTTTTTTTATTAAATAATTCAATTTTATATAAATTTACTTCAAACTATCTGCGACCCCTCTAATTATATTCGTGACCCACAGGGTTCGCGACCCCGTAGTTTGCGCACCACTACTCTAGATCAGTGACTCGCAACCGGTGGGCCGCATCACTTTAGGGTGCCGCGAAATTTTTTGGTGATAAACAAAAAAAAATATTTCAGGTAGTCTCTTCTAACGAAACTACTGCGGGATATTAACGTAGGATTACTTATCGTTGCTTACCTTAATAAATAAATAAATAAAACAATAAAAAAATAAAAAAACGCAGTTTGATACTTTTTTCTGTTTAACTGTTTACTGCTACTGGGTTTGGCGCGCTGCTACAATTATAACTCGCGACGGACTCTGGATTTTTTCTTTCCGGAGGACCGTTATTGAGGAACGTAATCCTACGTTAAAATATTTTCAGAGCTCACTTAAAATAACTATTAAGTTGATATCAAGCATCCATCGCAAGTCTCACATTAATAAAACAAAACTTTTTTAAGCGATTTCTATCGTAGTCCTCTAGTGTAATATTATATTGAATCGCATGGTTATTTTTGAAACATGTATTTATTAATTCTATTCTGGTGTTTGTAACTTATATCTTTCAATAAATAAATCGGTGACTTGGTTATATGTAAGTGTGTGTGTGTGTTTGTGTTTGTTTGTTTGTTTGTTTGTTTGTTCTAAAAGGGCCAATGCCAATTTTTTTTAGATTTTGAGTTATTTATACCAAAAGTTTCCATTTTCGTAAATCCTTAATTCGAAAAAGGCCAATGTCAAATAACAAACCGAAAGAGATTATATTTCCTTTATAATATAAGCCAATGTCATTTAAGATGCAGCAACTTTAGATCCAAAAAGGGCCAATGCCATATGTTTTATATAAAATAGTAGCAGCTGAAAAAATTTTTATATGATAAAAATATTTTTTACACTAACAATGAACAAGTAAAAAAAATTATGTGACGCGTAGTATAAGAAATATACGAGTATGATATTCAGCAAAATGTTCAATATCTTTGAATGCCTTTTTCTTGAAAATAACAATTTAGACATTGGCCCTTTTAGAACCAAGCCTTTTTCAAGAACCAAGGTATATATATATATATATATATATATATATATATATATATATATATATATATATATATATATATTTATTTATTTATATATTATATATAATATATATATATATATATATATATATATATATACATACACACACACACACACACACACATATATATATATATATATATATATATATATATATATATATGTATGTGTGTTTGTCAATAGCCCCATTAAACACACACAAAATGTCTCATTATGTTTCCTTATGTCAAGATCTGAGATTCCAACCTGATATGTAGTAAATATTTTTATAGATGTTCAGCATCTCTATCGAGAGACGTTGCTCTGAATCAATGCAATCTAGGAATAAAAGTGTTTAAATATGTATTTTATCCATAGTTAGAATTTTATCTCATAAGTCATATTTCGGCATCTATTATATAATAAATCCTGTTTCGACATCTTCTATATTTCAATATATAAAATATAATCAGCAATGGGGTCAGTATTTATTTGAACTTAAATTTGATATCTTCTTGATATATATTCCGCTTTGAATTAATATATTTTTTTAAAAATGAAAAAACTAAAATTCTACCAAGTTGTGCCCCAAGTTTCTTATCTAATTGCTAAGGGAGCCACAAACACAAAATTGTTGGGAATCCCTGCTCTAGATGAAGTTCATTTAAAATACATGAATGGTTCTTATTTTTATGCTATGTAGTACCATATTTGGGTTATTCGTGTTTTTCGGTGTTCCGTGCGCACTTGTGCATTAATTAGCACGGATAACCGCTGACTGAAGAAACTCCCTTTTAAAGATCGCAAAATGTGACGAATAATTTGACTTAAAAATATTTTAGAATACCTGTTTTGGACATGGATCTGATGTGGCTGTCCTCCTTTCGTTGATTTTCTAATGTCATACGCATAGTTGCTGCAGTTTTGATTATTTATGAATGGACAACAAAGGCAATCCCTCTGTTATAATTATAAAAGAGAAAAAAACACCCAAAGATTGTAGAAATTATCTGAAAGATTGTAATTCCAGTGTTAAATTTTATTACCTACCCGCCAAAAAAAGAATTCCAGCTGTGACACTGCGCCAAAATTATCATTTTCTCTCTACGTGGTCAATTTAATATTCATAATTGATTGCGGTAGGATTGCGTTTCTTGTTTCATGTGCAAAAAGATTTGTAAATGTAATTTCATGTTTCAAATGCATCAAATATTTTTTGAAATTTTATCTTGACTTCATTTATTTCTTACATTTTTGTCAATCGCTTTCATATTAAAAATTCTTAATGTTACGTTTATTATCTTAAAATATGGAATAGCTTAAAACGAATTAAATTAGTTATTCTAATGAGAAGGAAAAAATGATAAGTCAGTCTCTCTCTTTCTCCATATATATATATATATATATATATATATTCATTCATTCCACTTTGTCTAGCTCCACGCTTGGTGTTCTATGATTAAGCAACTATTTATTCAATTCTTTTGATTCTTATGGATTGTACGGTGTTTAAGTATGTTTATTGACTAGATCATACTTATCAGAAACAATCCATTGGTTTTTAGACAGTATCGGCACCGGTGATGAAGAGATGCTGTTTAAAACCTATTTAATTCTTATCTTTTCATGTTTTTAAATCCTGGTTGCAAGTAGTTTTAGAGCTTATATTGGTTTTTCACTTTCAACTTTGTCTTATATATATATATATATATATATATATACACACACAGTGGAACCTCTATCGATCGTTTCTGAAGGGACCTACTGTACTGAACGATAAACGGGGGAAAACGTCAGATGCTATAAATAACCAAAAAAAAAAAAAAATCATCGGGATTGCATGAATTTAAATGACACATACAGGAAAATGATTGTTCGGGGAACGATCTACCGATGTTCCACTGTATATATATATATATATATATATATATATATATATATATATATACTTTATGACAAGATATATATTTTAATGTACAGTGTTTTAATAAGACAGATATATTAAGTCTTCGTGTAAGGGAAAATTGATGTCATGGTTTGATTCATGCAGTAAAGTGTTCTCCTGATGCTTTAGAGATCCACTGTTAATGCGCAGCTGCCACTCAAACAATGTATTATTCACAAACATTCCATGGCCTCTTAATAATGACGCATAGTCTCCGGACATGGAGCGCCGCCAAGTTTAATGAAAAAAAAAATGAATTTCCGTAGAATACCTGGCGATATTCTGTTCTGCTTTTCTGAAGGTTTGTAAATTTCGGCCACAGAACACGAAGGAGCTGATTTTGCTTCCTTTAGATTTATCGTCGTTCCTTCGCGTAGACGCGATGTTTCCGGGATTCGGACCCAGTATGACTCCCTCAAAAAGGTCGATTGGCATAAGCAAGTGACTTAAGTGTCTCTAAATGAAGCTCATTTAAAATATCTGAATTTTTTTTTAAAAATATTTATTTTATGGTATGCACAGCCCTTTTCCGAAATAATATTTCCTAATAAAAATATTTAATAATATTTTCTAATAAAAATATTTAATAATATTTTCTAAATAAAAAATTTAATAACATTTTCTAATATTTTCTAAACGGGTTAGTCATCGATAGGCTGTATGGCTTTAAAAAGTTTTAAGTTTGAAACCGTAATTATGGTGATGATAGTCGTGCAATGATTTATCAGGTCCCTAAAAGGTTAAAAATGCCATAAATTAAAGTGAGAAAAAGAGAACTAGAAATTTGACTCTTAAGTCTCCCGCTCGGGTTGTGCAGCTGGTAGGGAGGGGGGGGGGGCGTTTTAGAGTTAACCGCCCCCTTCGCCAAGATGCCGCAAAATTAGCAGAAAATATAGTAAATCCATGGAATATTTTCATTTCTCCCACTACTGCAAACAAATGCTTCCTGGACAAATGAGATCCTTAAAATAAATGCGAGGTCCCAAAAAAAACACCACATTAGAAATATGGGAAAAATATATTATAAATTTTATCAGAAGATTTCATTCTTGAAAAATAATGTTGCTTGGTGTAAAAAAAATGGCAATAAAAGAATGTGTATATACAGTGGACGCTCGTTAATTCGAACTCGGTTAATTCGAACTTTCGGTAAATTCGAACTAATCCTAAGGCCCCAAAAAACTTGTATTGGAATTAATGTTAAAAATATCTCACTAATTCGAACTAAATTTTTATCACTTCGGTTAATTCGAACTAAAAATTGGACAAAAAAAAATTCTTTTTCCTCGTTTAATGGAGAAAATACACACTGTATTTATTATTTTGTGTGTCAAAATCATCTGTATTTCTTTTCTGTGTAAAGAGGCACATGCCTGCATTCTTAGACTATTGCATGTCCGCTGTACGTTAGTGGCTATTGTCCTTCTTATTAGTGCTAAACGGAAAAAGCAATTTTCCTTTATTCGGATCGATTTTCTTAGAAATTCAGAAAAACTAGTCTTTAGTATAGATTCTAGGGAGCTGCGTCAGTTATAACTGCAGTGCAGACAAGTTAATGTGGTCTAGTTTTTCTTCCTCATTGTGTGGTGTGAACGTGTAAAAATACAGGATGTCTACACGTGGAAAGTACAAAACCCTAACTTTGAAGACAAAGCTAGAAATTTTAAAGAAAGTAGAGAATGGCGAATGTAAAACAAAGTTAGAAGCTGACTATAGAATTTAAATAAATGCCTTGTCAACTAATTTGAAAAACAAGGAGCCAATTTTAGATTCATGGGAAAAATCAAAATTTGCTAGTGGAAGGAAACGCATGGGAAATGCGTCCCAAGAAGTTCTAGAAAAAGCTCTACTGCTATGGTTCCAGGATGTTAGATCTCGAAATTTTCCGATAAATGGACCCCTAGTGCTGACGAAGGCTGATGAATTGGCAAGTCGAATGGGTATTGAAGATTTTAAATGCAGTGATGGATGGCTTTCTCGATTTAAGTCAAGGCACAATATTTCTTTTCAAACTGTATGTGGCCAAAGCTCTGATGTAAACGAAGACGTATGCACTAATTTCGGTAGGAAACTACCACGGCTTTTCTCTACTTACCTGCCGAAAGATATTTTTAATGCGGCCATAATGGACAAAGCCATAATGGACTCTATTAAAACTCTGAAAGCATTTATTCAGATGGAACCTTCCTCTGAAAATGAATTGAAATGTTTACTTCAAATCGAGAAGTTGGCTGAACAATGTAGGCATCATAAACAGAACCAAACATCCATTTTACAGTTTTTCCCCCAAAGTGTAATTCATATTTTTAATTAAAGTTTACTTTCTACTGCATATATTCTGCTTCATTTTATGATTAAGGTAAATATGTATTGCTTTTTAATATGTTTAATTTTAGATAACGTAGTATAATATATTTTCTGGGGTTATACATACTAGGAGATTTTTCATCTTCAGTGATACACATTTAAAGTTATATATTTTCTCTTAACATCGGATAATTCGAACTTTTTTCTGAGAACCTTTGAGTTCGAATTAACGAGCGTCCACTGTATTTTGCAAAAAAAATTTAAAATTACAAAAAGCAACTTAGTAAAATCAAATATTTTTACAACTGATAACTTCAAAGATGGCTGTTTTGAAACTCAATTTTTTTAAATATATGTATATATGATAAAAACGTATTTTATTTTTGCGAAATAAAACATTTATATCAGAAAACTTAACAAAATCAGTTTTCTTTGAAAAATGAAGTCGAGTTTGATTGGCCAAAAATATGCTTATATCACAAAACAGAAACATAAAAATCGGAGTTTTTTTTTAATAATCAAAGTAGAAAAAAAAATTTCAGCTAGTCTCTTCTAACGAAACTACCGCGAGTTATTAACGTAGGATTACTTATCATTGCTTACCTGTTTTGTATGTATATTGTATATATGTATGTATGTGTTATGTATATATGAATCTATATCTATATATATATACGTCTGTGTATATATAAACATATATATGTATGTAAAAAATTTTGGTGCATTTTGGTACTTTTCTGTTTAACTGTTTACTGCTTGTCCAAGCGATACAAACTTGGTTTGGCACGCTGCCAAAATTATAACTCGCGAGGTACAGACGGAGGGTTTTAGCGTCTGAAATTTTCCTTTCCGAAGGATCGTTATGGAAGGAACGTAATCCTATGTTAAAATTTAATGAGATGCGTCAGAATGAGGCACTTGATGGCGCAAGTGCAGTAAAATCACGTCGATTTCAGATGACGAAACGCGAAGGAACTGAAATGATTTTTTATCTGTAACACTACTGCCTTCCTTGTGATCAGGGTTTTCACACCCAAGTGATGAGGAAGGTGGAATAAGTGAGTCAAGTATTTCAACAATAGTATAACAATATATTATTTCTCAATTGCTTTAGTGCCGTGGGCCAGTTAAAAAGTCCTTCTGGGCTACATGCCGTCCGCGCACCGCAGGTTAGCTATCTCTCTCCTAGATGACTGCCATGATCCCCAAATTTGTTAAAAATGCTCCAAAAATTCTATATAATATGATACACAATATAATACAGTAACCACCGCTTATAGTGATCAGTGGTTATAAGAATCAACCGTTTATAAGAATCAATATCGCGAAAACAAAAACAAATTTATTATTTCCATGTTAAAATTTTCGCTTTAAAGAATCAATCCACCGGTTTTAAGAATCGGTTTACACTCTTCGCTTTCCTTTCATTTTTCCAAAAAAGCCACTTAAACCCTCAAAAGGCACGAAGTTCTTTCTCTTTTTTAAGAAGAAAGATTGATAAGATGGGATGGAATATAGTCATAAAATTCATCCCTTTCTTCGTTAGACATAACATAATAGTTTCCCCTTAAACGCTTTAGCACAGCATTGTCCTATTAGCTTGACTAGGGGCAATCTTTACCAGTCCGGGTCCAATTTCACTTTTCTCCACTGACAAACAAAAATAGGGACTCTTTTTTCCCACCTCCCACATCCTGGTTGCGGCTTCCTGGATCCTGAAACACATAAATCTTAGGCGAAGTGTCCACTATCACTTAGGCAAACGTGACATTAGTAGATTCAGAACGTTATCAAACCGCAAAACGTAAGCTAGAATGTGGATCTCGTCTGAGACTATTAGTATTGAAAGAGGTATAAACAGCCTCCTGAAAACTTCATTACGTCAAACTACCAAAGAAAACTTTTTCTTACTCCCTTCCTGTAGTTGAAATGTTAAAACTGTTAAGCAGGTATGTTGTAACAAATATTGGATTTTTTCTTCTCTTACTATAATCATGTGTATCAATTTATAGGTCTAAAAATTAAGTTGAATTTTTAAAATTATAAAAGAATTTACGTAAATTAAAGAGTGTTTAATGGTAAATTATCTAATATATGTATATATAGCTGTGTGTGTGTGTGCCTGTCCCAAAACCTAAATTTCGGCTATAAAAATCAACCGCTTATAAGAATCAAAAACAGTAATAACAAACGTGATTCTTATAAGCGGAAATCACTGTATTTAATACTGTACAGGTACTCCTGAGATAAGGACCGAGGTACGGCCGAGATAAGGACCGAGACATTCGTCGTAAGTTGATTTGGTCGTAAGTCGAGTTTAAAAAAAACATATGTACATACATACATTTTTTACTTTCATACAAACATACGCATAATTTAAAATACATTGTACAGGTATCCCTACTATAACACGGTAGGTATAGGTTCCTAGAAAATGCCGTGTTGTGTGAAACCGTGTTATATGAGACCCAGAGACAGTTCAAAAAAGGAGGGTTAGGTTCTGAAAACTTATTAAAAACAAACATTTTTTTAAAATTCCATATAAGCAACTGAATTTTTATTAAAAATATAAATGTATGTATAACACAAAACATAGAGAAACAAAAAAATATTTTCATTTAATGCGACCTTAATTTAATAAATTTCTTCCTCATCACTGCTCAGTACAATCAAACGAGAACATTTTTTCGATTGAACGATATCACCTTCACTTTCAGAACCTTTTTCTTCATTTAGTTTTTTTTACCTTCTATCCTCTTTAAAAAATCTGTAATTTTGGTTTATTTGCTGGTTCTTACAAGGTCATTGTAGATTCACGGTATGGAGATGGACAATTTTGCAGCTCCCTTTTGAATGTTCAGCTTCTTTCAGGGAAGGGTCTACATTCAGGAAAAATTATTCAATATTTTCAGCTAAGCTTAGGCCCTCTTGTAATTTTTTAGAGTTATAAATGAATAAATTATAATTTGTTTATACATTTTCATGTAAAGCCACTATAGTTCATTATTCCTTCCCGTAATTATATTAAAGTAATTTAGTTTTTAAATGTATTAAACAAAAATCATCTTATCTAGTGTTATAGAAGTACATTGTTCTACTAAGGTTTAAGGATGCCGTGCTGTAGGAGGGCTACCTGTACTTTATTTTGAAGACATAAATTATTCCTCGCTATCATTACTTATTATGTTAGTACAGTCCATTGGTTCAGAGTTTGCGATAGAAGATACGTTGCAAGTTTTTAACGTAGGATTACGTTCCTCCATAATAGTCCTGCGGAAAGTAAAATTTTCAAACGCTAAAACCGTCTATCGTCGCGAGTTATAATTTTGGCAGCGCGCCAAACCCATTCTTATCGCTTGGGAAAGCAGTAAACAGTTAAACAGAAAAGTACCAAAATTTTGACATTATATATATATATATATATATATACACTGCTGGCCACCCAAATTGCAACACCAAGAAAGACAAGAGGTATCACAACAAAATTTATTTTGTAGATAACATGTTGACCAAGTATCAAATGATCAAATTTATAGACTTCTGTGAAGTGGGGTTCCTGCCAAAATCAGTAGCCAGAGTAGCCGCCATTTTTGGAAATCACCGCTGCCACACGCCTCGGCATTGATTCAAAGAGACTTTGGACGAGTTCTTGGGGTACAGCAGACCAAGCAGCTTCCACACGTTGCAGCTTCCACACGTTCTATCGGCGAAAGATCCGGAGAGCGAGGCGGCCAGGGAATCAATTCAATCTGGCGATTGACGAAGAACCGTTGGACAATGCGTGCCACGTGTGGTCGCGCATTATCCTGTTGAAATATGGCTGTGGGCAAGCCCTGAAGGTAAGGAAGGACAACTGGCTCCAACACCTCGGAGATGTAGCGCTGGCTGTTTAAAGTACCGGTAATGCGTACTAGAGGTGTGCGAGAGTGATATCCAATACCGTCCCATACCATAATACCCGGTGCAGGACCAGTGTGGCGGTGCATAACGCAGCTGTTCAGCATCCTCTCTTCACGGTGTCTCCAGACTCGAATGCGACCATCGTGGTGTTGCAGACAGAAGCGTGACTCGTCAGTAAAGACAATTTCATTCCATTCTGCCGTCCACATCCTTCTGTCATCGCACCATTGGCGGCGGAGACGTCTGTGGTTCTGCGTCAAGGGTAGACAAAGCAATGGACGTCTTGCGGACAGACCACTCTGCTGTAAACGGCATCGAATTTTACGCGCAGACACTGGATGATGCGTTACAGACTGCATGTGCTGTGCTATGGTTCGTGATGTGACTGAGCGATCCGTCACTGCCATGCGCACAATTTGCCTGTCATCACGTGAAGTGGTGCGCTGAGGTGGATGCGATCGAACACGCCGGTCCGTCGTACCCTCCTGCATCCAACGATCACATATCCGCATTACAGTTGTTTGGTTTCTTCCAACACGACTACTGATTTCCCTGAAAGATAATCCACAATCTCGGTAGGCCACTATCCTTCCTCTGTCGAACTTGGATACTTGATCAAAAGATGATCGCTGTTTTCGACGAGGCATAATTGATCGTTTTTTTTTAAAAACCACAAGAAAAACACAAGAACTTGAAATCGTCGAAATCTCCAAGCCTTAAATAGCGCTTTGAAGTGGCGCCACAGGCGCGCGTGATGTGCGTCTGCGCTGAAATTCTAATCATTTGCATATCTCACCTCCGCTAACGTATGTTGTAAATTTCATGTTATTTGCATGTTTTCTTCAGGGTGTTGCATTTACAGTGGCCAGCAGTGTATATATTATATATATATATATATATATATATATATATATATATATATATATATACACTGCTGGCCACTGTAAATGCAACACCCTGAAGTGGCCAGCAGTGTATATATTATATATATATATATATATACACTGCTGGCCACTGTAAATGCAACACCCTGAAGGAAACATGCAAATAACATGAAATTTACAACATGCATTAGCGGAGGTGAGATATGCAAATGATTAGAATTTCAGCGCAGACGCACATCACACGCGCCTGTGGCGCCACTTCAAAGCGCTATTTAAGGCTTGGAGATTTCGACGATTTCAAGTTCGGCAATTGTGTTTTTCTTGTGGTTTTTAAAAAAAAACGATCAATTATGCCTCGTCGAAAACAGCGATCATCTTTTGATCAAGTATCCAAGTTCGACAGAGGAAGGATAGTGGCCTACCGAGATTGTGGATTATCTTTCAGGGAAATCAGTAGTCGTGTTGGAAGAAACCAAACAACTGTAATGCGGATATGTGATCGTTGGATGCAGGAGGGTACGACGGACCGGCGTGTTCGATCGCATCCACCTCAGCGCACCACTTCACGTGATAACAGGCAAATTGTGCGCATGGCAATGACGGATCGCTCAGTCACATCATGAACCATAGCACAGCAAATGCAGTCTGTAACGCATCATCCAGTGTCTGCGCGTACCATTCGACGCCGTTTACAGCAGAGTGGTCTGTCCGCAAGACGTCCATTGCTTTGTCTACCCTTGACGCAGAACCACAGACGTCTCCGCCGCCAATGGTGCGATGACAGAAGGATGTGGACGGCAGAATGGAATGAAATTGTCTTTACTGACGAGTCACGCTTCTGTCTGCAACACCACGATGGTCGCATTCGAGTCTGGAGACACCGTGAAGAGAGGATGCTGAACAGCTGCGTTATGCACCGCCACACTGGTCCTGCACCGGGTATTATGGTATGGGACGGTATTGGATATCACTCTCGCACACCTCTAGTACGCATTACCGGTACTTTAAACAGCCAGCGCTACATCTCCAAGGTGTTGGAGCCAGTTGTCCTTCCTTACCTTCAGGGCTTGCCCACAGCCATATTTCAACAGGATAATGCACGAGCACACGTGGCACGCATTGTCCAACGGTTCTTCGTCAATCGCCAGATTGAATTGCTTCCCTAGCCGCCTCGCTCTCCGGATCTTTCGCCAATAGAAAACATGTGGTCCATGGTTGCTCTACGATTGACCCAGATTCCATCCCCAGCTGCCACAGCAGATCAACTTTGGCAACGTGTGGAAGCTGCTTGGTCTGCTGTACCCCAAGAACTCATCCAAAGTCTCTTTGAATCAATGCCGAGGCGTGTGGCAGCGGTGATCTCCAACAATGGCAGCTACTCTGGCTACTGATTTTGGCAGGAACCACACTTCACAGAAGTCTATAAATTTAATCATTTGATACTTGGTCAACATGTTATCTACAAACTAAATTTTGTTGCGATATCTCTTGTCTTTCTTGGTGTTGCAATTTGGGTGGCCAGCAGTGTATATATATATATATATATATATATATATATATATATATATATATATATATATATATATATATATATATATATATATATATATATTTATTTATTTATATTTATTTATTTATTTACGTACTATATATACATAACACATACATACATATATACATACAAAAGAGGTAAGCAACGATAAGTAATTCTACGTTAATACCCCGCGATAGTTTTGTTAGAAGAGACTACCTGAAGTTTTTTAACAAAGTTATCCAAGGAAGTTTGAACATTTTGCGTCTTCTTTTCCTTGTATATTGTCTGGTATAATAGCATGGCAGATTTTCCTGACACTTGTAAATCTTTCTTTATTTGGATCCATTGCTTCTAATTGTCGTAGTACTTTATTAATATAGTGAAAAGCTGAAGCCATTTCTTTCAAAACAAATTTTTTTTTATTGTACTTTAACTTGTTCTTTTGTTTCATTTCTAAGTTTATCACACTTCTGTTTTTTTTGTGTGGCACTTTTACTATTTCCAACCATACTAGGAATAAAATTATGTATGCATTTAACTTCACAGAGGAAAAATCGAACCACTACGTATTTAACAATACAAAATAGTTAGTAATATTTTTATGTAATAATAATGAGAAGCGGCGATTGCGCACTTGCTTTGTTACCTCGCGAATGAAGGTTTATTTGATTTATCGTGTGGGTATCGAAACTATTGCATCATACATTTTTATTATCTATATATATAAAACAGTTCCGTAACTGACTCATTCATTCATTCACTGACTGACTAACATACAACGCACAGACCAAACCGCTGGACCTAAAGGGCTGAAATTTTGCATGGTGATTCTTCTAATAGTGTAGGGGTGCATTAAGAAAGATTTTTCAAAAATTCTTCTTAGATTTTTTTAAATTAAATTTTTAAGCTGTTTTTTAAACTTTTTTTACGTTTGCATTTAAAATAATACATTGAGGGTTATAAAATTTATATCACGAGAAAGATCATAAAAATTCCTTCAAAATGAAATTTTTTTCGAATTTTTACCTCCATTTCCTCATTTTTGGTGAATTTTTAAAGATTAATTTTTAGAATTTAATTTATTAAATGCTGATCACGGGATTTCTTTTTCTGGTACTTTAAATAAATTTATCGTCACGTGCATAACAACTAAATAGACAAAAAAAATATTTTTTTTTTCTCTCTAATGCAGCAGACGATTAGATATTATCAAAAAAATAAATATCCCTTACGATTTTTTTATAAAATATATTTTTTACATCAATTGTATACATTGATCGTTGCATTTATTATAAATATATATAATTTTTTTTGGCATTAATTGCATACATTGACCGTTGTATTTAATTTGAATGTACTCCGTAGCGAAGCGCGGGTTTTCAGCTAGTCTATTTATATAAAACAGTTCCGTAACTGACTCACTGACTGACTGACTGAGTGATTGACTGACTGACATACAACGCACAGACCAAACCGCTGGACCTAAAGGGCTGAAATTTTGCATGGCGATTCTTTCTATAGTGCTGGGGTGCACTAAGAAAGATTTTTGAAAAATTCTTCTTAGATTTTTTAAAATAAAATTTTTAAGCTGTTTTTGTAACTTTTTAAAGTTTGCATTTAAAATAATAATTGAGGGTAATAAAATTTATATCACGAGAAAGATCATAAAACTTCCTTCAAAATGAAATCTTTTTCGAATCTTTATCTCCATTTTCTGATGTTTGGTGAATTTTTAAAGATTAATTTTTAGAATTTAATTTATTAAATGCTGATTACGTGATTTCTTTTTCTGGTAATTTAAATAAATTTATCGTCACGTGCATAACAACTAAATAGACAAAAAAAATTTTGTTTTTTTCCTTGCTAATGCAGCAGACGATTGGACATTATCCAAAAAAATATTAAAATACAGTAAAAGATATGATCCCCAAACTATACTATATCAATTGTACTATATTCTTTAGTATGTCCTATTAGATTTAATTTGAATATTTTTCTTCTACATTATTTTGTCTATAAAAATATCCCTTACCATTTTTTTTTATAAATATATTTTTTTTGTTTTTTTTACATCAATTGTATACATTGACCGTCGTACTTATTATATATATGTGTATAAATATATATATATATATATATATATATATATATATATATATATATATATATATATATATATTGCATTAATTCCATACATTGACCGTTGTATTTAATTTGAATGTACTCCGTAGAGAAGTGCGAGTTTTCAACTAGTTCCGTCATAAATTTGTGCAGTATTCCAAAATATTGCGTCATATTTTTTAATAATCTATGTATATAAAACAGTTCCGTAACTGACTGACTGACTGATTGACTGACCAATAACGCACTGACCAAACCGCTGGACCTAAAGGACTGAAATTTTGCATTGCCGATTCTTCTTATAATGTAGGGGTGCACTAAGAAAGATTTTTGAAAAATTCGTCTTAGATTTTTTTAAATTAAATTTTTAAGCTGTTTTTTAAACTTTTTTTACGTTTGCATTTAAAATAATACATTGAGGGTTATAAAATTTATATCACGAGAAAGATCATAAAAATTCCTTCAAAATGAAATTTTTTTCGAATTTTTACCTCCATTTCCTCATTTTTGGTGAATTTTTAAAGATTAATTTTTAGAATTTAATTTATTAAATGCTGGTCACGTGGTTTCTTTTCTTTTTGTAATACTTTAAACTAATTTTGCGTCACGTGCATAACAGTGAAATAAATTGACAAAAATATATAATTTTTTCTTTCTAATGTGGCAGACGATTGGACATTATACAAAAAAATATTAAAATACAGTAAAATAAATGATCCTCAAACTGTACTATATTAACTGTACTATATTCTTTAGTATGTTCTATTAGATTTAATTTGAGTATTTTCTTCTACATTATTTTGTCTATAAAAATATCCGTTACGGTTTTATATATATATACAGTTGGTTCTCTGTTTAACGACGCTCTACTTAACGACGATCTCTATTTAAAGACGATATTTCCTTGTCCCGGTCCCTCCGACGTAAAAAAATTCTATTTTAAGACGATTTTGTTTCTATTTAACGACGATTTTTTCTTACATTATAAACTTTTTCTTCAACATTTTATCTACTGGAGGGTTACTTTCTGTGGGGGAGTTTGGTTTCAATAACAGACCCGGAATTTCCTTTATTGTTGCAATCATAGACTTGTTGCAGTGAAAAAAACCGGGGGAGGGGGGGGATTACAGTTTCTCGGAAGATCGAACATTCTTCCCTGGTGGATCGAATTTCTTAGTGCGGGTGTGGAATCACTCTATTGTACCTACCATGTTGTCATGTGATTTACGAACTGTCCAAAAGCACCCCTCTCTCACTCCTTCTGGGAAGCACATGTTCAGAGAATTCATGGTTGTGTAGGAGCTCATTCCAGTACGAATACGAGGTGAGCAGAGGAAAATGGCATCAATGCGAAAGCATCTTACGCTACACGAAAAAGTGAAAATTATTGAAAACTGGAAAGAAAGTGTTGGAATAACAAAAGTCCAATTTGCAAGACAATTTCAGATACCCGAGTCTACTCTCAAATGCATTTTAGAAAGCAAAGAGAAAATTCTTGAAGCAGCACAAAAATTTGGTTTGGGATCCAAATCCAAACGGCAGAAAATTCAATGTGGCCGATCAGAAGAGTTTGAGAAGGCAGTCCTGCAATGGTTTCATTAAGCAAGAGCATCTAACATTCCAATTTCCGGTGTGATATTTAAAGAAAATGCTATTATTCTGGCAGAAAAGTTTGGAAAAAAAATTTTCAGGCTTCGGCTGGTTGGCTAACAAAGTTCAAAGAAAGATACGGGCTTGTATTATAAAAGAGAAAAGTTTTACTTTTAATAGATCGATGCACTGCACATACTCCAAATATCCCTGGACTTACAAATTTGACTATCCATTTCTTACCAGCTAATTGCACTAGCAAGTTGCAACCATTAGACCTGGGTATCATTCGCAGTGTGAAAGCATACTACAGAAAGTCTTCAATGAGGAAATTAATAAACAATTCGGCTGACAGTATAAAAATTAGAAAATTTGCAATCTTGGAAGCAATGCACATGATAATATCAGCATGGAAAGAAGTTTCTTCATCCACAATAAAAAACTGCTTTTGCGTTGCTGGAATTCACAAATACCTTGTAGTGGAACTGCAAAGTACGGATGTAGAAATCAACGATGACATTACCCCTGAAGAATGGAGAAGTCTTGTTGAAGATGAGGATGTTTCAATTCAAGATTTCTACAATTGTGATAAATATGTTTTAACAACAGATTTCAGAAATGTAGAACAAATTTATGAAGATATTGTAAACGCAAACACAGTGTCAGACGAAGGTGAAGTTGAAGACACGGAAAACGAGACACTGCCATCGTCTTACACCGATGCAATTTCTGCTCTAGGTGTTCTCCGACGCTATATTGCATCGAAAATGGAAGGTGACTCATTTAACATTTTAGAAAATCTGGAAAAGAGAATAACGAAAACATGGCAATCAACACTTTTTGAATTTTTTAAAACGTAATTTATTGTATTGTTTGTACTCTTTTTTTTCAATGTAATTTAAAATAACTTTTTATGAATAAAATAATGATGATAATAAAAATAACATTTTTAAACACTCCAATATATTAAGAAATATATTGACAGTCCTAAGCCTGTAAAGTGTAAAGGGAAATGTTATTTTTTCACAAATTCTGTTTAAGGACGATCTCTACTTAAGGACGATTTTTCACGGTCCCTTGAAAGTCGTTAAACAGAGAACCAACTGTATATATATATATATATATATATATATATATATATATATATATATATATATATATATATATATATATATATATTTATATATATATATATATATATATTGGCATTAATTGCATACATTGACCGTTGTATTTAATTTCAATGTACTCCGTAGCGAAGCACGGGTATTCAGCTAGTTAGTAATATATATAGGCATGTACTGTGCATTCGAGGAACAATATTTTTCAGAAAATAAAATAAAAATAAGTAAAAATAAAAATAAAAATTTCGGTCGCTAGTGCGAGCGGTCGTATGTCGAGTAATACCTGTATATATTTGTTAGCATCTGCTTATTTATTTGAATGAAAGCAAATGGATCTCACAAAAATCGATTTTTAAAAACCGATGGAAGTTTCGAAGTAAAGAGATTAAAACATAACATTAATTAAGAGATTGAAAATAAAAATGTCTGCCGTAATTTTTCCAATGACATGCCATTTAATTAGAAATGGTAACATCCTGCATTTTCGTATAAAGTAGTTTAAATTCGTAGTTGCTAAGAGACCCTTTCAAAGTAGTGAAGTCAATAGCCGGAGAAAACAAGGTCAAAGATGGCGGATCACGGGGCCGTCCATTAGCTTGAGTATCCTGTTATTTGCGGCGTGTAATCTCTCTAAAAATAATTAAACAAATCAGCCATTCAGCTGAAAAATGAAAGGGAGATTTATGGGATTATATATTATGGGAGATTTTCGTACTCTTCTTTTATAAGTTAAGTGTATAAAATAAGACAACATTCTATAATGTCTCTTTTTAAATTTTTGTCACGTTACAGTACAGTAAAATGGAATTGATATTTAAAAAAAACCCTGAAAGAGTGAGTTTTTTTGTTTTGAGATCTTAAAAAGAATTGGGAAGCTATATTTTCCTGTCATTCAGACTACAGAAAGACATTTTATATTACTATGGAAACAATATTGGCTTTCCAGTGCTTAAGAATTTAAGATCGGGAATAGGAAGATACGTTCAATAGTGGTATAAGAAGGCTTAATGTTTGTGAATAATACATTGTTTGGGTGGCAGTTGCGCATAAGGGCTTATTATTATAATTTTTAAAATTTGTGTAAAAAGAATCTTATTTTAATTCTTTAAAGGTATGCTGAAATAATTGTTTTTACGTTAATAAGATCTTACAGAATCCCGGATTTAACTTTTCTTTGAAAATAAACTCTGAAAATATAGCACTGTGAAGGATTTAAAGTACTTACGGATGTTTTAACTTGGAGTGAAATAAAAACTATTAGCATATTTATACTGAAAATAGTACTTTTGTAGTATCGGGTGTAAAAAAAATCTTCAAAAATAATTATTTCATCGGCTGTTATGATGTACAGACAAACAGGCTAAGAGCATAAACAATTTAAAAAATTAAATTAAAATCTAAAATTTTACTTCTGAATTTTCACTATATATATATTGAAGTTTTGGACTGGCTTGGGAATAGTCTTGATCTGAATCCCACTGAAAATTGTTGGCTTATAATGGGTACGAAAATTACTGCTAAAAAGCCTGCTACAAAGATTTAACTGCAGGAAAAAATTCTTAGGGTTTGGTTCCATGAAACTGGCCAGGATTACATTCAGAAGTTGATATCTTCTATATCCGGACCGCTGCAAAGCTGTCATCGCAGCTCATGGGGAAATCTACTAAATATTGAAGTGATCCTTATGCGTGTATAAACATCTAAGTACATGTAATATGACTGCAGTTATGTCGAATTTACATAATTACGAAATTTGTGTATCAATTGCTTGTTTCACTTTGTGTTAAACATTTTATTTTTCACTATTTTTAATTTTTCCAAGTAATTAAGTCTAAATAATTTATTAATCCTAATAAAACTTGATTAAGATTAATCCTACATTATTTTATCGTAACAATATGTTCTGTACATAAAACATATACATGAAACACATTATTTGCACACTTTTCCACTTTTTCGCAGATGATGCAGTTTTTTCCCGACATTGTATATATATATATCTATATATATATACAGTGGACGCTCGTTAATTCGAACTCGGTTAATTCGAACTTTCGGTTAATTCGAACTAATTCAAAGGCCCCAAAAAACTTGTATTGGAGTTAATGTTAAAAATATCTCATTAATTCGAACTAAATTTTTATCACTTCCGTTAATTCGAACTAAAAATTTGACCAAAAAAAATTCTTTTTCCTCGTTTAATGGAGAAAATACACGCTGTATTTATTATTTTGTGTGTCAAAATTTCTTTTCTGTGTAAAGAGGCACATGCCTGCATTCCTAGACTATCTCATGTCCGCTAAACGTTAGTAGCTATTGTCCTTCTTATTAGTGCTAAACGAAAAAAGCAATTTTCCTTTATTTGGATCGATTTTCTTAGAATTTCAGAAAAAATAGTCTTTACTACAGATTCTAGGGAGGTGCGTCAATTATAACTGCAGTGCAGACAAGTTAATGTGGTCTAGTTTTTCTTCCTCATTGTGTGGTGTGAATGTGTAAAAATTCAGGATGTCTACACGTGGAAAGTACAAAACCCTAACTTTGGAGGCAAAGGTAGAAATTTTAAAGAAAGTAGAGAATGGCGAATGTAAAACAAAGTTAGCAGCTGACTATGGAATTAAAAAAATGCCTTGTCAACAAATTTGAAAAACAAGGAGTCAATTTTAGATTCATGGGAAAAATCAAAATTTGCTAGAGGAATGAAACGCATGGGAAATGCGTCCCAAGAAGTTCTAGAAAGAGCTCTACTGCTATGGCTCCAGGATGTTAGATCTCGAAATTTTCCGATAAATGGACCCCTAGTGCTGACGAAGGCTGATGAATTGGCAAGTCGAATGGGTATTGAAGATTTTAAATGCAGTGATGGATTGCTTTCTCGATTTAAGTCAAGGCAAAATATTTCTTATCAAACTGTATGTGGCCAAAGCTCTGATGTAAACGAAGACGTATGCACTAATTTCGGTAGGAAACTGCCAGGGCTTTTTTCTACTTACCTGCTATATTTTTAATGCGGCCATAATGGACTCTATTAAAACTCTGAAAGCATTTATTCAGATGGAACCTTCCTCTGAAAATGAATTGAAATGTTTACTTCAAATCGAGAAGCTGGCTGAACAATGTAGGCATCATAAACAGAACCAAACATCCATTTTACAGTTTTTCCCCAAAGTGTAATTCATATTTTTAATAAAAGTTTACTTTATACTGCATATCTTCTGTTTCATTTTATGATTAAGGTAAGTCTGTATTGCTTTTTAATATGTTTAACTTTAGATAACATAGTATAATATATTTTCTGGGGTTATACATACTAGGAGAGTTTCTCCTTCAGTGATACACACTTAAAGTTATATATTTTCTCTTAACATCGGATAATTCGAACTTCGGATAATTCGAACTTTTTTCTGAGAACCTTCGAGTTCGAATTAACGAGCGTCCACTGTATATATATATATATATATATTTTTTTAAACCTTCTTTGTGCGGAAATAGTGAACAAAATGACGTACGCAGAGGGGAGGGAGTACTCAAGGGCTCCCCCCCCCCTTTCATACATTATCACAGTAGTCTTAACCTCAAACGAACCTGTGGGACACCACTGTAAGTGTTTTGACTACACCAATGAGAGAACAAGAAACATTTTTTCGACGTCATTTCTTTTCGCTATTACTCAATTTTTCCATGCAACCACATCATTAATTTGTGATCAATGAATCTGCATTCCACCTACTCACCGCCACCCAAAAAGAACACAAGAAAAAAGAATGTTCTCTAAGCACTACCATTTGTTGCGGATGTAAACGTACTTTCAAATTTATTCCTGTCATACAAAATTACCTCCCGGGAGTTTTCTCAAATACTACACTAAATGCTGTTAAAACGGAATGACTTTCTCCGGGGAATGAAAACGATAGAGGCAAAACCCGCCCACTTGAATGACCTTCGCACGCGTTTATGGAATGAAGTAGTAGAGAGGAACGTCAACTTAAACTATGTCTAAACTCGACTTTTCGCTCTCTCCCTGTCACTCGAGGTGAAGTACCATTTTTTAAACTTTGATTACGCTGCATTCGAAACGAAGCTTATTATCTGGCTGTTCTTTTCAAGGCTGGTCAATTTGGGGGATATTGTTTTGATCTGTCTGTTTCGGGGCTTGTAACAAGACTAACAGTTTCCATAACGACCCCATCCTGAAGTAAACCGATTGTAAATACTTACGGCTGCTGTATACTAACCCTATTGGATTAGCTCACGTCAATGTTAAACTATGGAGAAAATTTCTCTATTATTTACAGCTACATAAATGTTGATTATCTAATAAAAATGGTATTTAAAGATAGCCTGAGCTTTTCTGCACCTTGCAACAGGATTTATTTTATCAATTTCGTCCACCAACGGAATTGATGAGCGTTTAAAATAAAACACATTATACCAGATTTTTTCCCGAATAATTTAAAATTAAAAATAATATTTGAATTTCCTTTAAAGAACGAAAAATGCCCCAAGGTGTAAAATTTATTTATCTATTACGGAGTACAAATTTTTAAAAAAAATCTTAAAATCCAAGTCGGTAATCCTTGGCCACATTTTCTCCATAGGTTAACACTGAGGTGGGCAAATCCAATATGATTAGCACTAGAAAGACGGGAATTTTTTTCTTACTTAAAAGACTAAACGCCGTCATTTTGACGGTTAAAAATAAAATCAATAATTTAAAATATTCAATGTTTTTTAATGGTTAAATACTTTAAATTTTGAACTATTTTAGGCCAATGTATAATAAATTAGTATACTCGTATATTTAGACATATTTTTATGCAGGTATGCCGAGCTGACAATCTGGTATGGTTTATCCGTAAAAATATATGCATTGTTTGTGCAGTCCTTATTTTTCAACTCCAATATTCCCGAAGAGCCAATATTTCTGTTATTTGCAAAAGGGGGAAGAGACGTAAAGTAACTAACATTTTTCCGGTATAATTTTAAAGATTTCTGCCTGTTTTCTATATTGCCGTCAAATTGACGGCTTTCAGTCTTAGTTGGTATACAACACATTTTCTCCCCCTATTTACTATCGAATATAATTTTGTAAATATGTGTGCATATTTCGCGTAAAATTAGAAAAAGTCATAAAATTTCAGAAGCCCGGGGACATAAATACTGACATAGCGCTGAATAGTATGCCCGAAACCGTCAAAATGACGGCAGCCGTCTTTCTAGTGTTGGTACACAGCAGCCTTAATACTAAGAAGTCCTATTTTAGAGACCAACAGCTATAGCGAGAAGCGGAAGCTAGTGCTACTGTGATTAGTCTGGTTTTACGAATCAAACAAAACGTCAATGACTAAGATCCGACGAACCGATGACGTCAATTTTCACACGGTAAACCCGAGACTTTGATTTGGATATGGAAGACAAATAATTGTGTGATCTGATTTTATTTTATGCAACGTAACAGATAAGCGATTATGAGTAGGGCGAAACGAAGACAGATTAGTTTGGAGATTTTTTTAAACTAATCCTCAACCAGCAGTCTAATTAGGTCTGTTTAGGTCTAATTGAGGCTAACAGTCCATGACAGCCTTCTCCCGGAGTAAACCGATTGTAAATTCTTTCTTATTTTGGAGACCAGCAGATATATTGAGAAGAGGAAGCTAGTGCCATTCTGATTACTCTCGTTTAACGAATCAAACAAAACGTCAATGACTAAGATCCTACTCTGATTGATGTCATCGCTGACACAAATGCGAACCGATGACGTCAATTTTCGCACGGTAAACCTGAGACTTTTATTTGGATATGGGAAGGCAAACAGTTGGGACAAATAGTGCGATCTGATTTTATTTTAAGCAACGTAACAGATAAGTGATTGTGAGTGGAGAATAAATGTTCTATAAGAAAAAGGAAAACACTTCGAAAAATCCCTTCAAGAAATTAGCCACGATCTAAAAACAAATGTTGCTTAAAAAAACATTGGATGTACGTAATTACAAGTCTTTTCGTATTCTAAACTAATCTGTAATCGGTCACACTTGTTAAAGATAGCAAAACTGATAGACAAAGAAAACACGTCGTTTGTAATTTTATCGATTATGCGGGTTTCGTTTTTGTTATGTTCGCATGTTTGTTTGTTTGTTTGTTTTTGTTTTTCAGTTCTACGTAAATTCCCAAATCCTCCGTGTGTTTCGACAGAAAATAAATCCAAACAATTTCAGTTACGTGTTTCTGAGATCAGCCTTAAGTAGAAACTTCAGACCCTATGTTATGGCATCCTGAGGTTTAGGAAATTTTATGAAAGTAATTTTCTAATCACATATTAGCAAATGCACATTTTTAAATTATGTTTTCAGCATTTGAAAATTAGTCTTAAAACACAATTCGCAGTTTTTTTTCAAAAATCTTTTAATTTAAAAAAAATTTCAAAATTTCTGGTAGTCTCTTCTAACGAAAATACCACGGGTTATTAACGTAGGATTACTTATCCTTGCGTACCTCTTTTGTATGTATATATGTATGTAAGTGTTAAGTGTATATGTACTATATATATTGTTAACTTTACGTTAACTTTGTCTCCTTTCTACATATCACTTTCGGGAGTAGATGTCCCTTTTTTCGTGTGGTTGTACGTTTACCATCCGATTTGTATGTCCATAAGAAATCAAAGAGATGCTTATTAATTATAAAAGAAAATGATTTATTCAACAGCGTTTGAGCATGACCGCTCACTTTCGTTTCCTCGTTACATCTGCTCTTCTCAACACGTCATCAGCGCTCATAGCGCCATCTCACCTAACTTGACAAACAAATAAGCTTTAACAATATATATATATATATAATTTTCACACACACACACACACACACACACACACACACATATATATATATATATATATATATATATATATGTGTGTGAAAATTTTGACGCATTTTAGTACTTTTCTGTTTAACGGATTACTGCTTGCCCAAGCGATACAGAATGGGTTTGGCACGCTGCCAAAATTATAACTCGCGACGCAGGACATCTGAAATTTTGCTTTCCGGAGTACCATTATGAAAGAACGGAATCCTACATTAATTTTTTTAACATTTTGTTGCAGACAGATATAAATAATTTTAATGCTCTGCAAAATATTAACTACTGAAAAATGAATATTTTTAAGAACTCTGCGCGTTTTATTTCAACGTCCACCTACCTTTGCAAAATACAGAATTTCAAAGAATGCATTTGCTAATTTGCGATTAGGAAAATTCAGTGGCGAAAGTTTTATATATATAATAAATTAAATATTAGGCCCTCCATTCTATCATTTAAATTCCCTTTCCTAAATCCAATCCCCAATAACATTATTTTATCGCTTAAAAACCCATAGCAACAGAACTTCCCATAAAATCGCACACGTTGCATTTCTACACGTGTATACTTCTGGAGAAAGGGTTCACATCGCGAGCCCCAGAATTTGCTGACCCTTCAAAAATAACAGACACATGTACCTCGCTTCTCGCGCGTAAGGTTGAAAGGTGATATTCTCTTCGCTCCCGAGCCGTCGTCTGAGATGGACGGATGTTACTTTTGCTCCAATAAACTATTCCTTCAGACTGCATCAAAATTTTATTCCTTTCAGGCTGAGTCTAGCTCCAGCCATGTAAATATGAGCTAGTTTTCCTTTTCAGGTTGCATTTTAAGGAAGAATGTAATGGATACATTATATATATATGTATATATATATATATACACACATTGGAATCTCGATCTATCGTTTTTCAAGGGACCGATTGAAATGAACGATAAATGCGGGAAAACGATAGATGCGGAAACATAACAAAGCAATATGATCGTTGGGACTGGATAAAATGAACGACACATACGGAAAAAACGATGGATCCGATAACGATCGATCGACATTCCACTGTATATATATATATATATATATATATATATATATATATATATATATATATATATACACACATTGGAATCTCGATCTATCGTTTTTCAAGGGACCGATTGAAATGAACGATAAATGCGGAAACATAACAAAGCAATATGATCGTTGGGACTGGATAAAATGAACGACACATACGGGAAAACGATGGATCCGAAAACGATCGATCGAGATTCCACTGTATATATATATATATATATATATATATATATATATATATATATATATATATATATATATATATATATACACACACATTGGAATCTCGATCTATCGTTTTTCAAGGGACCGATTGAAATGAACGATAAATGCGGGAAAACGATAGATGCGGAAACATAACAAAGCAATATGATCGTTGGGACTGGATAAAATGAACGACACATACGGAAAAACGATGGATCCGAAAACGATCGATCGAGATTCCACTGTATGTGTATATATATATATATATATATATATATATATATATATTCAGATGGTATATATGTATATATGTATATATATATATATATATATATATATATATATATATATATATATATATTCAGATGGTGGACAAAATAATACGAACACCTGTGAAATAATGGAAAATCTTTATTAATAGGGGGTTGGACCACCCTTTGACTGAAGTACAGATTTAATACGACGTAGGATAGATGCATAAAGGTCATGGACAATATTTAAAGGAATATTAAGCCATTCCTCCTGCAGAGCGGTCTCTAATTCCGAAAGTCCGGATGGAGGTGGAAATCGAGAACGAAGTTTGGACTCCAAATATTGCCATAAATGTTCAATAATATTCAAGTCTGGAGACTGAGGGGGCCAGGCGAGATGTTCAACTGCATCGTCATGCTCTTCGAACCATTCTTGAACACACCTAGCAGTGTGGATAGGG
The DNA here is from genome assembly GCA_907164885.2 of Dolomedes plantarius. Classification (NCBI taxonomy): domain Eukaryota; kingdom Metazoa; phylum Arthropoda; class Arachnida; order Araneae; family Dolomedidae; genus Dolomedes; species Dolomedes plantarius. The sequence goes on along the minus strand of OU015498.1, from coordinate 73,136,920 downwards.
GCGTTGTCGTCTTGAAAAAGCGGTCGCTCTCCAGGGAATACAGTCTGGACAAAAGGATGGACACGATCCCCTAGAACGCTTAGATAGTGATTGGATTTGATCCTCTCATGCAGAATAATAAGTGGCCCAAGACCGCGCCAAGATATCGCACCCCATACCATAATGGAGCCACCCCCATGCTTCACAGTCGGCAAGAGGCATTCAGGATGAAACACTTCTTTGGGCGTTCTCCAGACATAAACGCGTCCGGTCGTCTGAAATAGGGTGAATGACGATTCATCTGACCATATTACCTGTTGCCACTGCTGTGGGGACCACCCTTTGTGATATCTGCACCATTGGCGTCGCTTGAAAGCATTAGTTGCTGTCACCAAGGGTTTACGAATTGCCACTCTGCCATAAATGTTCGCAGCATGAAGTTCCCTTTTGACAGTTTTTGTTGAAACAGGGTCCTGGAGATGACTGTTTATTTCGGATGTTATCTCGGATAACGATTGCTTGTGCTTTCGGGCTACTATGCGCTTCAAGACCTGTCCATCCCTATCAGCAAGCTTGGACTTTCGGCCACTGTTGTGCTTTGAAGACGTCGTCTTACCCTCTTTCGTGTACGCTGTCATAACGACTGATACCGTACTCCTTGCAAACACCAAAAGGTTTGCTGTTTCCGTAATCGATGCTTCACTTAAACGCTCTCCAACTATCATTCCTCTTTGGAACTCTGACAGGTCTGAAATTTCAACTTATCACAGACAGTTCGATAGAAGCATGCAACGTAGGTGACTTCTGTTGAGCGACTGATACCTTCCTCTTCACGCTCACTAGGTGGCAGACTTCTGTTGCAGGTGGCGCGGCTGTACTGCAGGTGTGAAATCGGTCATACTTTTTTACAGGTGTTCGTATTATTTTGTACTCCATCTGTATATATATACACACACCTGTACCTCGCTCTGCGACCGCTCTTTATACGGCATTTCGCTATAACGGCCTTTTTTAATTATGACAATTTTTCGGTTTACGGCCACAACTACGGAAAGTGATGATGGCAGCATATTATAGCTTAGTGATTCTTCACGTTAATGTTCGTCATCACCTTAAAACAGTTTTTAAACATCTTATTTTATGTTTTTTATTATATGTATACATATGTGCATATGATTTCTTTTGTTATTTGTTTATGTTTATTTTTTGAATTTCTGTTTATTATTATATTGTTTTTGTAATTTTTATTTTTATGTAAGCATTTTTACAGGAAATAAAAGAATAAAATGCTTTATGAGTTAAAAACTATATTATTTATGGAAAATTGGAACAGATCCAATTAAATTTGTATGGGTTTGTATCGAAATAATTGATTCGTTATACGGCTTTTCGCTTTAGGGCCAACTTTTCCGGAACGTATCTAGGCCGTAAAGCGAGATATGTGTGTGTATATATATATATATATATATATATATATATATATATATATATATATATATACAACCTATCTATCTGTCTATCTATCTAGCTATCTATCTATCTAACACAGGACTGGCCATTAGCTGACAGATATTACCTGATACGCCACATTTATATCACTAATACATATTTTTAAATGAGAAAATAAAAATTAGTTTTCTCTCTAAATAGTCGTTTAAGCGAGAGGCAAACTGCGTGCCTGATCAAACTTAACCACTAACTAGTTGGTACCCGTGAAAACATGACGGCTAGATAGTAAATAAATGTACTAATACACAAATTATACTCAACACATCATTGCCAAATGTTGAAAATCATAATAATGAAAAGGAACAAATTAATGTGTTTAAGAGGCCTCGTGCATAGTGAGAATCTAAAGCAAGATTTAAAAATGCCACTGAGCATGCGCAGAAAGCAATTTTTTTAAATTGTAAATTATCACTAATTAAACAGCGCGAAATAAACAATTTCTATCAGGTTTAATCTTATATTTCGCAACCATAATTATCATGAAAATAAAAAAGCCAGAGAGAGATCCAGAGAGACTCTTCAAAATAAACGTGTTTCTCATTAAATCATGCCACTGAGCATGCGCAGAGATAAATTTTTTTAACTGTAAATTATCGCTAATTAATAGAAATTGCGGTTACAAAAACCAAATTTGACAAATCTACATATTGCAATCTTTCATTTCAGACCAAAATGAAGTAAATTGGAGCAGTAGTTTTCTCACACGGACTGCCCAAAAAGTTGACTTAGCAACTTAAATATATAGATAGTATGTACCTTTACGTGCGATGTTGGAACATTTGGAGATTACTTCCGACGTTCCGATCGTTGGTTACTATTGACATAAATATGAATGAGTCAAAAGATTCGGATGACCGCCCACATGATCTAGTGGTTAGCGGCATGAGCCTACGCGCAGTGGGCTTTGGTTCAACTCCCGAATAAGGCTTGATCCTTACCGTGTTGCCTCCTCATAGGAGGCAATGCTGGCTCACTTAAATGGTGCTCCCACAATAAAGTAGCCAGCGTAACTTCTCTGTGAATAACAAAAGGCGAATGTCTCACGATAAGTTCTTCCTCATTAGAAAAAAAAAAAAAGAATCGAAAGGCAGGACTGAAAGATAAAAGCATATCAATTCTGGTGCAACCTAGTCTCAGAGAAAAGTCACTTTTTAGTCTGTGAAATCTTATTTTAACTATATATGATTTGGACGAAAACACAAAAACAGCCCTAATACCGAGGATCTGTTAAAATTTCACTGTGTACTCTTAAACATTCTAGACTGAAATAACAAACTATTTTTTTTAATTTAAAAAAAAATTCAGAATTTCAATGTATTACTATTTAATGTAAGTATGAAAAAAATAAATATATCTAAAGTCAAATTACTATAAAGAATTTTTGCACGAGTTTTAAAGGAAATTATGGCATAGTATATTAGGAAATTAAGAGATATAATAAAGATAAGTGAATGAAAATGGATTACTTTTAAAGAGAGGTAAATAGCTCCTATATTCATTTATTTTTGTATATTTTTGAACAGATTTTCTTTTTAGCATGATTTTCCTTTGATTCCTATAAAATTTTCATACATTTTATATATATATTCTTTTTTTTTTTGGTTGTTGTTGTTATTGTCTTTTGGCTATGGGCCCCCGATAATAAGGTAAAAAGGATGTTCTACTTCGTATTCCAATTTGCTCGAAGTCTCTAGAGATCTCTCGAGTTCGGAAACGGAAAAAGAAATTTCACGATAATCGATAAGAGCTAACACTCTAATAAACATTAAATGTGTGGTGATTAGAAAATGAGCTATCATTACCAAATATCATTTTGTTTATTTTATTTATGATTATAATGATAACGATTATATATATATATATATATATATATATATATATATATATATATATATATATATATATATATATATATATATATATATATATATATATATATATATACCGGGTGCGTCATAAATTCGTGCAAAATTCGAAAAATCATAATAAAAGAAATAATGCTCGGAAAATTTTTCTGTTTGCGCCAATATGATCAGAGGGATTTTGGATTTTTTTTCCATGTAAAAAAAAAAAAAAAAATTCCGAAAGTAACCGAAAGAGGGCGCTCGCACGTCATACTGAGACGTTTTATGCAAATCAGGCAAACACAAACAGAAAATCAAACATATCACAATAACATGAGACTGTGCATTTATTTTAAAGTAATAGATGTTCGACATTACCACCAGCACAAGGTAATAGGCAAATGAGGCGCGTCACTACGCCCATTACAGCGGAGTGTAGCATGTCGCCATCGATGGCAGCGACTGTCTGTCGAATGGCATTTTTCAGTTCCACCAAAGTGGTTGGGGAACCCCGGTACACACGAGACTTTTAATATCCCCAAAACCAAAAATCCACCGGGTTCAAGTCTGGTGATCGTGAGGGCCACTGAACCTTACAACCTTGACTTATCACTCGGTTTTCAGTGAAAGATTCCAACAGGAACGTCTTGACATCACGTAAAATGTGGGGCGGCGTACCATCTTGCATGAATGTGACAACAGGTAACGCATATCTTTCCTGCAATGCAGACTTAACGTGGTCACGCAAAAGCGTATGCAGTGACTGTACAGGTTTTCCACCTGAAAACAGGACAAAGCTCTTCAAAAAGGAAAGGGCCCAGAATAAAAGACGCGGAGAAACCGCACCAAACAGTCACACAAGGAGAATGTAGTGGCCGGTTCAGATACTCACGAGGGTTTGAAGTCGCCCAGATACGACTGTTTTGCGTATTAACGTCATCATGCAGTGAAAAGTGGGCTTCATCCGTCCACATGACATTCAGCAACCATTGTGGGTTACTTTCCATTTGTGCCAGAGTCCATGTAGCAAAGATTTGTCTTGCATTTGTATCTGCCGGTAATAACTGGTGAAGTGCATGGATTTTGTACGGATACAGATTCAACATTCCGTGCAGAATACTTTGAATCGACGGTTCCGGAATCCCCGTTCTTCACCCAGCTTCACGAGCACTGCTACCTCCCGTTGATGTCTCGACAGCCAAATTTTCCATGGAACTTTGTACAACATGGAAGCAGTCCGCGCTCAAGGATGGTCTGCCAATTCGTGGACGATCCTCCAAACTCCCCGCTTCCTCAAAACGTCGTACTAAATTCAGTATCCCATTCAATGAAATAGGCCTTCTTCGCACCTTCAGTCCTTTCTCCGTGCGAAACTTTCGCAATGCAACAGTTGGGGATTCACCATTCTTGTAGAAAAGTTTAACAACCCAAACTCGATCTGGTAAAGAAAGCATGCTACCGGCTTCGAATGACGGATCCATTTCCAACCAGGTGTTTAATTGATAGCCTGATTTGCATAAAACGTCTCAGTAGGATGTGTGAGCGCCCTCTTTCGGTTACTTTTGGAAACTTTTTTTTTACATGAAAAAAATCCAAAATCCCTCTGATCATATTGGCGCAAACAGAAAAATTTTCCGGGCATTATTTCTTTTATTATGATTTTTTGAAGTTTGCACGAATTTATGACGCAACCGGTATATATATATATATATATATATATATATATATATATATATATATATATATATATATATATATATATATATATATATATATATATAAATTAAATGAGACCTTGTAACAAATTTTCTGAGTAGCAAGTAATGAATTAATATATACCTACTCTATCAGATATTTTGTACAAAGCACTGGAATGAATGGTAATTTGATATGGTATATCTATCATAAATAATCAGAGATATAAGCTCGCAATTTTTTTAAAATTTATCAGAAATTTGCTTCTCGGCACAAAATGGTAATGTTAAACTTGCAAAAATATGGCATGTTGTGCAAGTTTGATGGCTAGATCTGCACAGTTCCAGTTCTATAAGCTGACAAAAGTCTACTTGCAAAGTCTTGATGCAACTCTAAACCATTGGCAAAAATGCTGTTCTTCATAGGTGTCGAGAACCGATGCCGGGAAATATCTCTTTACCGAGGGCCTTAAAAATTATAAAGATTTTCCAATATCTTGGAGGCTTTTCCAGGTTCCCTTTGGCAAAGGAATTGAGACATACACCTCTTTCCCAACCCCGAAGGGGCTAGCTCTTCTTTCCATGCTTTAAAAGATATTCATAACTTGAAATGAAATTCCTGAGATGTGCAAGGATTTTGGAAATTGTGGATTACGTTTGAAGAAATAAACACCCTGTATTAGTTTCCAATTCCATTTCGAAGGATTGGACGATTTGGTTGGTTGGTTGATTGATTTAGAGCGTCTAAAGTCATATTTTGCTGTATAAGGTCTAATTAGATCGCGACCTACAGTTTAAAATCGATTCCGAATGACTACACACATCCATGCCAACACTGGGACTCGATCCCACAGGTTCTGGACCGAATGCCAGCGCCCTAGCCATTTGCCCTTCACCATGCCTTTGACGTTTTGAAGGTATATTTTGCAAAAACTTTGGGTGGCCTGAAAATAAGATCTAACGTACCACCAGTGGAACAAACACCTCTTGTTTAACAATTTAAAATATTTACAAAAAAAATTTTGCATTAGTTACGAAATTTACGATTGTATCCCGTGTTTTTTTAATTTCCATCCTATTTTTAATAATCTATTCGTAAATAGATTTTTTAATGAAATTTAAAAGAAACTGTCGCAAACTGATTAACCTAAGAATGGCAAATGAAACTTGTATTAATTAAACATATCTAAAATAATTCAGCAAAAGAAATTCTCTCTTTTGCTGTTTTACTAGCACTTCTTTGAACGAAAGTTTCTTTAAACGAAAAAAAAAACATAAAAGAAAAAGAAAAACAATTTATTTTCTCATTTCTCTTGATCTTATCATAATATTTGATTTTTTAAAAGTAAATATCCAAATGCGTAATGATGTTATTAAATAAATAAACTTGATTAAACGTACTTCCTGCCTTATTAAGTAAACTTATAACAAATTTTACAGCAGGTGTAGCTTCTTTGACAAATTATCCAGCTGAATTTTATTTAGCACATGCAAACAGAACTTTCCAAATAATTCAAAAATGATAAATTATCTATTAATCTTAGATACACTAAGGATTTTCCTTTTAATAAATAGCAATTAATTAACGTGTGTGAGCTTTTCTCGGAACAAATTGTTACTGCTTCGAATGGACTGTTTCGATAAAGGATTAACGTCCAAGCTGAAAAAAAATAAAGACTGCACGTCTTTGATTCTCTGATGTGGAATCTAATTATTTATATGGTGTATAAAACTGGTTGCAGATTTACGAAGCGATGCTAGTTATACAATCGTAGACATTAAAATCATCTTAACTGGTGGATCCTCCAGATTATTTATCTAAAACCAGTTCCGAAATTAATACCTGAGTCATGGCTCTTCAAATATCATCGACCAGTTAATACCACACAAAAAAAGGCGAAAAGATTTTATTTTACCTTCTTTTTATCACTTGTAAATAAGGGTTTATCCCTGTAAAAATGTTTTCTCGTAAGAGATTTGAAATGAATTTATCGGTCGAAATAACCGAAGACATCGGAAAAAAATGCTATTGTTATACATAGAATAAATATTGTTATAGTTTTTTCTCAACTGTGCAGCATAAAATTGCTAGTAGATAATATTAGGAACTTTAAATTATGGAAGATTTAGGAAAACTGTGAATATTTTACTGTGAAATGAAATAATATAGAGTTCACTTAATAAGCAAAAACTTAACAATTGAATGCATTTTTTAGTTGATACGTTAAGCTGTAATTTTATTCCCAAATCGCAGTAATTTCATTTGAACTTTAAAACAGTCATAAAATGTCATTAAAACCTAATTTTGCAAGCTATTGTAAAATGTCCGCAGACAGAACTTCCATGCAACGAAGTCTTCTCATTAACAAAATTTTCTTCAAAACCTTGAATTTGGATGACATTTACATGCAATTAAATCCCTATGTAAACAAAAAAAAATCTTTTTGTTACGAAGATTCTTTTCTTATTTATATACACAAACATCTGATATAATTCTACGGGGATTACAGTTGTAAGAAAAGGGTTTACAGTTGAAGTCTCCCAGTTTTTTATAAATAAAATGCTTTTTATAAGAATCCTAATTAGAGTAGGATTATGGATTTTTTTACAACCCTAAAATGAATACATGTGAATCTTTACAATTTATCCCGTTTGAAATTTGGGTAAGGCACCTTTATCACTGCAAGTTTCTATTTCCGTTAGGCAATTTAATAACTTTTTTTTTCGTTTCTTATGTATTTATAAAAACAGTATGTACTGTATTTTATCAGATTATGCTTAGTGCGAAGTATTTGTTATTTTATACATTTGACTCTTTAGCTCTGAACTTATTTTTGCACGTATGAGTATGGAATTTAACCGAAGAATTAATGTTTCAGTATCTTGGGAACAGTAGTTTTTTTTATGTTATTTATGCTTAACAAATCTTAAAATGCAGTTTTCAAATGGAACTATCAAATTTTGTTAAAGACTAAATTTAAGAATAATCTATAAAATATGTTCTAATTACGCTGTAACAAGTATTTTATTATCTAGGCACTCAAAAATATTTGACAATTTCATGCGAGACCAACAAAACACTTTTATGCTCAAATCGCTTTTATATAGGAATAAAAAGCTTTGGCCTGAGGTAGTCTGGTGGTAGCTCGTTGGAGTTGAAACTGGAGGTGCTCGGCTCAAATCCCAACGGTTGATATATTTGATACCTTCGTGTCTAGGCCGGATATGGGCACGTTAAATCCGTAGACCAGAAAGTCCTTCTATGGGGTCAGAGAGGCGGGCATCATGCACATTTTAAAAACCAAAAATGCAGCTGTGGCACTTTTCCGTCTTACTACAGGCCATGACTGTTTGCCCTCATATTTCCACCGACTCAAACTTTGGAGCTCCCTCTTATGTCCTTAGTGCAGAGAAGATCAAACTCTTGATACCACTCATCTGAACTCGTGCTCTGCACTTGTATTCTTAAACTGTAAAGTTGAGAGATATTGGAAGGCAAGAGAACTAATTGCGTCATAGCCAATCTTCTGGGTATTTGTAATAAATATATAAACATTTCAAAAAGTTCACGAAACGGAAAGAACTGACTTACAAATAGATTGTGGGGGTTGAGGTAGCCTGGTGGTAGCACGTCGTCTTTCGGTGCTGTGGGTGCTCGGATCGAATCCCGACAAGCGCCATTAAATAACTCCGTGTGTAGGCCGGATATGGGTAAGTTTAATCGGTAGACCGGGAAGTCAGGTAAATATGAAGAACATGACACGGTTTCTCGCCAAGCCGTTTTTTGCGCAAAATATTTGGCTTGTTTTGTGGGTTTGCCAGAAAGAGCAGTGTTAGTTTACACCAGCGGCTCTCAACCTGGGGGGCGTAGAAGAATTTCAAGGGAGGCGTGAGTTAAAAAAATAAAATAAAAAGTAAAACTAACTGTGATTTAAAAGTAAAACAACCTCGCCTAGATCCTTGATTACCTCAAATATATTTTAACTGCATTCAATTCTTTGATTTCATATGTTCTAATAGTAATATGTTCCAAATTAAGATATGTGTAGTAATGTTAAATTTTGTGTATGAAATTATCTATTCTATATTTTCATTTAATAACCAACTTCAGTTTCAAATTCCGATTGTACTACTTTTATTGTGTACCACATATGGTGGTGGTGGGGGGGGGAGGCGTGACCTTACATCAGTGTTCAAAGGGGGGCACAGAGCCTGAAAGGTTGAGAACCCCTGAGTTTCCACTATATTGTTCTTCAATTTGTAATGTCACGTTGGCGCCATATCCCTACAGGTTGGCGACCGTATCATATTCTTCATATTAATCGGAAGTCATTCTATGAGGTCATAGAGGGTAGGAGAAGATACGATCCCTCCAGATGTCGTCCCTAGGGAAGCTCTGTCAAAATTGAGGTGGTACCGGGCTAAAGTCGGACTCCAACCCTTGTGGTGCCATTGTAAACCGGAGCCACACCCCTCAGCCCGCAAGCTTACATGGACCTGGACTGGAATACTTCCGGCCAAGGGGCATTACAAACAACGACATCAATTATTATAATAAAATTCTGTATATTATTATTATAATATTTAATTTAATAGTATACTTTACAGACATTACACTCACAATTGCTGTACTCTCCGTACAACGACAATAGATATTTTTTATGGAACCTTCATTTAACATTTATTACAAACTCCGGCCCGGGGGACTTAAGTAATAACAACAACGACAAAAGTCTTTAGAAAAAAGAAAGAAAGAAGCTTACGGCTAATTTATCTCTTTTCAAACATTTCAATACAATATAAAACAGAGTCAATAGGTTCAAGAGGCGAAATTAAAAAAAAAATTTCATGCAATTTTGTAAATTTATTGGCTCAAAAAATATTTAAAAATTGTTTGCGGTGATCTTATTACTAAACAGTTCGTTTATTGATTGTACCTACATTACACAATCAACAAAATGTATCAATAATAAAGTGCCGCCCAGATCTTATAGTGGGTAGCGTGACGAGCTTCCACAAAGTGGGCTTGGTGTCGAATTCCGACTGAGATATGAATGTTCCTGCTCTATCCCCTTTTAGGAAGTAGTGGTGGTTCACCTATATGATGTTTCCCATAATAATGTTGTCCCCACACCCCTATTAATAATGTAGCCATAAAAAGTAGGGGTGTGCATGGCAGAATGCCATTAAGAGGAGTGCTTAGCACGTTTGAGAAAAAAAGAATAATTAAATAAATTTATGACAAAGAAACGCATGTAAAACAGTTATTTTTAGTAAGAACAATATTGGTAATAATAATTAATAACAATAATTAATTTAGTCACTAGTATATATAGGGTGAGCCAAAAGTTCGTAAAAACTTTAAAAATTCATAAAAAAGGAAGAAATTATGATAAAGAAAAGCGGTTTGCAAGAAAAGGCTCAAAAGAAAGTCGGATTTTTTAGCAGCAAAATAAAAATTATTTAAAAAGTCACCGGTAGAAGGTGCCGACGACCCGAAACACAATGAACGGGACAACAGTACGTTCCATTCATTTATTCTTTCTATGACAATTGTTCAACATGACCTGTAGAACATTGTACAACACAACTAAGGCGACTCTTAACAGCTTGATCAACAACACTCTATCACGTAATGATAACATTCTGAAAGCGAATGAGAAATTCCTCGTGTATCACGGTCTTTTATTGCAAGATTGATTTGAACAATTCTGTTGAAACTCTCGCTTGTCAGCGCCATCTACCGGTGACTTTTGAACTGATTTTCTTTTGTTGTTGCTTAAAAAATCCGATTTCCTTGTGAGCCATTTCTTGCAAACCGCATTTCTTTATCATAATTTCTTCCTTTTTTTATGAATTTTTAAAGTTTTTACGAACTTTTAGCTCACCCGGTATATACTGCTAGATTCGATCAACAAAACTTCTTTTTGTAACACTAGAACTGCATAAGAGATAACACTTTCCGATTAAAATAGCATGGAATTTTGTTTTTCTTGAAAGCAAAAATTTAAATAATTTATATTGTTTCTAAGTTTGTAGAAGTTATCATGCACATAGGAAACGTTTTCAATGGTTTTTTTTTTCACTAAATTCATTTTTTTCTGTAAATATGAATTTTCTCCATATGAAAATTGAGAAGTCCATTCCCAAATACAAGATTGCAAATTAAAAGCCTTTTTCATTTTATCAATACATTTAGATTTTTAAAGGGACAGTGGACCTTCAAACCTAACTCTTTTTGTTTTGAATGGATTTGCTTGAAATTTTAATATGTGATTAGTACCATAGATATGTAAAAGTGGTTAAAATTTAAAGATGAAATATTAATAATTTATGAATTATGAATTATTAATTATATCAAAAATTGGCCTAATTAAAAATGTTCCAGGCGCATTTCTTTTGCATATAATATGGTAATTTTTATTTACAGGATACCTTATATAATTAACAATGAAACTTATTGCTTATTTTAAGTATTCATTAAAAATATAAAGAGAAAAAAAATAGTAATAGTTGAAACATCCTTTTTATGACGCAAAATACCTATAAATCATCTTTTCCAGTACAAAATTTAAAATTTCTGCGCTACGAAGCATAATTTTTTTAATAAGATTTATTTAATATACACTTAAGTATATAAAACTTAAAATTCAAAGCAATACGATAATTAGAAATGCGCCCGGAGCAGTTTGAATATTCGTATGACATGAAAATTTTTATTTTGAGAAAAACACATTTAAAGTTATTTCTATTAGTAACCACATAATATCTAAATTAAATACAAATGCCTATAACTAGGAAAGTAATCACAGAAATCAAAAATTCTTTTTGCAACACATTCCTACTCGTCCGTAATTTCACAATTCAATAAAATTAAAAAATCTAATTTTTGGACAAATTTCACAATTTTGAAAGTCCACTGTCCCTTAAATGTACAGCTACGGTATGAAAATTCGTGAATTAACAGCAAACAAAAAAAAACTCCTAATTTTTAAGATATTATATCTTAAGGTTTTATTTGTGTTTAGAAGTCTGAAAGCCCCCAAAAGTAAGTGTTATATGTCTGTAAAAGTTGATTATCACAAGAGCTAAATGGGAAAAAAAATTATTTTAAAAAAAAATCGAAACCTTAAAATAAATGTCAAGGAAATAAGTCAAATTATTTGAAAACTATATAATTTAACAATCGATATACACTGGTGTAAGAAATTAAGAGAATTTGCAGACTTGGTCGATTATCTCTAGAACTACTGTACCGATTTTAATGAAATTTGATATGTACAGACATTGATACAATACAAAACAAATAACCATTCAATAATTGTAATACACGCACATGATCGTGCGTAACACTCGTTGGAGTCGAAAGGTATGAAACAGCGGTTGCAGAATAAACAAAAAAAGGGTTAATAGATGGGTTAATTTTGCAGCAATCGGTTAATTTCAAATTGTAACAGTAAAAATGAGTAGCCACCAACGTTTAGATGATGGAATGAGGTGGCGAATTGTGGGGAGGCTAGAAGCAGGCCAATCTCAAGTCCAAATTTGTAGAGAGTTCAATTTAATGCCCTGCGTTGTGTGTAACTTATGGAAAAAGTTCCAGGATACCAGATCCATCGAGAGAAAGCCTGGGCGAGGTCGTCCAAGAGCCACGACGGCCAGAGAAGATCGCCATTTGTCGATTATAGCGAGGCGTAAGAGGAGTGCTACAGCTTCTCAGCTCTCTCGTGACTTGTATGTAGCCACAGGAACCCGTGTATCAAGGGTGACTGTTTCCAAAAGACTTCATGAGAGAGGGTTGTTTGCAAGAAGACCTGCTGTTTGCGTCCCGCTCACTTCTACGAACAGGAGAATCCGTTTATCATGGTGCAGAGAGCATAGAGATTGGAGTATGGATCAATGGGCGACCGTTCTCTTCACTGATGAGTCCCGGTTCAGTCAAAACACAGATTCTCGCCGTACGTTCATATGGAGAGAACCAGGGACCCGCTACCTACCCTCCAATGTCCGCGAAATCGACCATTATGGCGGAGGAGGTTTAATGGTCTGGGCAGGCATCATGTTGGATGGCCGCACACCTCTTCATGTCTTTGAAAGAGGCACTGTGACTGGTGTGAGGTATAGGGATGAGGTCTTGGAGCCCTATGTTCGTCTTTTCAGGGGTGCAGTTGGCCCTGAGTTCATTTTAATGGACGATAACGCGAGGCCACATAGAGCTCTTCTGAACGACGAATTTCTAGAGAGTGAGTATATTCGCCGGAAGGATTGACCAGCCAGATCTCCAGACCTTAACCCTATAGAGCATGTCTGGGACGCTCTGGGGAGGGCAATTGCAACTCGCAACCCCCCTCCGAGAACCATCCAGGAAATTAAAACAGCGTTGCTGAACGAGTGGGACCAATTGCCACAGGAAATGATAAACTGCCTTATTTCAAGTATGAAATCACGCTGCGAGAGCTGTATATCTGTAAGAGGGGACCATACCCCCTATTAACCCATCTATTAACCCATTTTTTTGTTTATTCTGCAACCGCTGTTTCATACCTTCCGACTCCAACGAGTGTTACGCACGATCATGCGCGTGTATTACAATTATTGAATGGTTATTTGTTTTATATTGTATCAATGTATGTACATATCAAATTTCATTAAAATAGGTACAGTAGTTCTAGAGATAATCGACTAAGTCTGCAAATTCTCTTAATTTCTTACACCAGTGTAGATTGGTATATTTACATTTATTTTAGGGCTTAAGGTAGCCTAGTGGTAGCGTGTCGGCTTACGGTGCTGAGGATGCCCCGATCAAATCCCGATAAGCGCCATTAAATACTTCCGTGTCTAGGCCGGATATGGGCACGTTAAACCCGTAGACCGGAAAGTCCCTCTATGAGGTCAGAGAAGGTGGGAGAGGGTACGATCACCCAGATCTCGACCCTGGGGGTGCTTGGCCGAAATTGAGGTGGCGATTGGCTAAATCGGATTCCGATCTTTGTGTCGCCATTATAAAACCAGAGTCGCACCCGTCAGCCCATTAGAAACAAGAACATTAGGCATTAGAAACAGCAACAAATATTTTTCTAACTCGTTGTAACGCGGATGTTGTTCCAGCCAACAGTCTCCTAACTTTGAGTGAAATTCTTTTTTTCTTTTCCCCTATGATTTCATAACGCAGCGTGTAGCAACAACGACAAATTATAATATTCCTAGTATGAGATGTAAATGTTACAGCAGAAGAAGTATGACTTCCTTTCTAATCATGTAGCGCAGGGGTTCCCAACCTTTTTCCTCCATGGACCCCTTTTAAAAGAATGATTTCCTTCATCGACCCCCCCCCCCCCCCATCTCACATATTTCTCTATAATATGCAGCATACAACATAACTGTAATCCTAATAATTGCACATAAAACACTTAATGATAACAATTTAACTAGGAATATGAAGAAAAATTAGAATAAGTGGTTCATTAGATTTATGTTTTATTAGTTTTGTACTATTTTAATTTTTAATTTCACAAATATAAACAAGATTTCAGAAACACAGATTGTAATTTCACAAAAGTTCGATTTCAATTGGTGTTGTGGTTGTGTTTGATGCATTGATACAATTTTTTTAAATGTTTCGCTTGAAATTGCATATCATCGTATAGTCAGTCACAACAACTAACATAACGAATATAAATATATATTTTACTAAACAATTTTACTGTCTTATATTTAATTATAGGGTAACTCTAGGATAGATGGCCATAGAGGAGAGATGATCAATCTAAATATGTCCAAAACTTGATCAGAGATTGCAGTTTAAACTTTTTTCGTAGGAAATGTTCAACGAGTTCATTCATTGCGAGGTATAACTCTGTTTTTCGATTATAAAAAGTAAGTGAAATTTTAACGTTTATTTAATTTAGTGGTTGAATATTTTTGTTGAGTTAGGTATCTGAATGCTTTGAAATACGCACGTTACATTTTTTAAAAAAAATTACGGACTTTTAAGGCACGTATATAATCTTTGCTTCTAAGCCTAAAACAAAAACGTACAATGGCGGAGTGACGCTTTAAATTGGGTGGCCATCTGTCCTTCGATTTCAGGATAGATGGCCACATAAAATCGAGGAGAGATGACCACCTTTAATCAATATTTTAGAATTATACGGAGTGAGGATTTTAACTAAATATAATTATATTTAAAATAATTATATAACTTTTATGTTTATAATTATATTAATGGGTATAATTGCTTCAATTTTAACTAATATAAATATTTCAATAATAATAATGATAATATAATATGCTGAACGATGTTTTTTCTCAGTTTTTTAAGATGCCGAATAAATATATAAAAAAGCCTCATTCAAACCGAGGGAACTGGAGTCAAAATGATTTGTCTAAGGCCTAAGGCAATGGAGGCTCTGCAAACGGGATCATATTCAGTAAAAGGAGTGTTAAAGCTATTTTGCTTGACAAGAGATGGAACTGTGAGCACTGAAAATGTAAAAGACAGTAGATGTAGTAAGATCGCAAAAGCATAGCGGTCATGTTCTAACGTTATGATAATGAAGTGTCATTTTATTATTAAATGAGTCTCCTAATTTAAAAGTGTCGCACGTTTATGCGACAAGGTAGGTCAAGGTTCATAAGGAAGTGGATATTTATGACCAAAAGGTGTATAAATTGGAAGACAACAGTCGTAGCATTTCACATTACACGCAAGACTTTGGAGCGACGAATGAAGACCAATAATTCCAATAAAGGCATCATGGGTCCTGTTCCGATGTTTGGAAAAGAAAACGAAGAAAGATTAGTAAAAGACATTAAACGAATGCAGAAACAAGGATTCCCATTTACTCGAGATGATGTGAGAATTCTCACTTTTGAATTTGCCCCAAAACTGCATATAAAGCACCGTTTTAATGATACAAGGGACAAAAAACAAAAACACGACACTTCCAGTAGCGAAGAAGATGAAATACATTTGAAATTATCAGGTTCTACAGATTCCGAGAGAATAGAATTTGATGAGGATCACTGTGTTGGTTGTGGAGAATAATACAATACCACAACCAAAAAGGATGACTGGATAAAATGCATAAGGTGCCTGAAGTGGTTCCATGAAACGTGTACAAACTATTAAGACCTGTGCCAAAAATGTGGTAAAATTTTACGGAAAGTGAAGGGTTGATATTATACTTCAAATGTTGTTTATTCGAATTTTATTCACTCATTTTCCGTGATATAATTGCATCTTTACAAATTGCTATATGTTTTTCATGATTAACTATATGAAATGTGTTGTTTTTTGCTATTTTAACTTCACTTTTTTTTTCTTGCATTGAATGGCCATCTCTCCTCGGCTTGAAGGAGAGATGGCCATCTGCCATTTTAATTTCAAACTATGTTTCCCCCTTTTTGTACTCAATGTTTAATTATATTTTGCCCAAAATATGATGAGTATATGTATAAGAATTTTGAATATGCATAAATATTTCTTGTGTTTGCATTCTAAGAATTTTTATTTCAATCTTTAAAAACTATGGCCATCCATCCTAGAGTTACCCTAATATAATTTCATTCGACACTTATACAAAAGCGTCATGATATTCGACTTTAGATGGGTGGATCACTCCGCTTTATGCAAATCTGTATTTATACATATTAAAAAGGGATATTATTATCTAATAATTACATTCTTAAAAAATTAAATAATTTTAAAACAGAAAAATTTGTTTCGACCCCTAATAGACCCCTGGAATACTATAGACCCTTTTTAAACTTCCATCGAACCTCAAGGGGTCCACCTAGACCCCTTTGGGAATACTTGATGTATCGCTATGCTAGCAAACGCTTTTGCAATTTTGACAAGGATATTAATTTTAAAACTTTTGCTACTGGCAAAAAGAAAATTTCTATTTTTGGACCGAAAAAAAAATTTTTTTTTTCACTTGTTCCTTTATCAAACTAAACACAACTTTTATTAACTGGCGAAACACAAGCATTTAAAAATTTACAACTCCGTAAATTGATGAAATGTATGCGTACTGGATGATTAAATATTCTTACCATTTTCAATTTAAATACTTATTACAGAAAGCAATTTTTTCTTTCTTGCCGTGTAAGCTTTCTTTTCCTATAAAGAAGCTGCGCTTTTAAGTAGCAAGATCTAATTATCTCACAAAATTAAGAGAAGAACGAATGCGAGGGAAGTTTCACAAGTACTTCAAAAGTGCTACTCCGTCCTTCGACAAGAATATAAGTTAAAAAAAATAATACCTTTTTTTAATTAAATCTCTTCATCTCGAAAAGGGTACTCTATTTCTGAAATGACATCTTTGTTTTCACGTTATTTAAGAATGTTACTTTTAGGCTTTGCAGAGAACTTGGCAATTATTTTGTTTATATCAAAGCCTTCAGTTCTTTTCTGACACTATCTTTTAGAAATAAAAGTAACGGAGAATTTAAAATGTTTGGGACCTTAAGCCCTCAAAAACGGACGTATCCTTAACTGAATTATTCCATTTAAAAATTTAATTAACACCTTACAGTGACAGTGATTACATTTAACAGAGATTTAATTAACATTTTGGCGGGTTTTTTTTCGAGTTTTATGTGTGTTAGTAATTTGAGCATCTTCAGGGCCATTAGTTAATTTTGAAACTTTATTTTACTCTCATCCTCTACCTAATTTGCAATCGAAAATAAATTTAAACTGTATGATGTAGTTAATTAGGTAATTTGAAAAAAGCCCACCAAATTTTTTTTTTACATAAAATTCACTGACCTCGACCTTTTTACGTTAAAAATGTACTTTTAGCTATATTTAGCCATAATGATAGTGTTTTAAAAAACCTGTCATTATTTTTTTAAACAAATCTACAAAGTTACAATCAAAAGTTATAAAAAAATCAAAGTTATAAGTTATAGTTAAGTTATAACTATATCAAAGTGATAGTTATTCAAAGTTATATCAAAGTTATAATCAAAGTTTTTTTAAACAAATCTACAAAGTTAATCTACAAAGGCTCAGTTTTAAATTCAAAAGAAAAAAATACGAGTTTTATCTTATATGAATGAAAGTTTATAAATATTTTAATCATTTGATGTTCCGTATTTCTTGGACCATTAGATGAACCTGAAATTTATGGAAGAATTTTAAGAAAAGAATATTTTGTATTTTGTTAAGTATATAGAGATATTTTCAATTTATTACTTAGATAAAGATAAGAAATATATATAATAAATGTAATAAATAATATATTTAAAATATATATATATATATATATAATGTATATAATAAATATATATAATTATATATATAATAGCCGTTGTCTCTGTATAACACTTCCGGGCTGTACTCATCTTTCAATTGAAGCCCTCAGTAAACAAACAGCCGGTTAGGCTTAATTTCAATTTCAGATGTGGATCAGAATTTTTTCTTACCTAAAAACTAATATCTTCTCCATCAAATCACGTTTGTTCAGCCTATTTTTCTATAAAACATTCAGAACTAAAAAAAATTGGATGCTTTTAGCTTTATATTTAACAGTTTTTAAAAATCTGTTTACTTTTGCGATGAATTCTGAAAGTAAATAAATGTGAATGAATCAAGTAGCTCAAGTATTCATACCGCGTAGTGAGCTGTAAATAACTGGATGGCAGTCTACTACTCCAATCGCATGAAAAACTAAATAAATAAAAAATAATGAAAGGGTTTGCTTTTACAAGGTGTGGATTAAATGCAATATTGTTAGATAATTCGGGATATTCTTTAACTTTCATATACTTTTTCCATTATGACGTCATTATTAGTATTATGACGTCAAAATGACGGGTTGGATGGCAGATTACTACTCCAATCGCATGAAAAACTAAATAAATAAAAATTTTTGAAAGGGTTTGCTTTTACAAGGTGTGGATTAAATGCAATATTGTTAGATAATTCGGGATATGTTTTAACTTTCATATACTTTTTCCATTATGACGTCATTATTAGTATTATGACGTCAAAATGACGGGTTACCTTCTAGTATAAATCATAAATACAGATATTCCTCGACTTACGACCGAGATAGGAACCGAGACATTGGTCATAAGTCGAGTTTCAAACAATTTTTTTTTGTATATGCACATACATATATCTTTTACTTACATACATTAATTAAAATACATTGTATTTAGAAGACATATTATGTTAGCACAATCCGTTGGTTCAGAATTTGCGACAGAAGATACGTTGCAAGTTTTTCTAACAAAGTTATCCAAGGTAGGTTGGACAGTTTGCGTCTTCTTTTCCTTGTATATTGTCTGGTAGCAAGCCAGATTTTCCTGAATACGACGATTTACACTTGTGAATCTTTCTTCATTTGGATCCATTGCTTCTAAATGTTGTAGTCTTTTATTAATATAATGAAAAGCTGAAGCCATTTCTGTAGCCAGTGAAGGTTTATTTGATTTATCGTGTGGATATCGAAACTATTGCAACATACATTTTTATTACTGCGTCATAAATTTTTGCAGTATTTCAGAATATTGCATGATATTTTTTAATTATTTTGTAATACATATAGGTATGTACCGTACATTCGAAGAACAGTATTTTTGAGAATTTTTTTTAAAAATTTAAAATATTTGGTCTTAAGTGCGAGCGGTCGTAAGTCGAGTGATACCTATATATAATATATAACACACATAATAAAATATTCATTTTATTTTAATGTTACCTTCGGGCCATAAGACGCACCGTTTTAAGTCGATTTTTTTATGTAAAAATGTAATGAAATGTCTTATGGTCCGAAAAATAGTGCATGAAATGAATATTCAATTACAAATTTATTGATCCTAATATCTAAATAATTCACTATTTTAAATGCTCATAAAAATAAAATGTTTTCTTTATATTTCTTCCACAAATCTAAATAGGTTGGCAGACAAAACAATTTTGATCAATGTTGACAGTTTGCGATCCGGAAATCTTTGTAAATCTGAGTCAGAGGAGTGATGAAAAAAATGGCGGCTTCTCTCTACTAGTTATCCATTGACACAGATAATCTTCTACCCATAGCACTGATAATAAGCATGTGGATGACTCTTTTAGCGTTTTACTGTGTGTTTAACACATTGTTTACCGCCAATTTTACTTAAATATATACGCAAGTCACCGGAAGAGACTGAAATTCTGGGATAAAATGCGGCATTTTTATTTTCTGAAATATGTTTTCTTTAAATTATAAAATGTGAGGATTTGCCTGAATCTCAATCAGGTCGTAGTAAAGCTAGTTTTCAAACAAAACAATGTTCAGTTGATCAAAAATTTCTCCAGTATGACTTTCCTTTATCCTAAGTTGTCTTCAACATTTGCGTGTCGTTGTTGTTGTTGTTTCTAATGGCCCCTGGCTGGAAGTATTCCAGACGAGGCGCATATAGGCTAGCGGGCTGAGGGGTGCTCTGCCGGTATATAATAGCACTACAAGGGGCGGAGTCCGATTTAGCCAGGTGCCACCTCAATTTTGACCAAGCATCCCCAGGGATGACATCTGGGGGTTTCGTACCCTCTCCTACCCTCTCTGACCTCATAGAGGGACTTTCCGGCCTACGGATTTAACGTGACTTTATCCGGCGTAGACACGGAGGTATTGAATGGCTCTTGTCGAGATTTTATCCGAGCATCCTCAGTACTGAATGCCGATGCGCTACCACTAGGCTACCTCGGGCTCACACGTTTGCATATAAAAACACGAGTTTATGCGGTATCGGTCAAAGAACGTGTTAAGAAACTGTTTTTGTACTACTTTTGTAGGCAGTTATATGTTGCTACATCCATGATGGCATGACAAAGTCCTTGTTAATTTAGCCTTCATGAGGTAAAAATGAGGCTCCTAACCAACCAGCCTGCCAGTGACGTTTTTGAAATAGTATAAGATACCTTCTTTCAAAAATTCATAATGAATTACAACATTAGACCTATAAAAGCATGACTACGAACAAATAGATAAATTTCGCATTCCTTCGATTGACAGAATCTTGTATACCTACGAAATGAATATCGGATTACATAGTATATAGCTCATAAAACGTCGGGCAGAGAAGACCTCTTCGTGCGGAAATTAATCCTTATACTGCGATGTGTGTGTGGCATTACGCCATAAACCCATAAAACGAAGAGGGAGAAATCGATTCACCCGTACAATAAGCCTGTTGGCAGAGAAACGTCTCTGTGATGTTGAACGTCTCGAAAAGCAAATCTGTGAAGATAGGGCCAACTATTTGTTTCATCAAATGTGCGACAATAGGACCAACCCTGCATGCACTTCATTTTGCAACCAGCCTCTTTGCAACATCGCACTGATGATTTATAGTTATCCAGTCTGTTTCAATACACATCGCTTAATTCTAAAGAAATTACCATTTATGCTCATTATACGATCTTATCGTGGCACAAGGACGCTGTGTCGTCACAATGTTACGGAAGAACCTCAAGCAGGCATTGTCGCGTAGGGGATGCAACTTAGCGGAAAAAATCACGTGACGTCACTAACTGAAAACGTTACTGTCACTCTCTAACGCAAAGTTTCGTTTTCGTAACTCCACAGCGGTGTACTGAAATGTACAGAGAATTGCAGAATTTTCAACTTTATATGCAACAGATTGCACAACGTTAACTTTGATTAAAAGATTTCTATAGGTAGACGCCATATTGTTATTCATAGGACAAACATAAATTTTCTTACCTTAATAAGAGTAGACGGTTGAAAGGCCTTAATTTAATAAACGTGATTTTGGAAATCGACTGCTAGCTTGAAATCGTTGTTGAGGTGTAAACTGCTGTCGGCAGATTGGAAGGTTTTCCTTTGTTTTAAGTTTTACGATATAAAAGGCTAGGGCATGTGCAACTGTAAACTCGCAAACGAGAATCGATATAACTTCTTAAAATGAATTGTTTAATTGTACACCTCTAAAATCTGAAATTTATGTAGCTTTGCTTATTTTTCCCGTTTTAAGGCTGTTGTGTACTAAGCCCATTCGATTCGCTCACCTCAATGTTAACCTATGGATAAAATGTGTCTACTATTTACAGCTACATAAATGCTGATAATTCAATAAAAATGGCACTTTCAGATAGCCTGAACTTTTCTGCACCTTGTAACAGGATTCATTTTATAAATTGCGTCCACGAAAGGAATCGATGAACGTTTAAAGCAAACTATACCAGATTTTTTCCCCCGAATCATTTAAATTTTAAAATATTATTTGTATTAAATATATATATATATATATATATTTCAGGTTGTCTTTTCTAACGAAACTACCGCGGGTTATTAACGTAGGATTACTTATCGTTAATTACCCTTTTTTTTCTTCTTTTTTTTTAAAACGCATTTTGGTACTTTTCTGTTTAACTGTTAACTGCTACTGTGTTTGGCGCGCTGCCAAAATTATAACTCGCGACGGAATCTGAATTTTTTCTTTCCGTAGGACCGTTGTTGAGGAACGTAATCCTACATTAAAAACAAAAAATGTCCCAAGGTGTAATATTCCTTTCGCTATTAGAGTACAATTTTAAAATAAAAATCTTTAAATCCAAGTCGGCAATCGTTGGACACATTTTCTCCATAAGTTAAACATTGAGGTGAGTGAATCCAATAGGGTTAGCTCACAGCATCCTTAACCTTTTCCTTACGGGATGGGATAGCATGTATCCCAAGAATACGGGCCCAATGTGTATATATATGTATATTTATGTATGTACATGTATGTATATATATATATGTGTGTGTGTGTGTGTGTGTGTGTGTGTGTGTACATATATATGTCTATATATATAAAACAGTTCCGTAACTGACTCATTCATTCATTCACTGACTGACTGACATACAACGCACAGACCAAACCGCTGGACCTAAAGGGCTGAAATTTTGCATGGCGATTCTTCTAATAGTGTAGGGGTGCACTAAGAAAGATTTTTCAAAAATTCTTCTTAGATTTTTTTAAATTAAATTTTTAAGCCGTTTTTTAAACTTTTTTTACGTTTGCATTTAAAATAATACATTGAGAGTTATAAAATTTATATCACGAGAAAGATCATAAAAATTCCTTCAAAATGAAATTTTTTTCGAATTTTTACCTCCGTTTCCTGATTTTTGGTGAATTTTTAAAGATTAATTTTTAGAATTTAATTTATTAAATGCTGATCACGTGATTTCTTTTTCTGGTACTTTCAATAAATTTATCGTCACGTGCGTAACAACTAAATAGACAAAAAAATATTTTTTTCTCTTTCTAATGCAGCAGACGATTGGATATTATCCAAAAAAAATGCATATCCCTTACGATTTTTTTATAAATATATATATATAGATAGATATATATTTTACATCAATTGTATACATTGATGATCGCATTTATTATAAATATATATATTTATTTTTGGCATAAATTGCATACGTTGACCGTTGTATTTAATTTGAATGTACTCCGTAGCGAAGCGCGGGTTTTCAGCTAGTATATATATATATTGTGTGTGTGTACATATATATGTACATGTATGTGTGTGTATATACAGTGGAATCTCGATCGATCGTTTTCGGATCAATCGTTTTTCCGTATGTGTCGTTCATTTTATCCAGTCCCAACGATCATATTGCGTTGTTATGTTTCCGCATCTGTCGTTTCCCGCATTTATCGTTCATTTCAATCGGTCCCTTGAAAAACGATATATCGAGATTCCACTGTATATATATATATATATATATATATTTATATAATGTGGCTTTTCTAACAAAGGGGTATGAAATTTCCTGCTCTAAAGACTGAATTGGAAAAATAGGCCCCGTACGCTAAAGGTTAAGAGGAGCTATTCTGAAAATTACAAGAGGGTGTAAACCTTTCACAGTTATCAATAACAGCTTGAACCGTTTGATTAGCTAAATAACATTTAAATAAATTTTATGATAATATTAAACGCTTACAGACAGACAAAAAAAAACACTTTAAGAATTACATTAATATTCTAACTCGTCTGAAAATTTTAGCAACAAAAATTTGCAGGAATGTAAAAAAAAATGTTCAAGTAATTTTATCTAATCTGGATGTTTAAAACCCGCCTAAAAACCGTACTTAGAGAATACGACGTGACAAATTTTTTTGTCAGCATTGTTAATCTAATTTTCAAGATGTCTAACAAATGCGTCCATTTTCACGGTGCTTCTGTCAAGGTCATTCATTTGAAACAGGATATCTAGTTAACCCAAACTCTTGCGAAAGCAGGTCTGGCTTCATTTATCGATTTTTTTTTTCCTATCGCAAACAAAAGGACGATGTTATGACTGCTGAGTAATTATTGTTTCATAATGTTATGGTGCAGTTATGACTTATGCTATAAAGAAGTATGCGGAAACCGGATTCGGTAAAAGAGGAATCTTTTCAAAACCGAAAAGTCATAAAAAAAACTGACGTACAGATTTACGAATAAATGACTTTCCCTTTTACAGGGCGTTATAATGGTTAGAAGAAGGAAAGGTGAAGACACAATGGAAGCTATCCTTTTTTCAGGAAATAATTCAGAAATTGCTGGACCTAGGTCGATCCTGAGTGTTACGGTGATATTAAAGTTTATGATATCAGCCAACCCTGAGACAGAATTTGTTTAAGGGGACGGTGGACCTTCATTTGAGCAAATCTTGTCATTGTAATATAGACTGTGTTATTGTAAAAAATATATATATATTTCTGTAAATTAATAGTATCAAAATAGTTTTTTTTCAAGTAAAAACTCATTTATGAAGTTTCTACGAAGTAATTTATAACGGGTAAGTGTAGTAATAAACTTTAAATCTGTTTTTCTCAAAACAGATTTTCAAGGTTTTTAGAATTTTTAAATGTTCCATGCTACTTAATTTTTGTTCAAAATTCATGAAATTGATAGGGAAGGATCCTGATACTGTTTACAAAATAAAATGGGCATACATTTTGCAATTTGACTTCATTAAGGTAATTAAATTCGATTTATAACCTATTAAAAGGCAAAATTTTGATGAAAATCGGGATGGAATTCAGAAAAAAAATTTCTCAAAAATTAACTACTCAAGGGATTAAATAATTCATCCTCAGATTTGTTTGTTATACAGCAGGGGTGGGCATTAAGTCGATCGCGATCGACCGGTGGACCACCAAGACATTTTGGGGTGACCGCCTTTACTAAGACCTAAAACGTGCATACTAAAAGAAACATATTTATAGAACACCAACGCCATAGAGACCGAATTTTTTTATTGTAGTTATGTAGGTAACTACATATTCCGTATTTATTATTAAGTTATGATAAATATTGTAGAAATTTTTTTAGCTCACCACACCAACGCCACTGGGTGGACCGCAACACCTTGAAAAAATTAGAAGTAGCCCGTACCCTGGAAAAGTCTGCTCACCTCTGGTTATACAGTATAAAGTGATTAAAAATACAAAATCGAGAAAATATCCCAAAAATTAAGTAGCAAGGGGCATTTTAAAATTTTATTCATAAATTTTAAATTTTTAAAAAATTTTAAAATTGTAATGAGATTTCAAATTTCTTTTAAGGTATAAAAGAAAGTAGCCCGTACCCTGGAAAAGTCTGCCCACCTCTGGTTATACAGTATAAAGAGATTAAAAATGCAAAATCGAGAAAATATCTCAAAAATTAAGTAGCAAGGGGCATTTTAAAATTTTATTTATAAATTTCAAATTTTTAAAAAATCTTAAAATTGTAATGAGATTGGAAATTTCTTTTAAGGTATAAAAGAAAGTAGCCCGTACCCTGGAAAAGTCTGCCCACCTCTGGTTATACAGTATAAAGAGATTAAAAATGCAAAATCGAGAAAATATCTCAAAAATTAAGCAGCAAGGGGCATTTTAAAATTTATTTATAAATTACAAATTTTTAAAAAATCTTAAAATTGTAATGAGATTGGAAATTTCTTTTAAGGTATAAAAGAAAGTAGCCCGTACACTGGAAAAGTCTGCCCACCTCTGGTTATACAGTATAAAGAGATTAAAAATGCAAAATCGAGAAAATATCTCAAAAATTAAGTAGCGAGGGGCATTTTAAAATTTTATTTATAAATTTCAAATTTTTAAAAAATCTTAAAATTGTAATGAGATTGGAAATTTCTTTTAAGGTATTCTATATATTTATAATGAAATGTATATTATGTACAAAATTTCGTATCTCTGTGATAAAAAGTAAAAAAAATTAAAAAATTTAACGTCCACTGTCCCTATAAAGAGGAAATGGATAGTCAGTTTTATTATTATTATTATCATTATTATTATTATTATTTTGTGTGGGGGGGGGTGGAGGAGAAAGCCCTAGATACCCCTCTGAGGATTCTAGAAATCTTCTTTTAGTTTACATTCGTTTACAGGAATAAACCGGCAAATCGGCAGATTTTTTTAGGAACCTGCTGGAGCCTCGGGTATTTCCTAATATCTTGCTTTTCCTCTCCGAGAATAATACGTTGTTCCTCTAAGATCATCAAATAAATACTACTCTTTGAAGTGGCAGTAATTTGCATAATTGAACCACACGTCATAATTAATAAACTAACTTCTTTACTTTCAATTATAACTAGTAAAATGTAAATAATTCAACATAAAAAGATATTGTATAACAGGAAGAATGCAATGACAGTCAAACGAAACAAACAGAAAAACCTACACTTAGAGCTAAACGCACCATAAATGTAAGATTCTGTAGCAGTACAAAAACTAAACCATATAAAGTAGCCACCGACCGGTCTCTTCATCAGGAGGCCTAACCGAATCAGTCACTTCAAGGGGGAACTTTCTGAATAGGATGCAGGTCTAGCCAAAAGACATCCCAGGGCCCCGAAATCCCCACAACGAAACAGATAGTCAAATCAATTTGAAAATAAACAGAAACCCTGCACTTAGAGCTAAACGCACTATAAATGAAAGATTCTGCAGCAGTAAAAAGAACATAATCCTAAAATGAACACAATTGAAAAAAAAACAGAAATTCAAAAGGCACATTTACCCTATCCCTATAAATTATGAAGTGACGGTTATAACTAAAACTCAGCAATTTAACCTCAAGAATTGCACCACTGCAGCATAACTACAGCGCCACACCGAACTGAAATTTAAAGCAACAAGTATTGAAAGAAATTGTAAAACCAGAAAACCCTACCTTGTTGTTGTTGCTTATGCCCCTTGACTGACAGTAATATCAGATCAAGTCCCGATGGCTATGGGCCATGAAGGTACGGCTCCTGTTTTGAATTAGCCCCACAAGGGTCAGAGTCCAACTTGGCTAAATGACCGGTCCCGTAATTTTGAACCGAGTCAAGTGACGAGACCGGAACACTTGACCCAGCACCTCCAGAGGTAAATTTGAGACCTTGGAGGACATTGTAGCCACGCCCTATTTTATGTGTCCCGGCCACCATTAGTGAACACGGCGGTAGATTTGCAGCGACGAGCATCGAACCAGGGACTTTCAGATCACTGGCCCGCTGCTCTTGCCAACTGGGCTACCGCGCCCAAACCCTACCTTAAATGTCCTGAATATACACCCGAGTCTAAATTCTTAAGGGCCTGTTCACATAGGAGTCCGCTGCGTTGTGTTAAGGTAAAGATGACGTTGAGACGAAAATAAACCAATCATAGGCCTCCAAACGATTAGCAATGAAATTTTTAACGCCTATGATTGGTTTATTTTCGTCTCAACATCATCTTTTCCTTAACGCTACGCAACGGATTCCTATGTGAACAGGCCTTTACTGTCAATCACAGAACTCCATCAGTAGCAATCGATCTTACGGCGCTACAACTTAGCTATTGGGAACGAGTGTATACCATAGGCGTAGCGTCGGGGAGGGAAGGGGCACGGGGGGCACGTGTCCCCCTCCCCAACTTAACTTGAAATAAATTAAAACGTTAATAGAAGTTCAGTTAAAATCGGGAAATTGTAGAGAACTTTTAAGAAAGTTGGTTTTTTCCCGCTTTTTCAAACAGTGAAACTGAAGATTCCAATTATGTCTTTAGCCTTAAAATAGATTCTAACAATGATATGATCCATAATAAAAATTTAATGCTATACTTTTTTTCACATTTTATTTTCTCATTTTATATTTTATTTATTTTTCTCATTGTATAACTTTTGAATATTACTCAAACATCAATTCCATTGTTATTCAGTTTTGAAAGAATTATACTATTTCAAATTTAAGGACCATCCGGCAGTCATTGCGCTGAGGAGGGTCCTAACTGAAATCAATTCATGCCTCCCCCCCCCTCCCCCCCTCCCCCCCCCAAAAAAAAAGTTAGAAGCACGCTGCTACTATAGTGTATACCTGTACAACTTAGAAAAACTGAACCTGTGTATACCTGTTCTACTTAGCTATTTTGAATCGAATGCAGCATTGGAAAACTCTTTTTCTACGTGTCTTTGAATTCCCCCCCCCCCCATTTCTATTTTAACTTCTCACTTTAAGGTCCTGTTTATTTAGAATCCGTCACGTGAGCGTAAAATTTTTTAACCAATCATATACCAATCATTGACCCATTGTACCAATCAGCGCCAACGGAATCTTTACCGCTGACGAATTCTATGTGAACAGGCCCTAATTCTTTTTCAATTTCAATGCCGTTTTGTGCCACCAGGAAGAAGATAGTTTGGAAAAAAATGATTAAAGAAAAGAAATTTTTCAGTGTCCTTAATTCACTTCATGAAACATTATTATTGTGGGAGGCCAAAGAATATTTAATAGTCGATTCTCAACTAAGAAGTCATTGAAATAGTTAATGAATTTCAACTGTACTGTGACATAAATTAGTATTTACGTAAAGTTCAGAGAAACTTATCTAAACTCTGTCGCTGAGTTATATTAAGATTGTTAGATAGGTTGCATTATTGCATCGCTTCAACCGATTTATGCTCTTCAATGAGAAATGATTTCCGCAAAGCAATATTTGAATGGGAATAAACTGTATAGCGTTTAATCACATGTGAAATGTAATAACGAGTTAGGTTTCGAGATGAAATGCATCGTTTTATCTCGAATTTCCTTATTGTTCTATTTTGTCAATTTTTTATTTCAATTTAAGTTTTTAGTTTTCGCTGTAATATTTTCTTTTGGATTTTTCTTTTTCTTAAATTTTTATTTTATTTCCCTCCTTTCGAATTTAAAGTTTTTTTCCTCTATCTCTCTGTTTTTCACGTCATTGTGTTAAATATTTTTGACCAATAATTGTGAACTTTTCTGGATATTCGTGTATTTATTTATTGCTTGTTTAAATCTCTATTCATAAATAACTATTTAAGAGTTATATTCATAAAATTTGCGAAATCTATCGACATTTTGGGTTATATGTTACAAGCTTAAAATGTTATATGATGTTTCACATTTCCTACAGTCATGTTTTTTTTTTCTACTTTATGAGCACTTGGTTAAGTATTGAAACTGTGAAGCAGGAGTTGTAACTTATAATTTCAAAATTTTTAATAAAGGACTGCTAATTGCGCGTCAGAGATAAAAGCTCTATACTTCATCAGCAGACTTCTATCGCAAAGTTTAAGAAGCACGCAAGGCAACTTACGAGATACATTCATGAATAATAAAAATCATCATCGTCGGAACTAATAAATAAATAGACATCTTATACCAACATCTTGTGTATTGGCCTAAACGAAAAGGCATTGTATGCTTGGATAGGAATTCTAAAACCCTGTTCACGTTGCATTCGGAGCGTTGCGTTGTGTTACTACGTTGGACCCGAGATGTTGACATGACCTGTTATTGGTTTGACATAATATGTGGTCATGAATTAAGCTCTGTGATTAGCTAGAATTTTTAACGCTAACACTACGTAAAGTTCCGGATTCGATGTGAACAGGCCGTAACAAAGAGTATTCCCCGTATGGTTCAGTTGGCAAAAAATTATGGCCTCTTGGCTTCTGTGGTTGATCAGGTGCCACACAATAATCTTTGGCAGGATGTTTTTTAGGACTTGCCCATTTTCGGTTCATCAAATTGACGAGGAACAACAACATCCACTATGTTTGCAGTTGCAATTGGATTTTATTTCTCTGTCACGGATTATTCTACTACTTTTGGAGTCCTTTAACTTATTGATTTTGCTTATTTGTCTTACAAACACCGAGCTGTAAAAGCTGACCATATAAGGAGCCTTTTACTGTAGCATATTAATCGTAACTGTTCACTCTACTATTACTGATGTGCCTAATAAACTGCTTACTCGATTAATATAAGAAATTTCTTTGAAAAGGCATAGATTGTGAATTCGTGTTCTTAAATAAGCCTTGTAATGTCCTTCCAGTTCAACTAATTCCAAATTCGCAAAACCGGGAAAGTATCTAACGAAAACTTTAACGGAAGTTTATAGTAATATTTGAAATCTGGCATATGAAAATTTATTTTATTCATTTATTTATTTATTTTGTAAAATTAATTACACTGCACTTAAAAGATATTTTTGAAAGACACATTTTATGTTTATATATATATATATATATATCTGTGTGTGTGTGTGTGTGTGTGTGTTTGTTTGTTTGTTTGTTTGTTTGTTTGTGTGTGTGTTTGTGTTTGTTTGTTTGTGTGTGTTTGTTTGTTTATTTGTTTGTTTATTTGTTTGTTTATTTATTTTTTTGTTAAATTTATTGTATCCGTTATAAACCAAATTCGTATTTGCTTGTACTCCAGAAGAAAAAAATTTAACTTATCCCCTACTGAGTGTGTAATGTCTGTTGCATTTCCAAAATTCGAAACTACATTTTCAAAATCTAATGAGCTAAAATAAGAAAAGAAAAAGAATTGAAAACAGTGCAATCATTTGCATTGTTAAGTAATCCGTAAACAAGGGTCTCCCAAACTTTTCCTGAGATGGAACACTTGTTAATCCTGAATTTTTAACAGAACGCCTTGTTTATTTTATAGGGTATGTAATAACACATAATCAACACAATTTTTAAACATGAGAATAAAAATTAATTATTTATTTAGTATTCAGTTTTTTAGACATTTTAGAGCATTAATCCGTCAAACATGTTTCAATTTATTATAGTCGTTCCAGGATATAATACAATTCCAGGTTTTCTCGGAACACATATTAACTTTCCGTGAAACACCAGTGTTCCGCGGAACATACTTTGGGAAACCCTGCCGTAATCATACTACCTTGTCCTTATCTTTGAACAGATGGTACAGTTTTCCCCGTGATGATTGCCATATTTAAGAATTAATTCAACGATTCCCCCCCCCCCACACACACACACACACACTTTTTTGTCGTCCTTTAAAAAGAGCAGTTATTGTCATAGTTCCGTTTTCAAACATCTCTCTCACACTTTACGCACAAGATTAAAAAAGAAAGAAAAACGTTAAATGCATAAAAAAAGTTTAAGAAAAAAAAAACTTTGAAGTGTATTTTGAAAGCACTTCTGTTATTTCAGTTCGATAAACTTTTAACTAACAGTTACGGTACTTCCTCTTACAGTGGTGACTTGGGTTGTATGAAATTCGATTAACTTTACTTCGTTTTATTTTTGCCGAACAATTTACCTGCTCGGTAAAACAATCTATCTGAAAGTTCGGTTTCTTTTCCAGTTCGTTTGTTTTCGGAGTAAAAAAGGCAAGAGTTGATTGATGCGTTTTATTACAGTTTCGGAAAATTAACGTTTATACACATGATTTTACGCCTCAGTAGTCAAATTTATCTAATATTTAATTGGAATTTCTTTTTTGTTTCATTTACTTTGATTTATAGTGAATATACACCCCGACTATTCCTTTCCGTTTACTGACTTCCTTCCCGTTTAATAATTCGATGTTACCACTAACACTTCTTGTTTTAATAAAGCGAAATATAAGAGAAAATAATGTTGTTTCCTTAGCTGTATTCTTTAAGGCTGCCGTGTACTAATCCTATTGGATTTTCTCACCTCAATGTTAACCTATGGAGAAAATTTGTCCACGGATTGCCGAATTGGATTTAAAGATTTTTTTAAAAACTGTACTCCGTAAAAAATAAAGAAATTTTACTTTGGGCATTTTTGTTTTAAAAAAAATACAAATAATATTTTGAAATTTAAATTATTCGGGGAAAAAATTCTTGTATAGAAGGATTTAAACGCTCATAAATTCCTTTGGTGGGCGAAATTTATAAAATGAATCCTGTTTCAAGGCCCAGAAAAGTTCAGGCTGGCTGAAAATACCATTTTTATTGGATTATACCTTTTTTATTGGATGGAAAATTCCTTATAATAATTTACCGCTTGGCAGAGGCAAATTCAAATATATTATGAAATTTTGCCAGGATTAATCCAGTTATTTTAATAGGATTACTGAAAAAAAAGTAGTCAAAGTACTGGACTTCGCTAACACAAGAGAGAAACCTGCTGAAATCTTGGGTCAGTTCCCGTGATTTTGTGTGACAGGTACTTAAGCGTCCTGTATACTAACCCTATTGGATTTGCTCACCTCAATGTCAACCTATGGAAAATATTTGTTCAAGGACTGCCGACTTGGATTTAAAGATTTTTCTTTAAAAAATTGTACTTCGTAACAGAGAAAGAAGTTTTACACCTTAGAACATTTTTCGTTTTTTTTTAATGCAAATAATATTTTAAAATTTAAATTATTCGGGGGAAAAAATCTGGTATAGTGTGATTTAAACGCTCATCAATTCCTCTGGTGGACGAAATTTAAAAAATGAATCCTGTTGCAAGGTGCAGAAAAGTTCAGGCTATCCGAAAATACAATTTTCAGTGGATTATCAGCATTTATGTAGCTGTAAATAGTAGACACCTTTTCTCCATAGGTTAATAATGAGATAAGTGAATCCAATAGGGTTAGTACACAGCAGCCTTAAGTTTAAATTTATCTTCTTTTGCAAAGTTTAGAATATTCTAAAATCTCACAGTTGAAAATTTTCTGAAAATTTACATGTTACATAGGCTGAAATAAAATTTGTATAACACCAGACTACAGATTTCAGAAGTCACTTAACCCTATTTGAGTTCAAATCAGATTAACTATCCGTAAATATTGGTAGCACAAAAAAAAAATGCATAAATAAATTTTCCTTGACGCCCACTTTAAAATTTGACATGCTTGCAGAATACAAAATATTCAAAATAATTGAGTAAGAAAACTTATATTATCGAGAAAAAATCTAGAACCTTATTAAATAACTTTAAATTATCAACATATGCAATAGTGAAAACACCTGTTTTTAATATTATTTGTCGAGCTTAATTGCATAAATAAATTTGCCTTGGCGTGCTTAAAATTTATCACTTGACGTAAATAAATTTTCTTTGACGTCCACTTAAAAATTTGTTGTGTTTGCAGAATACAAAATTTTCAAAATTATTCAGAAAGAAAAATTACATTCTGTAAAAAAAAATCTAGACCCCATATAAAATAATTTTAAATTATCAACATATGCAAGAGTGAAAACACCTATTTTTAATATTCTTTGTCGAGCTTCAAACGAAAAGTTTTATTGTATTCATACGTTTCACAAATATTTAATTTTTAATAAGCTGCCCACGTTTTCATTTGAAAGCTAATATCCTTTTCTCGCTCCTAGTTTCCCTCAGTAAAGTTCTTACCCGATCGCAGTCAAATAACTCTCGATTCCAAGGTCGAAGAGCGATTGAAAAGACGGTGACATTTTGAACACCACTATTCTGCAAAGAAACTGAAATGGCAAGAAAAGTCAACTGGCTGTTTCGCTGTTATGAATTCTACTAATAAACAATGAGGGTAATTATTTTGTAACTAACACACACACACACACACACACACACACACACACACACACATATATATATATATATATATATATATATATATATATATATATATATATTTATATATATATATATATATATATATATATATCGTCTAATGCGGAAGCATTATGTCTTGAGAAATTTTGTTATTCACCGCAATTATTGGTTTCTTTATTATGGGAGCACCATTTAGGCGAGCCAGCAACGCCCCCTATGAGGGGAACGACACCATAATGGCGAACCTTATTAGGGATTTGAACCCAAACCCACTGTGAGGCAGCTAACCGCTACACCGTGTGGGCGGCCGGCACACACACACACACACACACACATATATATATATATATATATATATATATAAAATAATATCCCCTCTATATTGTTCTAGGATTGAATTAAAAAGAGCAGTCGTACACAGTCGTAAGCAGTTTCAATAAAAACAACTAATTCGGCCATGGCATCTTTTAATAGCTTAAAACACAAGATACAGTAACCACCGCTTATAGTGATCACTGGTTATAAGAATCAACCGTTTATAAGAATCAATACCGCGAAAACAAAAACAAATGAATTATTTCCATGTTAAAATTTTCGCTTTAAAGAATCAATCCACGCTTAAAAGAATCAATTAATTCGCTTTAAAGAATCAATCTTCGCTTTCCTTTCATTTTTCCAAAAAAGCTACTTAAACCCTCAAAAGGCACGAAGTTATTTCTTTTTTTTAAAGAAAGATTGATAAGATGGGATGGAATATAGTCGTAAAATTCACCCCTTTCTTTATTAGACATAGCATAATAGTTTCCCCTTAAACGTTTTACCACAACACTGTCCTATTAGCTTGACCCGGGGGCAACTTTACCCGTCCGAGTAAATATTCGTCTGAGACTATAAGTATTGAAAGAGGTATAAACAGCCTTCTGAAAACTTCATTACGTCAAACTACCGTAGAAAACTTTTTCTTGCTCCCTTCCTGTAGTTGAAATGTTAAAACTGTTAAGCAGGTATGTTGTAACAAATATTAGATTTTTTCTTCTCTTACTATAATCATGTGTATCAACTTATAGGTCTAAAAATTAAGTTTTATTTTTAAAACTATAAAAAATAATTTTAATAAAAGATAGTTAATGTAAATTAAAGAGTATTTTATGGTAAATTATCTAATATATGTATACATAGGTGTGTGTGTTCCTGTCCAAAAACCTAAATTTCGGTCATAAGAATCAACCGCTTATAAGAATCAAAAACAGTAATAACAAACGTGATTCTTATAAGCGGAAATCACTGTGTGTATATATATATATATATATATATATATATATATATATATATATATATATATATATATATATATATTGTGGTACCCGCGATATCTTCCGTGCGTCGCGCCTTGTGATTAGCAATTTCTTGTTGTTCAATTCCGATTTGCCAAATTAATCGATTTCGTTTTAGCAGTATTCAAAATTGCACCTAGTCTAGGATGCGCATGTCAGAATTTTTCTATAAAACAACCAAGCCAGACTTCGATTCCCGGTGACGACCTTTAATTTTTTTCCTTTTATTTAAAATTTTTTTTCTTTTATTTTTAAATTTAATTTTATCTTAGCAGTGCCTATTTTTATATTTTTTACTTGACTGAGCATGTGTATCGTGACTACAATTAACTTACTCACTGGAGTTAAAAGTCTATAGACCAAGGCACTCCGAGAACTTTAATATTCAAGACAAGTATCATGCAAGGTTTTTCACAGCGGCTTTGCCTTGCCAAATAAATAGCTTAATTGTATTTTCGTAACTACGGTTCGAGTTAATTCTTTGAACGTATTGTTAATTGTTTTTCTGTTGTTGTTGTTTAAATAAAATGTTGAATTTGCATTTTAAAAGTGTCAGTGGTTTAAGATGTCTCGCCGTAGCAACATGTCATACAATGAAACTTCTCTAACAGGCCACCCCTCTAAACAGCCACATTTTTTCGGAACCATGACTGGCCGCCATATAAAAGTTTCACTGAATATATATATATATATATATATATATATATATATATATATATATATATATAGACATAGTGGAACCTCGATCCATCGTTTTTGAAGGGACAGATTGCACTACACGATAAATGCGGGAAAACTATAGATGTTGAAACATAGCAAAGAAATATTATCAACCAGACTGGATGACATAAACGACACATAGGGGAAAACGATCGATCGAGGTTCCACTGTATATTTTTATATATACATACACACACACACATGTATATACACTGAAGTGCCACTGAATTAGGGATACGTACCTAGTAACGAGTTGGGCCTCCTCTGGCCTTGATAACGGCTGCCACACGACGAGGCATAGATTCAACAAGTTTCTGGAAACGTTCCACGGGAATGGCTTGCCAAATATTGGCTAAAGCTGTCCATAATTCAGTAAGGTTCTTTGGTGCTGTGTGATGGCCTTTCACGCCTTGTTCTAAAACATCCCAAAGATGCTCAATAGGATTTAAGTCTGAGCTTCTAGGTGGCCAATTCATGACAGAGAAGTCAGAGGAATGCTCATCCAACCAGCCAGTAGCCAACCGGGACTTGTAAGAGGTACAGTTGTCTTGCTGGAAAACTCTATTACCGTGCGGATAACAGAACAGCATAAACGGATGGAGGTGATCACCCAGCAACTCTACGCATCGAATTGCATTGAGGGAGGTTGGTACACGCACCAAAGATCCTAAACTGTGCCACGAAAAAACACCCCAGACAATGATTGAACCACCATGCCCTTGTACAGTTCCAGCCAGGCATGCAGGATCCATGGCTTCATGAACCTGACGCCATATTCTCAGCCTCCCGTCGGCGTTAAGTAGTCGGGATCGAGACTCATCACTCCATGCTACTCGTTTCCAGTCCTCTACACTCCAGTCTCTGTGCTCTCTTGCCCAGGCAAGACGTGCAGCCCGATGGCGAGTATAGAGCAATGGTACTCTCGTAGGTCGATGGCTCCCGTAACCCATACGGTGAAGCGAGCGTTGCACAGTCCGTTTACTGACTGTACGACTGGCACCGTCATTAAACTGGGTGGTAATTTGAGCTAATGTTTGACTTCGCTGGCTACGTACAATACGCCTGAGCCGTCTCTCACCACGCACTGTCAAGGCTAATTGTCCTTTGCAGTTTGCCCGATCACTAGTTTTTTTTCCACCATCCATGTATTCTTGGTATACTCTTGACACTGTCGACCTTGAAAATCCTAGCTGTCTGACGATTTCGGAAATTGAATGGCCCATGCGTCGCGCACCTACGATTTGTCCGCGATCGAAGGCGTCTAAATCAGGCAGTTTACCCATACTGGCAATTCCAACAACTAATTCAGAACAACCACAGTACGCGCTATATATGCAGTTACCACAGCGCCCTCACTTGCGCATACATGATGCGCAGCGCTACACAATTTGCATAGGCTTTGCTATCCCTAATTCAGTGGCACTTCAGTGTATATATATATATACAGTGGCGCACCCAGGATTTAATCTTGAAGGGGGCCGATTTGAACGGATAAAAATATTTGTAATGCAAATTCAATATTCCTAATGCAATTTCTTTGGGGGGGGCAGGGCCCTTTGGCCACCCCCTGGGTGCGCCTGGGGCGCCTGGGTGCCTGGGGGCGTATATATATATATATATATATATATATATATATATACAGTGAACGCTCGTTAATTCGAACTCGGTTAATTCGAACTTTCGGTTAATTCGAACTAATCGAAAGGCCCCAAAAAACTTGTATAGGAATCAATGTTAAAAATATCTTATTAATTCGAACTAAATTTTTATCACTTCGGTTAATTCGAACTAAAAATTTGACAAAAAATTTTTCTTTTTCCTCATTTAACGGAGAAAATACATGCTGTATTTATTGTTTTGTGTCTTAAAATCACCTGTATTTTTTTTTCTGTGTAAAGAGGCACGTGCCTGCATTCCTAGACTATTGCATTTCAGCTAAACGTTAGTGGCTATTGTCTTTATCAGTGCTGAACGGACAAAGCGATTTTCCGTTATTTGTATAAATTTTCTTAGAATTTAAGAAAAACCACTCTTTACTACAGATTCTAGGGAGCTGCGTCAGTTATGCCTGCAGTGCAGACAAGTTAATGTGATCTAGTTTTTCTTCCTCAGCGTGTGATGTGAAAGTGTAAAAATTCAGGATGTCTACGCGTGGAAAGTACAAAACCCTAATTTTGGAGATAAAGGTAGAAATTTTAAAGAGAGTAGAGAATGGCGATTGTAAAACAAACTTAGCAGCTGACTATGGAATTCAAAAAATATCTTGTCAACTTATTTGAAAAACAAGGAGACAATTTTAGATTCATGGGAAAAATCAAAATTTGGTAGAGGAAGGAAACGCATGAGAAATGCATCCCAAGAAGATCTAGAAAAAGCTCTACTGCTATGGTTCCAGGATGTTAGATCTCGAAATTTTCCGATAAATGGACCCCTAGTGCTGACGAAGGCTGATGAATTGGCAAGTCGAATGGGTATTGGAGATTTTAAATGCAGTGATGGATGGCTTTCTCGATTTACGTCAAGGCACATTATTTCTTATCAAACTGTATGTGGCCAAAGCTCTGATGTAAACGAAGACGTATGCACTAATTTCGGTAGGAAATTGCCAGGGCTTTTCTCTACTTACCTGCCGAAAGATATTTTTAATGCGACCATAATGGACAAAGCCATAATGGACTCTATTAAAACTCTGAAAGCATTTATTCAGATGGAACCTTACTCTGAAAATGAATTGAAATGTTTACTTCAAATCGAGAAGTTGGCTGAACTATGTAGGCATCATAAACAAAACCAAACATCCACTTTACAGTTTTTCCCCAAAGTGTAATTCGTATTTTTAATTAAAGTTTATTTTCTACTGCATATCTTCTGCTCATTTTATGATTAAGGCAAGTCTGTATTGCTTTTTAATATGTTAATTTTAGATAACATAGTATAATATATTTTCTAAGGTTATACATACTAGGAGATTTTTCTTCTTCAGTGATACACTTTTAAAGTTATATATTTTCTCTTAACATCGGATAATTCGAACTTTTTTCCGAGAACCTTTGAGTTCGAATTAACGAGCGTCCCCTGTATATATATATATATATATAAAATATGCTTTCCCCATTCTATTATTTCACGCGAAGAATAAATAAATTGTCTAACTGCCCAAAGGATCATCAATTGTTATCGTCAATGGTAAATTGCTATATCATAACGTCCGCTTAATAATACCGGTTGTTGAACCTGGGTCACTTCAGTTCGATAGTCTACCATCAGAATTATTCTGGGTGCGTGAGGAAGTGTTAGCTTTAATGACTTCCCTTAGTCATCATACAATATAAAACAAACTCACACACACACACACACACACACACATATATATATATATATGTGTGTGTGTGTGTGCGCCTGCCTATAATACCGTAACGTTACGGATAAGTCTCATCCTCCCCCTCCCGCCCCTTTTTTTTAAATTTTAGCTGCATTTCACAACCGAAAATCTGTAAGTATTTTTTCTTTAAT
The DNA here is from genome assembly GCA_907164885.2 of Dolomedes plantarius. NCBI lineage: Eukaryota > Metazoa > Arthropoda > Arachnida > Araneae > Dolomedidae > Dolomedes > Dolomedes plantarius. The sequence goes on along the minus strand of OU015498.1, from coordinate 73,097,523 downwards.
CAACAAGAAATATCACAAATTGTATTTTGCATTTTTACATAAATATGCAGGATATTTAGAATATTGTTTTTTTTTCTTAATGTTAGTGAGCGATGCTGTAGCAATTTACGCTTACCGTAAAATCTTGAGTATAATACGCACTTTTTTTTCACATTTACTCCACAAAAATGAGGATGCGTATTATACTCTTGTACAGAAAAACGTAGTTTTAAACATTCAATAAACGACAAACAATAAGTGAGCAGTATTCTAGTGAAAGTGATTAAGACTGATAATTTCACAGTATTGTTTATTTTGAATTAAAAATTTAAGTTTATTTTCTACCGAATTTGACGTTTTCGTTTATTTTTATCACAAATTTTATTTATGTTAATAAATATTTGTGCAATTTTTAAATAAAAATATTCAAAAGTTATTGGTTGCGTATTATAGTCGAATTTTAATTTTTTCCGAAAATTTCAGGCAAAATCAAGCATGCGTATTATACACGTGTGCGTATTATAGTCAAGATTTTAAGGTATATATATTTTATCAAATTAACTTAAATTTGAATAATGTTTATATATGTTTTATTAATGTAATTTAAATTTGATATACCTTAATATTAATAGCTTTTTAATAATTACAATATTTCTTTAAAAATGACATAAATTTTTGCCATCAAAACTAAGAAAAGTAGTAAAATTAATATGCTTGCCATTAAACACAAAATCTGATTATACTGTTAAAAAATTCTTAAAATCATTTAAAGGTATTCTGTCAACAGAAAAGACCATGAAAGAGCTTATTTTACCGCATTTAATGCGATTTGAAAGCTCTAGTAATTCAAATTTGTTTGTTTTCCTGTAAGTTAATTCATTTTAATAACCTTAGAAAATTACTTTTAATAACCCTTCATCTTTTGCCAAGAATACTCATTTAATATAATTAATAATAATAATAATAATACAATAAACTTTTTTTTCGATTGCGATGATAAATAACACTATGATTCAAGGATCTTTAGATTGTGCAAATTCTTATAATTGTTTGAACAAACTCTTTTTTTAGTAAACATGATGTTGAGTGTGAGCCAAACATTGCTTTTCCTACGTAATTTATGATATGAGCCTCTGGGGCGAGGGTAGATTTTGTCTAAGTGCGTCTGTTTGTATTCATTAATGTATATGTATGTACATGTGGGCGAGAGTATCTTTTAACCTTTAGCCTACGGGGCCCATTTTTCTGATTCCCTTTTTAGAACGGGAAATTTCATAACCCCATTGTAAGAACGGCCATAAAGGGGTTTATATATATATATATATATATATATATATATATATATATATATATATATATATACTAGCGGACCCGACAGACGTTGTCCTGTTCAAACGTTGTAATTCTAGCTGAAGTACCCGGCGATGCCCGGGATTTTAAGAATGTTTGTTAATCAAAATCAATTTAAAAATTAACGCAGTATAAATAACATAGAAAAAAAAGCATACGAAATTTTATACATATTAATAATATGAAAACCCAATTAAAAATGCATAAATGTATAATAAACTCCTCAGATTTCAGCTATATTTGGTATTTCATCATAAAAAAGCTGAAAAAAATAAAAAAAAATAAAAATAATAATTTAAAAAAATTAAAATAAAATAATAATAGAAAATAAAATAATAATTAAATAATTTAAAAAATAATAAAATAAAAGCTGAAATAAAAAAGCCTTTAAAAAAAAGCTGAAATAACAGGTCTAGCAAAATTTACACAACTCTGGATTCGAACCCGGGTCGAGAGCATGGTACTTTCCAAATTGACGACCTTCCGAATGCGCCACGATGACACGGTGTTCTAGTGGGTAAAGTGAAACATTCGCTATTGGAAAGTTGTTGTGGGCTGGTGATTATACATGTCAGAGGAGTTTTTAGTCAGAAATAAGTTAGCAAGATAGAAGCTTAGTATTTAGCTCTTCAATAGACACAAATATATAGGCGAGGGGGATTGCAGTAGCGATTAAAAAAGATCTCGTGTCATTTAGCGTGGTTGATTCGATTTTTCCATCGCGTGTCGAAAGTATCAATATGCCGTTGGATCTGATCCATTTTAGAGTATAAAATCTGACTTGAAAGATTATTATTTTCATTTATTATTCTGGTTTAATATATGACTTGAAACTTTTTGATTTTATTTATTTTTATTTTTTCGCTCGCTGTTTGCTAACTAAACCTAACGTGGACGCCATTATCTAGAGGGGTGATTTCACAAACTGTAACAGCTTCCATTTACCGGACGCATCCCCTTATAAATTGTTGGGTTTTTATTAATTAATTAAAAATATAAAAACATATTCTATCGGATCAAATTGTGAATCTAAACCATTCTCGAATTAACTAAATTGCACACACAAAATTTCATAAAAATCAGTCCAGTCGTTTAGGAGGAGTTCAGATACATACACACGGACAGAAGAAATATATATATAAGACTAGCGGACCCGACAGACGTTGTCCTGTTCAAACGTTGTAATTCTAGCTGAAGTACCCGGCGATGCCCGGAATTTTAAGAATATTTGTTAATGAAAATCAATTTAAAAACTAAACACAGTATAAGTAACATAGAAAAGATTTACCCTTTATCATTGGAGCAACAAATTCTGAAAAGTAAAACATAAAATATATAAACTTATAATAAACCTATAAAAATCCATTAAAAAACTAAACCCAGTATAAATAACATAGAAAAAAAAGCATACGAAATGTTATACATATTAATAATATGAAAACCCAATTAAAAATGTATAAATGCATACTAAACTCCTCAGATTTCAGCTATATTCGGTATTTCATCATAAAAAAGCTGAAAAAAATAAAAATAAATAAAAATAATAATTTTAAAAAATCATAAAATAAAATTAAAATTAAAATTAAAAAATAATAAAATTAAAATTAAAAAAATAATAAAATAAAAGCTGAAATAAAAAAGCCTTTAAAAAAAAGCTGAAATAACAGGTCTAGCAAAAGGTACACAACTCTGGATTCGAACACGGGTCGAAAGCACGGTATTTTCCGAATGGGCGACCTTCCGAATGCGCCACGATTCCACGGCGTTCTACTGAGTAAAGTGAAACATATTCGCTATTGGAAAGTTGTTGTGGGCTGGTGATTATAAATGTCAGAGGAGTTTTTACTCAGAAATAAGTTAGCAAGATAGAATCTTAGTCTTTAGCTCTTCAATAGGCACGAAGATATAGGCGAGGGGGACTGCAGTACCGAATAAAAAAGATCTCGTGTCACTTAGCGTGGTTGATTCGAATTTTCCATCGCGTGTCGAGAATATCAATATGCCGTTGGATCTGATCTATTTTAGAGTATAGAATCTGACTTCAAAGATTATTATTTTCATTTATTATTCTGGTTTAATATATGACTTGAAACTTTTTTGATTTTCTTTATTTTTATCTTTTCGCTCGCTGTTTACTAACTAAACCTAACGTGGACGCCATTATCCAGAGGGGTGATTCCACAAACTGTAACAGTTTCCACTTACCGGACGCACCCCCTTATAAATTGTTGGATTTTTATTAATTAATTAAAAATATAAAAACATTTTCTATCGGATCAAATTGTGAATCTAAACCATTCTCGAATCAACTTAATCGCACACACAAAATTTCATAAAAATCAGTCCAGTCGTTTAGGAGGAGTTCAGTTACATACACACGGACAGAAGAAATATATATATAAGATATATACAAACAGGTAGCCCTCCTACAGCTCGGCATCTTACAACACGGTTTCGCTCTAACACGATAAGATAAATTGCGGGAACCCTCGTATAACACTGCGACCTGCAACACGGTTTCGCTGTAACAGGATAAAAAAAAATTGCGAAAACCTTTGTACAACACTGTACTTCTATAGCACTAGATAACATGATTTTTGTTTAACGCATTTAAAAACTAAATTACCTTAAAATAATGACGGGAAGGGATAATGAACTATAGTGGCTTTACATGAAAATGCATAAACAAATTATAATTTATTCATTTATAACTGTATAAAATTACATGAAGGTCCAATCTTAGATGAAAATCTTGTATCCGTAATCTTGTATCTATAAATGCAGACCCTTCCGCCGAAAGAGGCCGAAAATTCAAAAGGGAGCTGCAAAATTGTCTATCTCCATGCCGTGAATCTACAATGACCTTGTAAAAACCAGCAAATAAACCAAAATTGCAGATTTTTTAAAGAGGATAGATGGTGCAAAAAATCTAAATGAAGAGAAAGGTTCTGAAAGTGAAGGTGATATTGTTCAATCGAAAAAACGTTCTCGTTTGATTGTACTGAGCAGTGATGAGGAAGAAATTTATTAAATTAAGACTACATTGAATGAAAATATATTTTTTCTTTTCATTTTGTGTTATACATAGATTTATATTTTTAATAAAAATTAAGTTGCTTATATGGAATTTTAAAAAAAAAAATGTTTGTTTTTAATAAGCTTTCGGAACATAACCCCTTTTTTGAACTGTCTCTGGGTCTCATATAACACGGTTTCACACAACACGGCATTTTCTAGGAACCTATCTACCGTATTATAGGAGGGTTACCTGTGTATATATATATATATATATATATATATATATATATATATATATATATATACTAGCATTATTTACCGGCGATGCCTGGGTAGATATATTGATATAAAAATTTTGATGCATTCTATCAAAAAAATACTGGGCTGCAACCCCCGCTCTTCATGTTCATCTGACCAGACAGAATGCGCTTAGCGCGTTTCTACTGAAATGATATACACTGCTGGCCACTGTAAATGCAACACCCTGAAGGAAACATGCAAATAACATGAAATTTACAACATGCATTAGTGGAGGTGAGATATGCAAATGATTAGAATTTCAGCGCAGACGCACATCACGCGCGCCTGTGGCGCCACTTCAAAGCGCTATTTAAGGCTTGGAGATTTCGACGATTTCAAGTTCGGCAATTGTGTTTTTATTGTGGTATTTTCAAAAAAAACGTTCAATTATGCCTCGTCGAAAACAGCGATCATCTTTTGATCAAGTATCCGAGTTCGACAGAGGAAGGATAGTGGCCTACCGAGATTGTGGATTATCTTTCAGGGAAATCGGTAGTCGTGTTGGACGAAACCAAACAACTGTAATGCGGATATGTGATCGTTGGATGCAGGAGGGTACGACCGACCGGCATGTTCGATCGCATCCACCTCAGCGCACCACTTCACGTGTTGACAGGCAAATTGTGCGCATGGCAATGACGGATCGCTCAGTCACATCATAAACCATAGCACAGCACATGCAGTCTGTAACGCATCATCCAGTGTCTGCGCGTACCATTCGACGCCGTTTACAGCAGAGTGGTCTGTCCGCAAGACGTCCATTGCTTTGTCTACCCTTGACGCAGAACCACAGACGTCTCCGCCGCCAATGGTGCGATGACAGAAGGATGTGGACGGTAGAATGGAATGAAATTGTCTTTACTGACGATTCACGCTTCTGTCTGCAACACCACGATGGTCGCATTCGAGTCTGGAGACACCGTGAAGAGAGGATGCTGAACAGCTGCGTTATGCACCGCCTCACTGGTCCTGCACCGGGTATTATGGTATGGGGCGGTATTGGATATCACTCTCGCACACCTCTAGTACGCATTGTCGGTACTTTAAACAGCCAGCGCTACATCTCCGAGGTGTTGGAGCCAGTTGTCCTTCCTTACCTTCAGGGCTTGCCCACAGCCATATTTCAACAGAATAATGCGCGACCACACGTGGCACGCATTGTCCAACGGTTCTTCGTCAATCACCAGATTTTATTGCTTCCCTGGCCGCCTCGCTTTCCGGATCTTTCGCCGATAGAAAACATGTGGTCCATGGTTGCTCTACGATTGACCCAGATTCCATCCCCAGCTGCCACAGCAGATCAACTTTGGCAACGTGTGGAAGCTGCTTGGTCTGCTGTACCCCAAGAACTCATCCAAAGTCTCTTTGAATCAATGCCGAGGCGTGTGGCAGCGGTGATCTCCAACAATGGCGGCTACATCTGGCTACTGATTTTGGCAGGAACCACACTTCACAGAAGTCTATAAATTTAATCATTTGATACTTGGTCAACATGTTATCTACAAAATAAATTTTGTTGTGATATCTCTTGTCTTTCTTGGTGTTGCAATTTGGGTGGCCAGCAGTGTACAAACAATAAGAAAGAAAGAAACTTTGAGCCTGCGGACCTTCGTCTGATTATACGTCTGATTTTATTGAGAATTAATAACTCAGTGTTGCGTGATTCGCACGTTTGGATTGAATAAGTTTACTGTTTAATTAGATTTAATTAGATTTGTTTGATTCACTGTTTAATTAGAAATAAGTTTTATAATTTACATTTGCCTTTGTTATTTATTTTTCCCTTAAAAGCTCAGTTTGTTCCACATCACCCAAGAGGTAAAGTGCAAGATGCCCCTTTTATTTATTCAAAGTAAGGCGCGATTTCACATGAAGCCCATTTTCCTTACTTTGGTGATTCGGTTTTTTATTGTCGACAGGCCAAAAACCGTATCGGTTTTTAATTTTACTAAGGCGAAAAACCGTAGAAAAAGCAAATTGTAAATCGGTTTAAGCGATGAGAAAAACTGCAAATAACAAAGGACAAAAAGCAGAGCGGGGAAAATTGTGTTAAAACATACTAATTTGAATTGCATTCTTAAAAAACTCCCATCTCAGCTAGTCTAGTGGTTAAATTTTAACTTTTACCGTATTTTAATATTTCTTTTGTCAATTTATTTCGTTGTTATGCACGTAACGCAAAATTAATATAAAGTATCACAAAAAGAAAAGAAACCACGTGATCAGCGTTTCATAAATTAAATTCTAAAAATTAATCTTTAAAAATTCACCAAAAATCAGAAAAGGGAGGTAACGATTCGAAAAAGATTTCGTTTTAAAGGAATTTTTATGATCTTTCTCGCGATATAAATTTTATAACCCTCGGATTATAATTCTAAATGCAAACTTAAAAAAATTAGAAAAACAACATAAAAATTTAATTTTTAAAAATCGAAGAAGAATTTTTCAAAAATCTTTCTCAGTTCACCCCTCCAGTATAAACTCCACTGTAGAAGAATTACCATGCAAAATTTCAGCTCTTTATGTCCTGGACTGTGCGTTATCTGTCAGTTAGTCAGTAACTTAGGCAAGGACAAAGTTTATTACCATGAAGCTCTCACCCCCCGCGCACCCCTCTTCTCCCGCGCGGGGGAAGAGGGATAGGTTCGGATTTCACTGAACGTCTATATCCACAGGGGGTCTCGCACAACTTACGGGCACAAAAAATCCTTAAAAAATTAATTTAAAAAAACTAATTGAGTCCCAAACTTCGTTTTTGCTGATTTAAGTTTCTCGGGTCCTAAACATTAAATGTGCCGAATTTGGTCCCGGTGGGTGAAACAGTCTATGATTCTATAGCGGACAAACAAACAGACAAGCTCTTTTATATATATATATATATATATATATATATATATATATATATATATTCATTCTTGGGCCCATATTTTTGGGATATATGCTATTCCACCCCGTAAGGAAAAGGTTGATTGTATTCCTTGAATCCGAAGAAGGATTCTTGATAGCAGAGGCTTTATTCAAAGAAATTCTTATTATTCCATGGAGAGGGAAAGAGCCGAAAGTGGCATGACTCATGCGGTGTTTCGGAGGTTTGAAATCGAGATAAAAAGACATCAGAGCGATAAGTTTGAAAGACATTTATCAAGCCATTTGATAATCGCCATTGTTTTTAACCCCACCTGAATTTTTAGTTACAGAAATGCTTGAAATTGGTCACAGTATTTAATTTTTAATCCACTCTTTGTACACGTGTGCATAATTACCCTAAAAAAAAAAAAGAATTGCTGTCACTAGATAAGCAGCTGTATGCAGTATCAGAGGTTTCTCACAGATAACTTAACATGCCACTTGAAAGGCGTTAACGGAAGAAAAAATAATCTGTTATCTTAACTGTTCCTGATAGTCATTGCTATCTGCTAAGTCATAAATGATGATCTCTTTTACATACACTTAGCGGTATGATAAAAAAAAAAACTCAGGTAGTCTCTTCTAACGAAACTACCGCGGGTTATTAACTTAGGATTACTTATCGTTGCTTACCTCTTTTGTAAGTTTATATGTATCTATATATATATGTACGTATGTATATATATACATATATGTATATCAAAATTTTGACGCATTTTTGGACTTTTTTTTAACTGTTTATTGCTTGTCCAAGCGATACAGACTGGGTTTGGCGCGCTGCCAAAATTATAACTCTTGATGTACGGACGGACGGTTTTAGCGTCTGAAATTTTGCTTTCCAGAGGACCGTTATGGAGGAACGTAATCCTACGTTAAAATCAGGTGCTCATATTTATCTACTATAATATATTTAATGTTTTCTTATTATAAACGTCTGGTATGGAGATTAATTTGAAAGAATTGATAGTTTTACCTGTATGGGTCTTGATGTTAATTTCAATTATGACAAAGGATCTGATATGCAGAGAACTATTGCCTCTCAATTCTACATTTATTGACTACTTAAATATTTAACGTTAAATTAATGAAAAGGAGATCTGAAATATTTACTATACAAAATCTTGACTGTATATGTTTACACTCATGCATCGGACACACAAACAATCACTTCGAGTAACGAAGATGCTTTGTGAGTTTTCGTTAGATAGGTATTGAGAATTTTCTGTGGAGGCACCCACATAAATGGAGATATTCATTTAAAAAAATCCCAGTCTAGAACTATTACACCTTTATAAAGAGCAATCCACCAAGACCTAAGGAATCAGATGGGCTGGTCTTGTATTTCGAATGCCTAACGAGATGAACTTTTGTCCAAACCAATCAGCATTCGGCTAAAAGATACAGCAAGGTTAAGATAAATGGACTGCCTCGATAATGACCTCTCAATCATAAAAACATAAAACAGAATGACTGTTGCCACAAATTGGTGAAATGGAACACACTCATGGAGAGGGTCTGAGTTCCCACAAGGCCATTGAACCACTGAAGAATTATTAATGAAATGAAACTTAGTTTGTGCACCGCCATCAGGGCAAAATATTCTACTAGTAAACCACTCGACAGTGCAACTGAAAGCAGTAAAGATTTTGGCAGTGTATGCGTCTATTACGACAGAGAGAGTTTCGGCAGAGATAGAATTGATCCATTGAAATGGATACAAATATACATACTCTCTAAAGCCTCTATCAGACCACAGAATTCCGTGCAACACAACAGTATTGCTTTAGAAGCAGTACTGCTCCCGGAAACAGAAAACACTTTCCTCGATTAATGAGAAAGAAGCAAGCACTTCATCAAGCGCGATGACTACTTCGTTCTGATTACCCTTTCTCATCTCGCTACAGATCAAATTCGACACCCTGCGTGTTATGATGCGCGGATTCTTGTGGTCTGATAGGGGCTTTTGAATTATATCAAAAAAGTTTTATAAATTTAACGTATTATATCAGTGGTTCCCAACCGGTGGTCCGTGAGAGCCTCGGGAGTGGTCCGGCACCACATATAAAAAAGTTGTCAAATAAATGGAGATTTTGAAAGCAATGTGTAGGGTATTAATTACCTTAAAACAATGGATGCATGCATGGGTTGGAACAAGCAAAGAAGACAAAGCATTGACCTTAAACATACATTTATTTGATAATGCACAAACTTCAATTAAATTGTCATAGCTATTAATATAACAATCCGTTTCATATTAACAATTTTAACATTGAGAACCCAGAAGCAGAGGCAAACTATATTGTCAAAGATGATTTTTAGAGTCTATTGGGGAGGCACTTACTATAGCTGATGTATGCAGCGATGATGGTAGCACAGGTGACCGGGACCCAGAATCATCTCCAGTATAGGAACACCTTGGCGGGATATTCACACTTCTCCAAGACTCTGGGGCAGACGAGAGTCTCTAACATCTAACTCTGAGGAACCAAGTCTAAGATCCGTCTCCTTCTTCTCCAAGTCCTTCCGTCCTTAGCGGAGCTGTTGTCCGTTTACAGGGGGGGGGCATTCTGGCCCGCCCCTCACTTTCATTGGGCAGTGGGCTGTTTTTCTTTCAGTGGTTCCTGCCCCAATTGGTTCTTTATTATACCGCCTCTGTCGCCTCTGTCCATAGTCTATGAAGTACCTCCCCCACTATAATTTTATTTTGCAAAACTACTTTGACCCTTCTCATCTGACGTTTTTACTGTGGGCCATAAAATAACGACCATCCATCTTGTAAAATTTAGACTTCAGATCGCTATCACTGGCCACACCGACAGCTATTCTTCTTTTTTTTATTGGTTTACAAGCCTGTATTTACCCCTGCCTCTGCATCCTTTATAATACATTCGTTATTGGCCACACACCGTGGGGAATTATACCATTTCCCTTCTACACAATGTTCGCTAAACTAGATGGGTCGAATATATCTGATGACTATCAGGTGTTGAATATTATTTCTTAAAAGTTTAACATAATTACTTTATTATTAGAATATGATACGTTAGGATGTGAGTACGTTAATCCTGTATCCCTTTTGCATGAGGGATATTCTATACCCCCCATACTCTCCGGAGGGTTCCCCCCCCCCTCATGTCGGTGGGGGGGGTCCGCACATGGTTCAATTTCTGGCTTAGTGGTCCGCAGACTTCTACGGATTGGGAACCACTGCTTTAGAACCAGTACTGCTCCTGGAAACAGATAACTACTTCATTCTGATTACCCTTTGTGATTGGTAACGTTTTGAAAGTGAACATTGCTTTCAAAATTCCCATTTATTTGACGACTGGACTGGGAGTAGTCTCACGGACCACCAGTTGGGAACCACTGTTCTAAAGCAATACTGTTGTGTTGCATGGATTTTTGTGGTCTGGTAGAGGCCTTAGAGAGTATGTGCATTTGTATCCATTTAAATGTATCAATTTTATCTCATGGATACATTGTCGATACATTCTCTGTCATAATAGACGCATACAGATCAAAAATCGCTACAGATGAAATTTGACACCCTACGTGTTATGTTGTGCGGATTCTTGTGATCTGATAGGGACTTTAGAAATATATATATAAAAAAAGTTTTACAAGTTTGATGTATTATATGAATACTTTATCAAAGAATACAGCATTCTTTTCGTAATTAATTTTTACGTTCTGTGTATTTTAACGATTTTGGGAAATAAACATTAGTCATGAAAAAAAAAAAAAACAGGAACGAAAATTAGTTTTAAATTCCGAAATTGATAGGTTTCTAAGTCGAGAGTCTACAGAGTGTAATTCTTCTACCTTATATAAAGGTGTCCATGCATAAAGGTCTATAAACACGAAATTTGTTTTCTTGGTAAAAATCCTATGAAATTATTGTGAATTTTAATGTTTTACATTGTATGATTCCCTCGCAACCAGAGATATAATCAGTGATATCTAATGGAGAAAGAGCGTTATTTCTTCTTGAAAATTTCATAAAAAATTCACAAATAGCGTAATTTTGTAATGCGTTGTTTGTGAATCTGATATCTCTCTTACAAGTTTTACCCATTTTGCAAGAGAATGCAACAGCAACTGATGAAATCTGAAAGCTACCTTACATAATTTCATTCAACTCGGGCAGGTTTGGGGTAAAACTTTCTTCCTCAAGCAGTTTTTCCCGTCTAATAGATATTTCTTAAGACTGAACCCTTTTCTTGAGTATGCTATCGTCTTTCATCTTATCTGGAAATCTGTCTTGGTCTTATAAAGGAAAACTGCCTTCCTTTTTTTTTTTATTATTCATTTCTTACAGACTTATCTATATTCTTTTTATCTTATCTGTCAGTCGGTTTTTAGGTTTAAAATAAATGTCAAATGAATTGCATACCCTTTACGCGAACTTGGGATTTCTTTTTGAAGTTTATTTTTGAAATGCATTAAAAATGAAGCAGGCGTATTAAATCTGACAGATAAAATGGCTTCATGAAATTTTGCTTCTGATGCCCTTTATAGAGTTCAGTACATCTTAAATTTAACACTAGTTTAATTTTTTTTCTTTATGAAGTGCTGTGGAGGAATTTGCTTTGAGTTATGCAATCTTTTATTTTGCATTTGCATTATATTTACACTAAGAGCGAACGAATGATAGTGATAAATATTTATTGAAAATAAAAAAAGAATCAATAAATTAAAATAACAATAACAATAATTTAATATTATTATAAAAAGTAAAAATAATAATTACAAGATAAAAAGAACTTTTTATATACCATGTTTTTAAATTTTCTGTTGAATCATATAAACTTGACAATTCTATGTATTAATAAATACTTTAAAAAATTTTTTTTGATGAATGATCCCATCAACTTGAAAGAAAATGAAGATAATTGGAAGTTAACTTGCATTTAACTTTTCGTTCCCGTTCCGGGCGATAGATGGCGGCACCAGTCTACAAAACAAAATTAATTGAAAATAACTGAAAATTAATTTAATTCTGCTTAAAGATGGCTAAAAGTATTAAAAAAATGCATTGTCATCGTGTTCTGAGCTATTCTAAAAGTTTCAAATCTCTAGTTAGTCGGGAAGTTAGTTAAAAATCGATTGCAAGATTTGTGCTAGACAAACACACACACAAACACACAAACAAACAAGAAAGCAAGTTAATAAAAACATGGTAAAATAATGAAATATATTTTAACCAGCAGTTAATTTATTTTTATGAATATTATTACTAATTTATCACCTCGTGTTTCATTGAGATTAATTAGAACATTAAGTTTTGCAATTGTAACAAATTGTTTTTGGGGTTTTTTGGCTTTTTCCACGTTTCCTTTAAGTCACATGCTTTTTTGCACTAAAGAGCAGTTTTGTTTTGTGGACATCCTCTCCTATTATTTTTTATTTAACTCCTCAACTCGTACTTTTGTTCTCAGCATTTATACAAATTGCTACGGGATATTTTATTATTGTAACAAATTGTTGTTTACTTTTTCTACGTTTCCTGTAAATCAAAGGCTTTTTACACAGTAGTTTTGTTTTGTGGACATTCTCTGCTATTATTTTTTATTTTACTCCTCAACTCGTACTCATGTTCTCAGCATTTATACAAAATCCTATAGGATATTTTATTATTGTAACAAATTGATATTTGATTTTCTACGTTTCCTGTAAGTTAAAGGATTTTTGCACTAAACAGTAGTTTTATTTTGTGGACATTCTCTCCCATTATCTTTTATTTCACGCCTCAACTCGTACTCACGTTCCCAGCATTTATACAAATTCCATTCTCCTCGAGTGCGAGACTACCGTGTGGGCCAGGAGAGTTACAGAAGGGAATAAAGTTGGTGAGTTGGACATGCATATGAATAGTAATGAATTTATTTTGGTGTCCGCTTAACTGCATAAAGGATATATAGATTATTATTAAAAACACTTTCATGGGCATCAGAATAAAATGGCGACTTCGTAAGATGGCAATTGAATAAAAATGTTTACCTTAGCTCGGATATTAAAAAGTCTAAGTGGATTTTCAAACCTTATCAAACTGTAACATCCCCTGTTTGGTATTTTTTTTTAAATGTAAACTATTTTTAAAAGAAATTACAATAGTATTGAAAAATTATATATGTATATAATTTATATATATATTACATATATAAATAATTTATTTGCATATTCTACAGAAAATCTGTTAAATAATTGAAATAAAATTACATACAAATAACATACTTAATAAAGTATCTGAGCCTGATACGACGCGAAACTTTTTTTTTTTTTTTTATGTAAGATGCAATATCAAAAAGACTCATTTCTTCCTCAACTCATCTCGTCTCTTTTCAGGCTTCAATTTTAGTTTATGGTGCTTCATCTCAGTAAATCCCCGAAGACTCGTTTTGCCCGGATGAAAACCACTGATCTATATTCTTTAGAGAACAGTAATTGAATTATTAATGTAATACGCAAATCATTAAGGAGACCCTAAAAATGACTCCCTTTAACGTAAGTTACATATACTTATACAACACGCCCAAATAAGTAGAAATTTAAATTATTTTTATCAAAAAAAAGATTTCACAGATATGAACCGAAGTTCGAAATTTTTTTAATTATCCACATCGGCTTTGTTTGCAAATCTTGTGACGTAGCTCCATCCATGCGAGACGTCCTGAAAAGTAGTGTGTCTCTAATCCCCTTCCTAATGTAATCCGAGCGGTGTTGAGTCACGGCTTTTATCATCTGGTCACTTACAAAAGAAAACTCGGCTTCCAGCGTAGCAGGGATTAGTTTATACGGGCACGGTCTCGGGAACACGGCAGGCAGCTTTTCACCTTTTCCAGAATAGAGATGTAATTCTGTGACGCTGTACAGATCCGAGAGGGCATTTTTCGGTTTTGCAGCGAGGGGAAAATACAGTCCACTCTTTTACGAGCGAGCACATGTTGCGTTGCGATAAAAGGGCGATAAAAGAAGGACAGGAAGAAAGGGATTTATCAGTTTTCATTGTCGCGCGGTATAGCGCTCAAATCGGAGCTTTTCAAGTTTGAAATACTTGTATTATATGAATAAGGAGATAATGTGGTAATCAATATAAAAATTATAGTAGTATGATACAATATATATTTTACTAGACAGTTCTACAATTAATTTTACTGTACTATATAAAAAGGAGATTTATCTGTTTTAATTGTCTCGCGGTATAGCTTTAAAATCAAAGCTTTTAAAGTTTTCAAATTCTTGTATGGAGATAATGCAGTAATTTATAGAACAATACATTAGTATAATATAATATATACTTTACCAGACAGTTCTACAATTAATATTACTGTACTATAAAATGTATAATATTATTATAATCAGTTCTAACCTATATTATTATCACTAAGGTCCTACAGTTATCACTTTAAAAGACTTTCTTTTTCCAAGTTTGCCAAATTTTCCAACAACACAAGTAATATAGCAGATATTGCATTGCAATAAAAGATTGATAAAAGTAAACGGTAAAAAAAAAAAGCTTTATGATTTTTCATTGTCACGCAGTATAACATTGAAAATGGAGCTTTTCGAGTTTTAAGTACTTGTATTATATGAATAAGGAGATAATGTAGTAATTAATCTAACGATGTATTAGTATAAAATAATATATACTTTACCAGACAGTTCTACAGTTAATATTACTGTACTATAAATTGTATAATATTATTGTAATTAATTCTACCCTATACTTTTACCACTAAGGTGCTACATTTATCAGTTTAAGAGATTTTCTGTTTCCAAGTTTGCCAAAATTTCCAACAAAACAAGTAATATAGCACATGTTGCGTAAGAGTGATAAAAGAGAGCAGGAAGAAAAACCTTTATCAATTTTTTTCATTGTCACGCAGTATACCGGTAAAAACCGAGCTTTTCGAGTTTTAAATACTCCTATTATATGAATAAAGAGATATGTAGTAATTAATATACCAGTATATTAGTATAATTATACTTTACCAGACAGTTATACAACTAATATTACTGTACTATAAATTATATAATATAATTATAATCAATTCTACCTTATAATATTACCACTAAGGTGCTACAGTTTTCCCTTTAAGAGACTTGCGTTTCTTTCTTTTCCAAGTTCGCCAAAATTAAAAAAAAAAAACAAGTAACACAGCACATGTAGCATTGCGATAAAAGAGTGATAAAATAGAACAGCAAGAAAAACCTTTATCATTTTTTCATTGTCATGCAGTATACCGGTAAAAACCGAGCTTTTAAAGTTTTAAATACTTATGTTTTATGAATAGGGAGATAATGTAGCAATTAATCTAACGATGTATTATAATATATACTTTACCAGACAGTTCTAAAATTAATATTACTGTACTATAAATTATACAATATTATTATAATCAATTCTACCCTATATTATTACCACTAAGGTGCTACAGTTATCACTTTAAGAGACTTGCATTTCTTCCTTTTTCAAGTTCGCCAAAATTTCCAGCTAAACAAATAATATAGCACATATTGCGTTGCGATAAAAGAGTGAGAAAAGTAAACAGGAAGAAAAAGATTTCTTCCTGTATTTCATTGTCACGCAGTATAACGTTAAAAACAGAGCTTTTCAAGTTCTAAATACTTGTATTATATGAATAAGAAGATAATGGAATTATATTAGTATAATATAATATGAATTATACTAGAGAATTCTATAATTAGTTTTGCTGAACTATAAATTATGTTATATTATTATAATCAATTCTACATTGTATTATTAGCATTAAGGGACTACTGCAAAACCTAGACCAGTGATTCCTAACCAGTTGTCCGAGAGAACCCAAGTGGTCTTCGAAGTCAGGAGTGATTTAAAAAAAAAATTGGCTTCGTCGTTTCGAAGCGACCACGATTTTACGCAATTTTTTCTTTTAACTGGGAGCAAAAAAATTACTAGGTTCCAATTTTTTGTTCAAATCCAAAAAAAATCCTGTATTTCTTCCGCTTTCTGACGTTTCGAGTATGAAAACAATTTCAGGTAGTCTCTCCTAACGAAATTACCGCGGGTTATTAACGTAGGATTACTTATTGTTGCTTACTTCTTTTGTATGTATATATGTATGTATGTGTTATGTATAAATGTATCTATCTCTCTCTCTCTCTCTCTATATATATATATATATATATATATATATATATATATATATATATATATATATATATATATATATATATATATATATATATATATATATATATATATATATATACACACACACGTATGTATATATATATATAATATATGTATGTCAAAATTTTGACGCATTTTGGTACCTTTTTTAAACTATCTACTGCTTGTACAAGCGATACAGACTGGGTTTGGCACGCTGCCAAAATTATAACTCGCGAGGTACGGACGGACGGTTTTAGCGTCTGAAATTTTCCTTTCCGGAGGACCGTTATGGAGGAACGTAATCCTACGTTAAAATCCTTGTTCTGCTGAAAAATTTCTAATATATGTATTCTGTGACGCGGTCTGGCAGCGTCACAGCAATTTTACAGCTAGTAAAGCAAATGCAAGCTGAAAAATCTTTCATTTTTAAGTTTTCATAGGCTTTTATGTTTGCTGTTGTTAACTTTTCTTT
Organism: Dolomedes plantarius; assembly: GCA_907164885.2. Lineage (NCBI taxonomy): Eukaryota > Metazoa > Arthropoda > Arachnida > Araneae > Dolomedidae > Dolomedes > Dolomedes plantarius. The sequence goes on along the minus strand of OU015498.1, from coordinate 73,080,340 downwards.
CGCGTTAAATTTGTTGTTGTATAAAGTTTATTTGTAACTTTTTATTGAAGTTGTTGTTCACGAATAGTTTGTTTATTAAGAAAATAAAACCCGTTTTTGCCTCTAAAAGGATTGGTTAAAACTGTTGTGCACTAAACCTATCAAATTCGCTCACCGCAATGTTAACTTATGGACAAAATGTGTCCAAGGATTGTCGACTTGGAATTAAAGAATTTTTTTTTTTTAAATTGTACATCGTAATAGAGAAAGAAATTTTACACCTTTGGACTTTTTCACGTTTTTAAAAAAAATGCAAATAATATTTTAAAATTTAAATTATGCACGGAAAAATCTGATATAGTGTGTTTTAAACACTCCTAAGTTCCTTTGGTGGATGAAATTTATAAAATGAATCCTGTTGTAAGGTGCAGAAGAGTTCAGGCTATCTGAAAATATAATTTTTATTGGATTATCAGCATTTATGTAGCTGCAGTAGACAAATATTTTCTACAGGTTAACATTGAAGCTAGCGAATCCAATAGGGCATCCTTCAGAGGTGAATCCCAACGTTTTTTTTTTTCTTTACAAATGGTCGTTAATCAACAAATGGTTAGGAACTACTTACTGACTTAGACAGATTTACGTTTCTTCCTTTTCGAAGTTCGCCAAAATTTCCACTAAAATAAGCAATGTAGCAAGAGTGGCCAGATTTCGATTCTTTTCTTTTTTGTGTGTGTGTGGCTCTTGGCTCGATGATCAATTTTTCAAATAACTTATACAAGAATGTCTAATAAATTGCCCTCAGAATTTTTTTTATACATTTTCTTTTTTTCACACATTTTTTTACTAGCTAAAACTGTGAAATTGGTGGTATTTAAAAAAAAATTTCCTATACAGTGGGCCTATGAACAAGCCTCCTTGGCTACAATATTCATTAAAAGACACAAGATAAGGACACAAGATAAGAACATTAGATAAATAAAATACCATAATACAGAAAAGGTAAAGAAAAGTGCAGTTAAAATATACAACGCTCGATGTTGACAAATCAATATTTACCTGAATGGCTGCGAACTGCAACATTTGAACAAACTCCAGATTTGAATCTTTTTGATAATATTTTTCAAAAGAAAAGTAGTTATCAAAGCCATTAAAACTATTTGAGAATTTAGAAATATCAATAATTCTAACAACTGGGGCATAGTAATAAAATTTTAGGAAAAACAACGCTTGAAGTTCCTTTCGTATCAAATATAACCTTTTCCCGGTTTTGGTTCATCTAAGTATCTAGACATTCCCTAATATCTTTTAATGCTGTTTATCTAATCCAACCCTGTAATACAGCAAAGCCTTGGCAACGTTTAACAGAGGAAGAAAAAAATAATTAATTAAATTATTGTCACCTTAGGGCGTTTTTAAAATCTCGAACCGACTTTTTTCTTACGGTTTTAATCTCTTTATAAAAAATTTTATGCTATGTTCTATTTTTATAATAGGGCTTGACATAGCCCAGTGGTAGCACGTCGGGTTTTGGTGCTGAGGGTGTTCGGATCGAATCCCGAAAAGCGCCATTAAATACCTTCGTGTCTAGGTCGGATATGGGCCCTGTAGTGTACTGGAAATAGGGTCTTATTTTTTTCCCGAGACCCCACAAGGGCTTGAAACACAGCTGCGTGTTTTTCAAGGAATGTGTTGTTCGGTTCCACCAGTTCGGAACACGTGGGGGATTAAAAACCGTTTTCCTTACAGTTGCAGCCACTAAAGCTGTCATCTGAACGTTTCTGCAATGTAGTAAAGTTCGGCGACTAAGAAGAGCTGTCAGCCGATAAGCTGCCGGCCCCTCCACCCCTTCTGAAAATCCAGACGATTGGGGAGAGACGCTTGAGAACGCGGGCGGTGCGGATGTGTGTTTAGGTTCCGTTCATTGGGAATCTGCACGGTTTTTTTTAAATTGAATATGTTGCACTGTTTTAAATGTTAATTATTTTTGTTAATAAATTGTTAAGTTTTTTGTTTTAAAAAGTTGGCCTTCGTTTGTTAATTAGAACTCTGTCTTTCTTTGGTATGGATCAATAGTTGTGAAATTTCTTCAAAATGCCTCAGAGAGAATCGCCTTACCCACTTACAGTGACGCCACAGCCCGTTAAATCCGTAGACCGTAAAGTTCCTCTGTGAGGTCTACGGTGTCTGGATCTTCCTCTGTGAGAGGGTGGGAGAGTGTATGCCCCCCCCCCAGATATCATTCCTGGGGGGGGGGGGGGGTGCTCGGTCAAAATTGAGGTGTCACCTGGCTAAATCGGACTCCGATCCTTGTGGTGCCATTATAAACCGGAACCACACTCTTCAGTCCACAAGCTTTTATGGACCTGATTTAGAATACTTCCGGCCAGGGGGCATTAGAAACAAACACAATAAAACAATTATTTTCATAAAACCCTGTATGCTATTATTATGGTATTTATTTCAATGGTGCAGTAAAACCTCGTTTATCCGGACTAACTGGGACCATAGGCAATCCGGACAATCGAAAATCCGGATAATCCGGTTAATATGGTTAATAAGCAAAACAAAATCCTTAACTAAGCCCACTTACCGTTTATTACGATAAAAAAAACTATGTTTTGTAACAAAATTACATAGTATTGTTTACAAGACAATAAAAAATATAAAATTAACTTTTCACATCATTTCTTAACATACAATTGGTAAGTCTAGTAAAGCTTTCTTAAACTCAACAAAAAGCATTTTATTACCATAATTTATTGTACAATCTATGCAGGAATTATACACTAAATCAAAATAAAAAGCAAAGGACTCCCAAAATAATACAAGGACCCAAAATAATACAAGGACTCCCAAATAATATTTGGGAGTCCTTGTAGTTACGTTCTTGCTATCATAGTTAAAAATGATTATCTAATGCGAACATTAAATAAAAATAATGTCCACAAATCTGATCCGGAACAACGAGGGTCTGATAAACGAGATTTTACTGTATACTGGACAGCCATTGCACACATTTATGTGCAAATGCTGTACTCTGCACATAAATGCTGTACAACGACAATCGGTATTTTCTATAGAACCTTCCCTTTGATTAACGGTTATTTACAAATTAACCATTTATGGAAAAAAAAAAGCTTCTGTGTATTGAATGTATTTTGATTTGGTAGTATTCGATATAATTCGATAGTGATTACAGTTTATACAGACTGTCGCAGATAAAGCATTACTCGGAGCCTTACAAATCTGGGAAAATTTCTCAGTTTAGGGATATACACTCATGGACAAAAAAATTAGCGCACCTAGAAATAATTGAGGGATCGTAACGAAACTTGCAATGAAGGTACATGTCGGGGAGATATGCAAATGATTAGAAATGCAGCGTGATTGCGCATTACGTATAGCCGGTAGAGGGCGTTGAACATCGTACTCTGTGGAGTATAAAACAGGTAACCAAAGCTTGTTTGAGTGTGCTGAATCATTTACAAAGGAAGAGCTGAGATAGACATGCCATTACGCCGTGTTCGAAGAAAATATAAGCAGTTGTCGCAGTTTGAGAGGGGGACATAGCGCATGATTGCGCATTACGTATAGCCGGTAGAGGGCGTTGAACATCGTACTCTGTGGAGTATAAAACAGGTAACCAAAGCTTGTTTGAGTGTGCTGAATCATTTACAAAGGAAGAGCTGAGATAGACATGCCATTACGCCGTGTTCGAAGACAATATAAGCAGTTGTCGCAGTTTGAGAGGGGGAGAATCGTCGGATGATGGAAGCTGGGTGGTCAGCTAGGCGAGTAGCTCGTCAATTAGGCCGCTCTGATTGTGTTGTGAGGAGGTGTTGGGACCAGTGGACCCGAGAGATGTCATGTACACGAAGACCAGGCTCAGGACGCCCTCGACAGTCCAGTCGTCGAGAAGACCGCCACATCGTAAGAAATGCACGCGTACAGCCAACTGCTTCATCGGCCGCCATCCAGGCACAGGTAGCACCTTCACTAGGGGCATCTGTGTCTTCTCGAACCATACGAAGGCGCCTGGCTGAAGGACAGTTGGTATCGCGGCGCCCATTACGTGTGCTGCCCTTGACGCCCACCCATCGACGCCTCCGTTTGGAGTTTTGCCGCGCACGAGGAAACTGGACTGCAGCGGAATGGAACCAGGTCGTCTTTAGCGACGAATCCAGATTCAATCTCGGCAGTGATGACAATCGTGTTCGTGTGTGGAGAGCCCGTGGTGAACGCTTCAATCCTGCCTTTGCTGTACAGCGACACATCGCTCCCACAGCTGGTGTGATGGTATGGGGTGCCATTGCCTACAATACACGGTCACCCCTAGTATTGTTCCGTGGCACCGTGACAGCCCAGCGGTATGTTCATGAAATCCTGCAACCACATGTGTTGCCACTCATGCAACGGCTCCCAGGAGCCATTTTTCAACAAGACAATGCTCGGCCTCATACGGCAAGGGTGTCACAAGACTGTCTCCGCACTGTTACTACCCTTCCTTGGCCTGCCCGATCCCCAGATTTGTCTCCAATCGAGCATATCTGGGATCATTTGGGACGACGAGTTGGGCATCCCACGAGTTTGAACGAACTAGAAGCAAGGTTACAGCAAATATGGAACGAAATGTCTCAAGACATCATACAGAACTTGTATGACTCAATGCCCGATCGTATCGCATCGTGCATTCGCGCTAGAGGGGGTCCAACGGAGTATTAACTCCTCCGTTCTTTTGCCTTTTTCTCTGAAATAAATTATCCTTTTTCTTTGATTTTCTTATCATTTACTTATATGAAAGTAGTCATTACGTATGTAAAATTTCGTTTCATTTTGACGACTCCTTCTTGGTGCGCTAATTTTTTTGTCCATGAGTGTATATGGGATGCAAAACATGTGATTCTTTAAAGTTTACAACGCTTAAAAGTTCGGAAACAATCTGCATTACTGCAAATTTCAATTTTCTTTTGAAAATTGAGTTGTGTTGTTCCTGTTGTAGTTTCTAAAGTGGTATTAGAGACACTAGAGCTTTTAGTATCCCTAGGGGTACTAGAACCCCTTAGGGGGTACTAGAACCTTTAGTACCCCTAAAGGTTCTAATACCCCTTTAGAAATAAGCCAGAAGTATTCCAGACCAGGTCCATATAGGCTAGTGGGCAGAGGGGTGCGACCCCGGTTTATAATGGCACCGCAAGGGTCGGAGTCCGATTTAGCCACAGGCCACCTGAATTTTGACAGAGCATCCCCCAGGGGTGACATCTGGGGAGACTGTACCCTCTCCCCCCTCTCTAACCGCATAGAGGAACTTCCAGGTCTACGGATTTAACGTGCCCATACACGATGGTATCATATATATATATATATATATATAAACCTTTCGAATTCGAAATGAGCACCCTCAGTCCCAATCCCAACGCGCTACCACTAGACTAGCTCGGGCCAAACCTTTTTATTCCCATATAAAAACGATTTGAGCATAAAAGTATTTTGTTGGTATCGTAAGAGAATGTTAAATATTTTTGAGTGTCTGGATAATATAATACCTGTTAAAGCGTAACTAGACGGCATTTTAAACATTATTCTTAAATTTAGTCTCTAACGAAATCTCATTTCCACTTAAAAACTGCATTTTAAGGAAGATTCGTTAAGCATAAATAACATTCAAGGGTGAGAATTTATTTTTTTGTCGTCAGACTGAATTTTCACAACTCAACTTAATATTCATCTTAAAATAATTTCTTTGTAGAGAAATTTTTAAGCGAAACGGTGCGACTAGCGCGTTCAATTACTTCTCACAGAGGAAGTTTTATGAGAGGAAGAAGTGGGAGGGGCATTTATCTCAGTTCCAGGAAGTTAATTAAAAAAAATAAACGTAGAGATGGTGATATTTTCTATTTCTATTGAAGAAATGCTTATTCATTTCATCCAACTTGTTGCAATGCTATTATAACAAGTGCATTTCTCTTCTGGTGAAATGTAATTTTCTTGTCTGTTCTTAAATTACAATGCCATAATGCGCATTTATAAATTACGTACATCGAGCCACAGTTTCAAGGAAATTCCTTCAAACCACATCTCATAAATAATTTTAAAAAAAAACCTCTTCCACTTTGAAAATACGACTGAATAATGCACTGATTTTATCTGTCATGTATATATTGTTAGCATAATTATACAGTACGTCAGTAAAGTTATAGTTATATTATAAAATTGTAAAATATTATATATATATATATATATATATATATATATATATATATAAAGAATGAAACTTCTCTAGCCGACCAACCCGCTAACGGCTATTTTTTGTTCCGAACCAATTACATACACTCCATAGAGCCTAGACATGGAGGCATTTAATGCGCTTGTTGGGATTCGAACCAAGCACCCTCGGCACCGAAAGCCGACGCGTTACCACTAGGCTACCTCGAGCCATTTCCAGTTGTTTAATCATTAGTAACAGGTATAGAATGATGTTTTATATTAAATTTTATCGAAGCTCCAAACCGTTCTTCCGCTATAATAATGAAATCAACGTGAATTCTTAGAAACGCGGGTGCCAAACAAATCACGAGTAAGTTATGTCGAGTACATAAAAAATAAAAGACTATTTACAAAGCTAATTTGTGAACGATCGCTCCTTAGGGATTAGCTGAAACGCACTGATTTCTTGGAACATCTTCATGTATTTATCTTATGGCTTCTTTCTGATTAGTCACTAAGCAATAGCTGGACAGAACTTATTTGTCTAATAAGCTGTTATCATTTTTTTTTCTGTTCTTCTGCTGTCTCCTCATAGGTAGCAATGTTGATTTATATATGTCTAGATAGATATAGATATATATAGATATACAACAAAACTTCTCTAGCCGGCTACCCCTCTAAACGGCCACATTTTGTTCAGGACCGATTAAAGACCATAGCGCCAATGTTGTGGGAGAGATCCCTTTTGGATGGCCACCCCTAAAAACGGCCACTTATTTTCCACTCATTATATGACTGGCCACCATAGAGAAGTTTTACTCTGTATATATATATATATATATATATATATATATATATATATATATATATATATATATATATATATATATATATATACACTGAAGAGCCATTATGACCTCCTATCTAATAACGCTTTGGCCCACCTTTGGCCTGCAAAACAGCTGCAACCACCCTTGGCATGGATGCCACAAGTCCGTGGTAGATGGCCCGAGACATATTGTACCAGATGTTCAAGCAGCAGTTATGCAAATCAGGGCTAATCCAACACAGTTGTTTTTGAGCTTTGAGCTGCCGTTCCATGACATCCCAAATGTGCTCTATCGGATTAAGATCCGGTGCGTAAGGTAGCCAGGACATTAACTGGAATTCAGCATTATGTTCCTGGAATCACTCCAGCACAATTCGAGCCTTGTGACATGGAGCGTTGTCCTGCTGGAAGACTCCAATTCCAGTTGGGAAGACAGACGCCATGTAAGGGTGCATCTCGTCCGATATGATATTCAGATAGTCCGCAGCTTTCATGGTCTGTTCTACCACAACCACGGGTCCCAGAGACGCCCATGAGAACGTCCCCCAAAGCATAATACCGCCACCACTGGCCTGTGTATGACCTGCTGTACATTGGGGAAGCAACTGTTCGCCCGGAAAACGGAGTACCCTAACACGACCATGGACGTGATGAATGACGAATCTGGATTCATCCGACCAGGCAACTCTGTCCCACTGATCCATGGTCCAGTCACGATGTTTCCGGGCCCAGTGTAGGCGTAGTTGGCGTTGACGCTTGGTCAACAGAGGTACATCTGTGGGACGTCTGCTGCGCAGTCCCATATCCAACAGATGGTTTTGTAGGGTTTCTGCAAAGAAACCCTACAAAACCATCTTGGAGCCACATTTGTGATATCCAGGTTTCTTTCTAGGGAAAAAGGGTGGTGGTTCTATGCCGTCTCATTACTGGGCAGGACTGCTTGACTTGTCACCCTCATCACATCAACATCTTTCCTGTCACTTTGCATACTTTGAAACCTCCAAGACAGGGATACTCAAATTTTAGCCCACCAAACTTTTATGTGAGGCACGGAACACTCACGCTCTTTACGATTCAGGTACTTTTGTAATGATAGTTTTGGAATGGGTTTGAGTGCCTGAAAATACAAAACTGTACAAAAAGTGTGCCACCTGCTTGCTGTTCACGTTGTTCGCATCAACGTATCTTTTTGAATCATCCTAATGCAAAATAAAATATGCGAAAAACGAATAAAGAAATCGGCTTACCGATTCTTACCTTGATGTCCTATTAGGAGTAGCATGTAGCCTGATAAGTATAAACATGATTTGTTTACAATAGTCAAAAGTTTGTCTCAACGTGAAAAATCACACTCATTTTCAAAGAAACTCTTGAATACATTTAGGTTTTGAGTTTTATTTTTTGCATTATTATATGTATTATGGGGTATAGTTCTCTGTGTTGCGGCCCGCCTGACGTAGCAAACATATGCATGTGGCCCGACAGAAAAAAAGTTTGAGGATGGCTGCTCTAAGAGATGGAGGTCAGATGCCACCTCTCTTACTGGTTCCCTCTTTCTTCCTTCCTCGAATATTATCGTGATTGGGAGGCGAGGACCCTTATGAGTTTATAGCTTTTGTACCAACTTGAGCCTTGTCTTTTATTTTTATATTTTGTAATAATTCTTTTTTTCTTTGTTTGTTTGTTTCCTTGGCTTCTGCTTACGTAACCTACCAATTAAAATTTTTATATATATATATTCCTTGGCACAAACAGGGGGTCCAATTTTAAGGAGAGTAAAAGGGTTCCAGTTCCATAAAAATGAATAAATTTTGTGCCTTAGGGCAGTGTTCCCCAACCTTTAAATCGCTGCGGACCGGTCAACGTTTGATAATTTTACCGCGGCCCGCTGAGGGGGGCTATGACTGCAATTTTAATTCGTAATCTTGAAATGTTTAATAAACAATAAACTACTTTAAAATAGTTACAAGATTTCATTTGTTACAAAGGTATAAATTAGCACAAACCCGACAAAGTCGCACTAACCCGAGAGAATTACACCACAGTAAATAAAATGGAAATAATTTAATGTTCCTTGGGCGGCCCGGTACTATTTGATCCACGGACAGGTACCGGCCCGGGGGTTGGGGACCACTGCCTTAGGGGATAGAATAAGTTAATCTAAGAATTACAATTCTTCCTTTGATATTTTAGCTTTCTACAGTAAACAGGGACAATGTGACCTTTAAACTTTTTCCTAGGTTATTTCGTGGGCAGTTCCCAGTAACCAATGTTATATATATATATATATATATATATATATATATATATATATATATATAACGCAACCATATGTATATAGTTGCGTTATACTCATGATGGCTAAGAGTCGGAGGATTCAGATTAACCAAACCTAAGAGCGGGCAGAGGAAAAAAATGTATTATTTCCGAACGAGCTTCAGCATTTGTGATGATTGATTTGCTTTTTATAGCATGATGATGAAGGGTTTATTCCTTCCAAACACGTCACTGAAGTTTTGTATGTATGGTGTGATTTTAAAAAGTATTTTGTACCTTTATAACCATTATTAATCAACAAAGTGTTTTTATTTATTTATTTCTGGAAACAACAAAAAATGGGAGTTGAATCAATGTATTTTGTACTTCATATCGAAATGAAACAGAATGATTGCAGGAAGACGAGACGCGTGTGAGATTCTGGGAAGAAAAATCTTTGGCTGTGTTTATTTCTCTTAAGATTCTAAATGCAATTACCAGTTTATTGTTTTGATAAGCTTATATGCCGTGGGCTACTTTGCCCTGTGCATTCTTGATCTTTTTTTTGTGTGAGAGAATTTGCCGTTCTAAGTTGTTTTTTTTTTTCAAATTTATATTAAACTTTCGTTTTGCATGATCAAAATGTTTCGACGGGCCACTAAAATACCGTCGGCGGGCCACGGGTTGAAGACCCCTACTCTACACCTAGCTCTCCACTGTCCACTTCTTCACGTCTCGTGACTAGCAGCGGTGTGCTTCAGAAGCCCCTCCATCATTCAACTTTTGTTTCAGTCGCTCTCCAATGTACTGTAGTGTAGGTATCATGACTTTATAGTGATTTCCCCACTTATTTTGCACTCGCAGCAAGACATAAGTACACTGCGCATATATTTGGTATTACCTCAAGTTACATATTCGGCAGTACGTGTGCTATATATAGAGCAGGGGTTTCCAACTGGCGGGCCTCGGGCCACATGCGGCCCGCGGTGCCTATTTTTTGCGGCCCGCGAAGACTTCTAGAAAAATAATTTGCAGCATCAATTTAGATATTCTTAGTTAACGAAAAATGTTTTTGTAAATATCTTTGTTTTCAAATGCTGTTCATTTACAAAAAAAAATGATTTTCCCTCGAATTATATGAAAAGTAGGGTGTCCACTCATGTTCTATTTCATACCCCCCCCCACACTTCTTATTTGACTTTTTTTTGTGTGTGTCTGTGTAAATTAACGAAAGTTGGCCTGTTATAATCAAGGTCGTTGTTGGAGGTTCATCCTCGAATTTTTAAAAATTTCACAGTACATACACAAATCCTCCAAATCACCCTCCCTCAAGAAAAAAAGTCCTGGGTATGGTCTTGGTTAAATTGCGGCCCGCCACTAGACAGGTGTTTTCGATTGCGGCCCTTGGACACTTGTAAATTGGAAACCCCTGATATAGAGCGTCGCCCAGTGGCTAGGGTATCAGCCTGTCACTCCAGGGGCGCGGGTTCGATTCCCGCATAAAACTTGGTTGTATTCTGGGGGACCGGTCAGTCTTCCGCCTGCAAACGGAGACACCGTCTAGAAAAGGGAGCTGCAACCCATCGCCGGTGTCATCGTTTGTTAATAAAAAATTTTCTGTTACTGTGTGATTTGTGTTTCTATTACCTTGTATTCATATGTACACCGGACGGGGTTGTAACAGTCGTCAGCCCCAAGGACATTAGCCCCCCCCCCAACAAACAAAACCCCCCCCCAAAAAAAAACATATAGAGCAGTGTTTCTTAACCTTTTTAATAGTCAACACCTCCTTGAACCTGAAAATAAGCTCTCGCACCCCCTTGAAAAATGTATTTCTATTTTTTATTTAGGAAAAGTCCTTTATTGCAAGATAATGTATTTATTGCAGAAAAAAATTTATAGATTTACAATACATACCATATTATTGCATAAAATAACAATATCTACATTTTTAATGGCTACGTTGATGTTTGTTCATAACGATCCTTTTAAAATGAGGCTCTCTTTTTTTTTTTCTTGGAACAGGCACGCGTAAGTCATCAGATGTCTTTCAGCGATTTCTGACTTTTGTTTTGATGTACAAAAGTGATGAAAAACTCATTTCACAAAAGTAAGTGGTAGCAAATGGTAATAGTGTCTCTAATGTTGCTTTTGCCAATTCTGTATAAAGTTCTAACTGCGTACACCAGATCTCTTCTAAGTCCAGTTTTTCCAATTCCATTTCAATACGTGCATTAGCTCGTATTGCGATAAGATCGTCTTTCAATAAAGCGTTGTCGTCCATTAAATTCAGTTCAAACAAAAATGGATTGAGTATCCATCTATTAATATTGCTTATATTTCCCGTGGAAAAGTATCCATCAAATGATTCACTCAATAGGTGAAGGTGTAATTTTATCTCGGCTATAATTGTTGTTTTACCATTTTCTAAAATTATTGAATCCAGAAAAGGAAAATTTGTTAAATTTTCATTTTCAACTCGAAGAAAATATGGCGTGTTTTTCATAAGGCGGTTAGGCGGTAATTTTCATTAAAAATTTAGAACCTTCTCTCGCACCCCTAGAGGTGCCCGCACCCCCAAGTTAAGAACCACTGATATAGAGTGACTCGTACTAGTAAGTAAGTTGTTCTCATCTAGCCCTACCTCACCCAATGGCCCTGCTTTCACGGTAATACCAGTTCACGATAAAAGCATTGAAAATTGCTAGGGGGCACATACCAATATGCTCCTTACGAATGAAACATATTGGTATGTGCCTCCGATACATACGGGGGTCTAAATAACCAGACGGTATTTAGACCGGTATCTAAATAACCACCGACGATATCTAGATTATCAGACATGTCGGTTTAAAATATCACACCTTTGTTCGAATAAACTCACCTCTTTCCGTTCGCTCACCGTGACGTCAAAGAAAACCAACCTTGTTAATGCTTAGTTTAAATATCGCTGATTACGTGCATCCGTGTCACAGGAGAGATAACGTGAAGCTAAGGGATGTCCGGACACAGACAGACAGACACACACACACACACACACACACACACACATATATATATTCATTCACTTTTTTCATTTTTGTTATTTCATTGAATTTCACTATTATCTATCGTTACCGTATATATAAGCTCGCGATCTGATATATGGGTAGGTTTTGCTGATATATGCCTTGTTGCTATTACAAAGATTTGCGCAACCAGGATCCGTTGCTAGGGTGGAATGATGTAATGAAGAGAAACAGGATATTGTTAACTTGAATGTAATCTTTCAGACCCAGACTTACCTCTTCTATCTATCGATTTTTTTAGGTTGGGGGTACAACACTAGAAGATACGTCGGTGGATAAGGCATTTTTCTAAGTTTTGACCTTTAAAATTTAAAGTTGAGTTTTCCTTCTGTGTTTAACCTGCCGTATTTTTTATTAAAATCATTTCCACATTACAAATGAGACGAATTTTTGCAGAATTAGCTCCTAATTTTATTTTTACTCTTTTTTTTTTTTTTTTTTTTCTTTCAGAGTAATTCTATGCCTCAAGAAGCTATTAGAAACACTATTATATCTGAAAACAATTTAATATTAAACCAAGTTCTGTCCCAGTTTAGTGAATAAACTTTTTTAATTTCATTAGAAGCCATTTCCCACCTCAAAAATTAATATATTTGAATTAATTCCTGTGAAATTTATTGATTACATCCTGTGATACAATCGTCGATTTATCTACAATCTTCTTATTTAAAATAATAAAAATAGTCGAAATATGATTTCATTTCGAAAAATAAATAAATAAATAAATTTAAACAAAATGTATTATGAATAAAACTTATATATTTAAAAAAAAAAAAAATTTATAAATTACCTTATCACATTGTATTTACCACTTAACATCTCAAAAAATCTTCATAATGTCAATACTTTTCCCATATATATTTGCATCTTCAAGTCTAGAGAAATAAAATGTCAATGTGTAAATTAGTTTTCAAAAAAATCAAATTTCTCTACTTTATTCCTTTTTATTGAAATTTTTACTTCATTCAAATTATTACTAACACTTAACGTTTATTACTTTTTGTTTGAATGCTCATTTTCTTTTCCAGATAAATATTTTGCATAATTTAGCTGAATTGCATTTTGTTTTACAAGAATATTGCGTAAAAGAATAAATTTAAAGAAAAATATCCGCATGTTATTGCTTTTTAAAATATCGTTAACATCATAGAATGTTTATCTCAGTATTTTTAGAACTAAAGAACTTTATGTAAATTTATAGATAGTAAAACAAAAATTATAATTTTTTTTCTTCGAAAAAATGTTTTAAATCAAATTCAAAACTTATTATTTTATTTCTTTAGCAATAGATGGCGCCAACTGATACGTGATAAATCTGGAGAAGCGAGAGGGGTGGGGAAGGGAAATATACTGCCATTAATCTATTATTAAGTATCCGGTTTTGAAAATGACAGAATAACATCCTTGATCTTTTAAAAATTTCTGGCTATGGTCACATCTAAAAATAAAAGCTGAAGTAACAACATTGCAATGAATGCATAATATCAAAGAAACCTAACAACAAATATTAACCCAAATGATTAACTAAGTCACTGTAAAAAAAAATATTTATTTTTTACACTTTGAAAAAGCTCTTAAAGCTGAACTAGAAAGCTTAAGAAATTTTTTTAATTTTTAATGCACTTTTAACTACTAATATTTTTATTTATTCGTAACAATTGTTAATATCAAAATCTTGAATTTAAGGATTAATTTTTAACTACTATAATAACATTTTGAATATGTTTGCTTCAGCTATATGTATCATGCTTTGGTTTGGGGGGAGGGGATAATTTTTGGCGATTTCTAAGGTTTTGTTGGGTTTGGACGTTCAGTTTTATTTTGCAACAGGACGGCAAAACTGACTTCTTAACGTCGACTCCGAACAGTTACAAACACCCACGCCTACTGCGGGATTCGAACCCGCAGATTCCGGATTCGAAGACTAGCCTTAAGGAGATGGAGCATTTTATCATCGATAGCCTAGACTTTTGGTTATACTATGGATGTCTCTTCTCGCTTCCATAGGCAAAAAAACAACATAGGAAAAACTAAAAAAGGGAGAAATATTATTAAAAAATTAATAAACAAATAATAATTATAATAATATATTATTTAAAAAAAGTATGATTAAAATGCATCTCAGGGCAAGCAATTTTATTTTTTTTTAAGGTAAACTTCCTAGAATATTTGGATTTTATGAAATGTTTTTACTTGAGTATACGAAGTATGAGCTAACTACTCGGCAAGAATAGCATAGAAAGAGTGGCAGAATGAATACCAATTTATTAAATACACATAAAATTTTACTATAAATCAAACAGAAAAAGAACTAGAATTTTTTAAATAATTTTTTTAAAAATTAATTAATTAATTAATTAATTAATTAATTAATTTATTTATTTATATAATATAAAAATATAAATTTTTATATTTTATTTATTTATTGGCTTATTTATATGTTTATAGTTTAATATTTTATTTATTTATTTATATTTTTATGTTATTTATTTATTTATTTATATTTTTATTTTATTTATTTATTTATTTATTATTTTTATTTATTTTTATTTTAGTTTACTTTTACTTATTTGTTTGTGTTTTAACGTGGGATTACGTTCCTCCTTAACTGTCCTCCGCCTGACGGTTTTAGCGCCTGAAAGCAAAATTTCAGGCGCTAAAACCGTCCGTCCTTACCTAACGAGTTATAATTTTGGTAGCACGCCAACCCAGTCTGTATCGCTTGGACAAGCAGTAAACAGTTAAACAGAAAAGTACCAAAATGCGTCAAAATTTTGACATACATATGTGTATATGTATATATATACATACGTATATATATACAGTGGAATCTCGATCGATCGTTCTCCGAATCATCGTTTTCCCCTATGTGTCGTTTATTTCACCCAGTCCCGACGATATCATATTGCTTTGTTATGTTCTCGCATCTATCGTTTTCCCGCATTTATCGTTCAGTTCAGTCGGTCCCTTGAAAAACGATAGATCGAGATTCCACTGTATATATATATATATATATATATATATATATATATATATATATATATATATATATATATATATATATATATATTCTCGTTTTTGTAAGGGACCGACTGAACTAAACGATAAATCCGGGAAAACGATAGATGCGGAAACATAACAAAGCAATATGATCGTCGGGACTGCGTGAAATAAACGACACATACGGAAAAATGATGATTCTGGGAACGATCGATCGAGATTCCACTGTGTATATATATATATATATATATATATATATATATATATATATATATATATATATACATAAAAAAAAGGTAAGCAACGATAAGTAATTCTACGTTAATAACCCACGGTAGTTTTGTTAGAAACGACAACCTGAATTTTTTTTCAAGGGGGGGGGGAGGAGGGGTAGAACGTGAATTGTATTTATTATAGCAAAATGTTACTTCGCTAGAACAGTACCCATCTCGAAATCAGTGATATTTGGTGGTGGAACGATACTGTAATCGCAAACTTCTGCCACTAGTCTTCGCCACTAGTGAGTATAAATGGTGGTAATTTAGAAACCCACGGTCATGGCCTCGCAGGCAAATGCTATGATTGCAGGGCTTGTTTTACTAGACCCTTCCTGAACTCTTCTACAATCTGGAGGCAAAAACTGGTTTCGCCCATAAGATTTCTGCTTTTAGCTTGGCCTTAAACTTCATTCATAAAAAGTTGTTTATTAAATACCTTTTGAGATTGTACGATTAGAAACGAAAAATCGAAAAATCGCAAAGCTGAAATATTTTCAAATCGTGGTTACTCCTAAGAAGGATTATACCCATGTATTAAGAGTATTATTAAATGGTATTAAAAATGTTAACTAACAATAATAAATAAATCGAAATTGTTTTACCTCCCCCCACTTTTTTACATATTTATGTTAATATATAAACATGAAACGCTCCAATGGCAATTTTAAATTATTTTACAAATACATATTGTTACCTTAAATAACAATTAAAATGGGTTAATAAAAGTTGAGTCTGCAAAATTTATTTCAGTAAATTTTGTTTGAGTCTTTATTGATAGTAAAATCTAACTGTCATATTTTGCGTTTGCTTATTTTTTTTTTTGTCTGTTTTCATACTGGATTTCCTTCTTAGGAGATGCAAATTAGCAGATCCCCAATGGAAAAGCTCGACTGCTCACGCATGGAAAACCTGACACGGCCACTAGTTACATGGAAAACCTGACACGGATTCCAGTTAAGTCTGAACCCTGGGACTAAAAGCGAAGGAAAGTTTGTCGGTACATATACCACCAAAGGGAAAATCGGAGCAGTGTATACTTTTACCCTAGTTTCTCACTGAATTGATTTTTAAAAGTCGCCTGATTTCAACCAAGGCAGGGGTGGGCCCTCTCTAACGATCTAATGGAAATATCTTTCGTTACTTTTATTTACTCACTCTTTTCTCTGAATAGTTCTTTAGCAAGCAAGTTTTCTCATTTATGATTATTAGCTTTCAAATTTTTAAATTTTCTATTTTAAGTGTAACTGTGTGAAACTTTAAACTGAAAACTTCCTTTATTTTATGACTTGTTTATCACTTTATTATTATGTATGCATGGCCGAACGCAGATGCAGAATTTATGCATTTAAAAAAAAATTATCAGGAAGTAAAGAAATTAAAATAATTTTTAATACAGTTTCCAAGTTTGGTAAGCGATATTGTAGTTTAAATTAATCGAATATGAATAGGAAGATAAGGAAAAAGTTATCCCTAAAATATTCTTAATTTTCCATTAAACGTTTGGGGTTAGAATTTCCCATTCATTAATTAAAAAAACATTCTCAACTTTATGTATTGAAGCGGAAATTTAACAGGCATTTCAATGCTGTTGATTACTGCTATTATAGCAGTAATCAACAGCAAATATGACAGGATAATATTCTTATCGTCTTTTGTCTTTTTTGCTTGTCGTTTCATCACGTTCATCATAAAAAAATGCTTTTATTTTCCATTCTGAAAGCTGATGGAGTATGTTTAGACATGTTATGTTAACTACATCCATTTTTTTAAATCTAGATTCTAAAATTTTTAATTAATAAAGGAAATGATTATTTATGTTTCACAGAAATAGGATGTTTGAAAGTTGCACCTAAAAGAGGTTAGAATGTTTTTAGAAATATATTTTGGAACTGATTTTACAGTTTAAAAGAAATTTCAGGTAGTCTCTTCTAACGAAACTACCGCGGGTTATTAACTTAGGATTACTTATCGTTGCTTACCTCTTTTTTATGTATATATGTATATATGTGTTATGTATATACGTATCTATATATATGTGCGTATATATATACATATACTAGCTGAAAACCCGCACTTCGCTACGGAGTACATTCAAATTAAATACAACGGTCAATGTATGCAATTAATGTCAATATATATATATATATATATATATATATATATAATAAATATGACGATCAATGTATACAATTAATGCAAAAGAAAAAACAAAAAAATACATTTGTAAAAAAATTGTAAGGGATATTTTTATAGACAAAATAATGTAGAAGAAATTATTCAAATTAAATCTAATAGGACATACTAAAGAATATAGTACAGTTAATATAATACAGTTTGAGGAACATAATATCTTTTATTGTATTTTAATGTTTTTTTGGATAATGTCCAATCGTCTGCCGCATTAGCAAGAAAAAAAAATATTTTTTGTCTATTTAGTTGTTATGCACGTGACGATAAATTTATTTAAAGTACCAGAAAAAGAAATCACGTGACCAGCATTTAATAAATTAAATTCTAAAAATTAATTTTTAAAAATTCACCAAAAAATCAGAAAATGGAGGTAAAGATTCTAAAAAGATTTCATTTTAAAGGAATTTTTATGATCTCTCTCGTGATATAAATTTCATAACTCTCAAATTATTATTTTAAATACAAACTTAAAAAAAGTTACTAAAACAGTTTAAAAATTTAATTTTAAAAAATCTAAGAAGAATTTTTCAAAAATCTTTCTTAGTGCACCACTACACTATAAGAAGAATCGCCATGAAAAATTTCAGCCCTTTAGGTCCAGTGGTTTGATCTGTGCGTTGTATGTCAGTCAGTCAATCAGTGAGTCAGTCAGTTACGGAACTGTTTTTTATATATAGATGTATGTCAAAATTTTGACATATTTTGGTACTTTTCTGTTTAACTGTTTACTGCTTGTCCAAGCGATACAGACTGGGTTTGGCACGCTGTCAAAATTATAACTCGCGAGGTACGGACGGACTGATGGTTTTAGCGTCTGAAATTTTGCTTTCCGGAGGACCGTTATGGAGAAACGTAATTCTACGTTAAAAAAATAAGCTCATCGATTCCTTTGAATTAAAAAATATGCATTTATCATATTTATTAGAGTTTATAACTAATGTTTGTATTTTATTAGTTTTTTCAGCCTTCATTAAAATATTAAGGCTTGCCCAACGACGATTTTGGCTGGTTTCAGCCTTGTATTTATTGTGCGCAGTGTTAAAAGTAAAATCGTCTCTATCTCTTTAATGCATCTAAAATGCTATTTTTGCACTAAGATTTTTAACCCTTTCTAAACCTACCCATGGCGTCCTATAAATTTGAAACTTTAGGAGGAAAACAGCTAGGATTAGAGAATTCGTCCGAAGAGTTTGTGGTTGTTTTACACAGGTGAAGATGATAGCTTCCCTTCTCCAAAAATGTTTTGTCACATCAGCTGAAATTCGTTTACTTGCCTTGTCTGTGCGTTGTATTCAAGGGGAAAGCATTCTGAATTTTCCTGTCGTACGCTATGCCTTTCGTGCTGTTCAAAGCTCACAAATTAAGACTTTAATTCATAGGTGATTTCACGTAGCAGCTCGTCCCCCTGATACCCCACTCTATGGTGTTAGTGTCCACCACTCTAGTTGCACCTGTCAGAGAATACGTAATGATCATCGCAAATCTAATGTTTAAGACTCAAACTGCATCTATGTACGCTAATACCTAATGATTGTGTACTCTAGTTGCTATGTGCAATTTATATCGGAATACATATAGGTCAGAAATAGGGATGCGACATCGATGTCGATGTTTTCAAAACATCGATGTTTTGATAAAAACATCGATTTTTTAAACATCGATTTATTGAAGCCGATGTTTTTTTAACATCGATGTTTTGTACTCGATGTTTTACTTTGTCTCGATTTTTTTTTTTTAATGAAAAAGTACCGTAATAAAAAAAAATTACCACGTAGCATAATTTTCAAACTCAGTAAATGCAAGTCTGAATTCTGGAAAGGACGAATACAAATGGGGGAATGATTCCTTAGCAAACAGACAAATGGCAATTAACAACCAATGAACCAATCAGAGCGCTTGGAATGTTCCTGACACTCCAGAACTTTCCATGGCGTTTTATTTTACAAATAGTATATACACGAGTGCATCCATTTAAGTTTTTGTTTTGTTCTGGTTTTATGTAAGTTGACGTTAATATTATTAGTAAGATGCCTCCCAAAAGTACTGTTTGAAAATATTTTTACAAAACCTCTGACAAATTGGCGAAATGCAATATTTGCCTTAAGTCCCTCAAAACTTCTGGCAATACCACGAATTTATCTGGACATTTGAAGGCAAAACATGGAGGTATTTACAACGAGAATTTTGAGTCATCAATGTAGTCCAAAGCAACCAAGTTTTTGTCATTTGTGTCTGCCCAATCAGAGAGTAAAATTAAATCACCCCCTCCCCCCACGACTAACGGAAGTAACATTAATGTTAGAGATTACTAAAACAGTTTTAAAAAATGGATGTTCTAAAACATCTATGTTTAAAAACATCGATGGTTTTTGGGCGATGTTTTATTAGCATCGATGTTTTAATATTGGATATCGATGTTTAAAAACATCGATGTTTTGTTATCGATGTCGCATCAGTAGTCAGGAAGTGAGTTTATCGGTGATATCAATTTTTATCACTGACTTTTCCTAACGCGGGCAGGCATGTGTCTTTATCGCGTTCGCCAATTCCAGACCGCGATTTTGGTGGCTTCTTCATTAAGGTAGCTCCATATAAGTGATCCGACATCACTCCCAATGAGCGGACAGGATCGTCTTAATCGAACTCGAGCCCACTCCGAGGAAGCTCGTGACGTTGACCACTGTACGATGTGGGCGGTTTATTTATGGTGTGGATAAGGTCATCTCAAATTGGAAAAATGACCTCTAAGCGTTTAACCGAGTTTCAGTATGGTAACAGATTTAAAGCACAATTTAAACTGGAAGCTTCACTTACGAAAAATCTTTTTAAAAAGGCGTCTTCGAAGGAAGGAAAATGATTCAGGACATAATTTTTTTTTCTTTTACAACTATATTTAAATTTATAATCTAAGTTAAAGAAAAAAAATCTAACAGAGTAGTTTAGTTTTATTGATCATGCATGCACTGTAAAAAAAATGACACGCCTTACTAATTTTTTTTCAAATTTTTCATCTAACGCGTATCATCAATCTGCCCACTAAATAATTTTTTATTTGTGAAAAATGGATAGTAAATAATCTCTATGAAAAGTATTTGAAAGTTTACATGCAAAAGCAACTATATATATATGCCTATTACTTGCTATTACCGGTTCTCTCAATTATCCGTGCTACATTTAAAAAAAAAATAGAAATAATGACCACAAGGCTCGGTAATAAGTAAAGCAATAAAAAAAACTGAATCTTTTATTATTACTATTTTAATTTAATTCTACTAAACACAGTAACTGTAAGTCATTATAGAAATCCTTCAATAGTTCTGTTTTACCGACTACAGGTCCATTCGGGGATTATTAGCGCTTTCCAGGCTTTCAGTGCACTAGTTACGGAGGATAATCGTGTTATCGGGGATATATATATATATATATATATATATATATATATATATATATATATATATATATATATATATGAACATGTGTGTATGTCCGTCCGTCCGTGCATAAAATAAAAATCGAGTGCCTAAAAGTAAAAATTTCATTTCCAAAAAATTGAGAAAAAATGTTACTCTTCCCAACGTACTGGCCTTAGTGATAGAAGTCACGAATCTGTCATAGTCTTAAATACACAAAATATTATGTTGTTGTTGTTTCTAATGTCCCCTGGCCGGGAGTGTTCCAGACCAGGTCCATGTAGGCTAGCGGGCTGAGGGGTGCGGCTCTGGTTCATAATGGCACCACAAGGGTCGGGGTCCGCTTTAGCCAGGTGCCACCTCAATTTTGACCGAGCAGCCCCCCACGGGGCGATATCGGAGAGGATTGTACACTCTCCCAATCTCTCTGACCTCATACAGGGATTTTTCGGTCTACGGATTTAACTTGCCCATATCCAGCCTAGACACGGAGGTATTTGATGGCGCTTGTCGGGATTCGATCCGAACACCCTCAGCCCCGAAAGCCGCCACGCTACCACTAGGCTACCTCAGGAAAAATATTATGTAATTATTCTAATATTATGTATTTATTCTAAATATGTTGCGAATCTGCTAAAGACGGATATATGAAATGGTGACTTTCGAAATTGTCTAAATCCAAAATAGATAGGACTGGATTCAGATTAAGGTGGCACTCCTGCTTGTAGTTGTAGCTAAATTATGTAGCAAAACTCTCTGTTTCCATAAGACATTCAATGTTAAATAAGTGTTGGTCGGCAAAAGTTTTTTTGCACTTTATGAAAAATCACTTATAAGGACAGTTTTGAAACTCAGCGCCTTATATATATATACACTGGTTAACAAAAATTAAGGAAAAGTCACAAAAATAGCGATTACTCAAAAAGAAGCGCAGAATTTAATGAAAATTATACATATTATTCAACACATAAGTAGGTATAAAATAGCATAAAAAAATCACCAGACAATTATGGTGTTATAGAAACTAGCATATGTATACAATGGAGAAATCGGATGTATCAGTTGGGTATAGGAAAAGTACCTTTAATATGGCGTATGATCCCCCCGAGAAGCAATACCGCACATACAGCGATGTGTAATGCTGTTAATTACGCGGTATATGAGTTTGGTAGGAAATGAGAGCCATTGCTCTTGCAAAGCAGTTGAAAGCGTGGCTAGGGTCCTAGGAGGAGGATTGAGATCAGCTATACGTCGTCCTAAAGCGTCCCAAACATTCGATAGGATTCAGGTCCGGTGATCGAGCTGGCCACTTCATGCGCTGAATTGTTTCCTGCTCAAGATAAGCATCCGCGATGCGAGCCCTGTGCGATCTCGCGTTGTCGTCCTGTAGCACGAAAGCATCACCTATTGCCCCGGCATAAGGGCGCACATAAGCATCAAGGATGTCATCTCTATAGGTGTGAGCATTCACATTTCCACGGGGAAAGACATGGAGAACTGTGCGTCCATCCAAAGAGATACCACCGCAAACACAGATACTGCCTGATCCGTATGCATCTCTTTCACGGATGTGTGATGGATTGAAACGAGTTCCAGGTTCTCTCCAAATCAAAATACGCCTACTATCGCTTTGGAGGCTAAACGTGGACTCATCCGTAAAGAGACCAGCCCTCCATTGATCACGCGTCCAGTGGACATGTTGACGTGCCCACTGCAAACGTTCCCGCCTACGGCGTGACGTGAGCGGGACGCAAATAGCTGGTCGCCTCTTAAAAAGACCACCTTCGTGAAGCCTTCTACG
The DNA here is from genome assembly GCA_907164885.2 of Dolomedes plantarius. NCBI lineage: Eukaryota > Metazoa > Arthropoda > Arachnida > Araneae > Dolomedidae > Dolomedes > Dolomedes plantarius. The sequence goes on along the minus strand of OU015498.1, from coordinate 73,057,322 downwards.
CACAGTTGACGTTGATACCAACCTTCCAGAGCTTGCATCGAGGGAGGATCTGCAGACGGAGTTGTGGTTCTATTCCTTCGTGCGCATAATCACAAATATCGGTCATCGGCACTCGTCGTAACGTATGGCCGTCCTTGGCTGAACCTCCTGGGGGCTGAATCCGTGGTTAGAAATTGTTGCCAAAATCTATGAACAACAGACGGACTCACATTTAGCCATCTGGCCACTTCTGTCTAAATTTGTCCTGCCTCTAGTCTCCGAATAGCTCGCCATCGCAGTTCTTCGGTCAAATGATGGAGTCATTGTTATAATTTGGCTATGCCAGATGTCTAATCTCAGTCTCGCAGCGACAATTGTCGTCTTGCTCTGAGACATGCACTTTTATGCTCCTTGCAAATTACGTATTCCGACTGCAGCGCCACTATTTTGCATAATGTAGTATTGTTCAGCACCTTTTACTTAACAACATATTCAAATTTTAAACAGATTGGCCTAGTTTTGAACGTGTTATCCCTCTTTTTGTGATTCTTCCTTAATTTTTGATAACTAGTATATATATATATATATATACACTGCTGGCCACCCAAATTGCAACACCAAGAATGACAAGAGATATCACAACAAAATTTTTTTTGTAGATAACATGTTGACCAAGTATCAAATGATTAAATTTATAGACTTCTGTGAAGTGTGGTTCCTGCCAAAATCAGTAGCCAGAGTAGCCGCCATTGTTGGAGATCACCGCTGCCACACGCCTCGGCATTGATTCAAAGAAACTTTGGATGAGTTCTTGGGGTACAGCAGACCAAGCAGCTTCCACACGTTGCCAAAGTTGATCTGCTGTAGCAACTGGGGATGGAATCTGGGTCAATCGTAGAGCAACCATAGACCACATGTTTTCTATCGGCGAAAGATCCGGAGAGCGAGGCGGCCAGGGAAGCAATTCAATCTGGCGATTGACGAAGAACCGTTGGACAATGCGTGCCACGTGTGGTCGCGCATTATCCCGTTGAAATATGGCTGTGGGCAAGCCCTGAAGGTAAGGAAGGACAACTGGCTCCAACACCTCGGAGATGTAGCGCTGGCTGTTTAAAGTACCGGCAATGCGTACTAGAGGTGTGCGAGAGTGATATCCAATACCGCCCCATACGATAATACCCGGTGCAGGACCAGTGTGGCGGTGCATAACGCAGCTTTTCAGCATCGTCTCTTCACGGTGTCTCCAGACTCGAATGCGACCATCGTGGTGTTGCAGACAGAAGCGTGTTTGGTCAGTAAAGACAATTTCATTCCATTCTGCCGTCCACATCCTTCTGTCATCGCACCATTGGCGGCGGAGACGTCTGTGGTTCTGCGTCAAGGGTAGACAAAGCAATGGAAGTCTTGCGGACAGACCACTCTGCTGTAAACGGCGTCGAATGGTACGCGCAGACACTGGATGATGCGTTACAGACTGCATGTGCTGTGCTATGGTTCGTGATGTGACTGAGAGATCCGTCACTGCCATGCGCACAATTTGCCTGTCAACACGTGAAGTGATGCGCAGAGGTGGATGCGATCGAACACGCCGGTCCGTCGTACCCTCCTGCATCCAACGATCACATATCCGCATTACAGTTGTTTGGTTTCGACCAACACGACTACCGATTTCCCTGAAAGATAATCCCCAATCTCGGTAGGCCACTATCCTTCCTCTGTCGAACTCGGATACTTGATCAAAAGATGATCGCTGTTTTCGACGAGGCATAATTGATCGTTTTTTTGAAAAAAAACTACAACAAAAACACAATGGCCGAACTTGAAATCGTCGAAATCTCCAAGCCTTAAATAGCGCTTTGAAGTGGCGCCACAGGCGCGCGTGATGTGCGTCTGCGCTGAAATTCTAATCATTTGCAGATCTCACCTCCGCTAATGCATGTTGTAAATTTCATGTTATTTGCATGTTTCTTTCAGGGTGTTGCATTTACAGTGGCCAGCAGTGTATATATATATATATATATATATATATAGTCGAACCCCGTTATAGCGAACCCGGTATATAACGAACTCACGGATATAACGAACGAAAATTTTGGTCCCGCCGTTTTCCTATTGTACGTAATTTAATTAGTAGTGTTTCAGTTTAATGTAATCGATTTTAGTCGATTTAATTCATTAATGATCATTTTTAATAAATTTTTTATGATTTTTTAATACATCATTATTGAATATAAATTGCAACTAATGAGTTATACATTTTGTGAACTCTAGCACTTTTCTTAATGGTTCGGATATAACGAACCACCGGATAAAGCGAACAAATCCTGTGGTCCCTTGAAGTTCGTTATAACACGGTTCGACTGTATATATATATATATATATATATATATATATACTGTTTTAAAATTGGATTAAAATTAATGCAGGTGAATAATTGTCAGTAATTTCCAGTTTAATTAGATTTCTTAAGCCCTTTCATACCTTTTTCCTTATTATGAATATTTCATTTTTGGACAACAAATAATCATCTTCGGAACTTCCTTTTAAAGATTATGATCAGAAATACTTATCATTACTTTGTCAAACCAGGAATTAAGATATTCTTTTAAAACATAAAGATGAAAAGAACTATGTATTTGGGATCCTCAGGTATCGCTCTACTTTCACCTCTATATCTACGGTATATAATTAATACATAATGGAGATCAAAATGTTGTAAGTTTTACTAATTTTATTCACAGTTCCTTTTTGCATTATTAGATATGCCCTACTGTAAATATTATACTGTATTTTTCGGACCATAAGACGCACATTTTTACATTAAAAAAAATATCGACTTAAAATTGAGGGGCGTCTTATGGTTAGAAGATAACATTAAAATAAGATGAATATTTTATTATACACTGCTGGCCATTAAAATTGCAGCACCATGAAGGAGGAATGATACAAACTCTTCAAACTTCCTTTCAAATTCGCATGAAAGGAAAATGATGCTGGGATGTGCGAATGATTAGCATTTAAGAGCAATCGAACGATGCAGGAGGGAGAAACGGCATCTCAAACTCCGTATAAAAGGAAAGTTACGCAGCAGGTTTCTCATTCGGAAATTGCATTTGAATGTTGGTTGTTTGTGAGAAGATCATGTTATGCCTCGTATAAGAAGGAGAAACGGCTGCCGACACGTGTCGGAATTCGATGGCGGCAGGATCGTGGTCTATCGAGAGTGTGTTTTATCGTTCCGCGATATTACTAATCGTATTGGTCGGAATCCAACGACTGTCATGCGAATATAGAATTGATGGGTTCAGGAGGGTCATACTGAACGCCGTGGAGGATCTCAACGGCATCCCGCCACTAACGCCCGAGAGGACAGACATGTCAGGTCGGCCTTGCAGGATCGTACAGCCACATCACGGACCTTGAGTCAGGAATTGGGCTTGTTTGCAGCACGACAAGTATCCGCACGGACAGTGCGACGACGTCTGGAGCAGCACAGACTGTTTGCAAAGCGACCATTATTGCGCCTTCCCTTGACATTGCAGCATAGAGACGAGCGGCGACAGTGGTGCTCCCAACGACAATACTGGATACAGGAGTGGCTCCACGCCGTCTTTTGATGAGTCTCGGTTTTGTGTGCAGCATCATGATGGACGTATCCGTGTTTGGAGGCAGAGGAGAATACACGCGGCCTGTTTGCATTTGATATCGTCATACGAGCCCTGCACCTGGTGTAATTGTATGGGCAGCCATTGGGTACACGACACGGATACCTTTTGTTCACGTCGTCGGTAATCTGAACAGCAAGCGTTACATTTCTCAGATCTTAAGGCCGGTGGCTGTGTCCTATCTTCGGGCCCTCGGAGACGTCATCTTTCTACAAGATAACGGCAAGACCACATGTTGCCCTCGTATCCTGACTTACCTCGATACAGATGATTTTCGACTGTTGCCCTAGCCAGCACGTTCTCCACATCTCTCACCCATTGAAAACATCAGGCCATGGGTTGCTGAGAGACTTGGCCGTCACTGCTCTCCAATCCCTACGATTGATGAAGTCTGACATAGACTTGAGGCAGCATGGAATGACTTGCCCGTATCTGTGGTTCAAGCCCAGTTCTACTCGATACCTAACCGGGTTAGAGCCGTTTGAGCTGCCGGAGGCGACAGCCGTCTGTACTAATTTCGGACCCTGTATACACCCCCAAATTGCCTACAAATTTAATCATGTTTTCTTCCTACTTTGCTGTATACGTACAATAAGTAACGTTTTGTTATTTGCTTTCCTTCCTGGTGTTGCAATTTTAATGGCCAGGAGTGTATATATTATATATTTTCTTTATATATATCATATATATTTTATATATAATATTTATTGTATTTATTATATATTTTTTATCTTTATTTAAGCAAGAAATTGAAAATATCTTTATATTCCTAACAAAATACAAAATATTTTTTTCTAAAAATCCTCCCATAAATTTGAGGTGCGTCTTATGGTCCGAAAAATAGGTAACTGTTTTGACTAAAAAAGAAGAGGTAATATTTCATATTTTAAAAGGTATTAAATACGTAAATGACACGTATTCTCTGCAGAAGTCTGCAAGTAACAAATTTTGAAAATCTTGCTACTAAGTGTTCATGAATCCCAAAAAATAAATTGACTCTGCGGTTCTTCCCTGAAATTGCGTGATTTTAAAGTCTCCTCTTTTAATTTTACGAGACTGTGTAACAATTTTTGAACTAATACTAACCCAGAAAAAAAAAGTCAAAGCAGTCACACGGCAGAAATTTTGGTATTTGTTTATTTTTTTACGAGACGAAACTTAATTCAATTTGACTCTTATGTAACACAATTCCGGTTTAATCTTAGGTTAAAATTTTCGTTTACTATTTTCTCCTTTCTCCGGAAACTTTTTTTAAACAGGTTTTCCTCTATTTTTCTTCTTGCTTTCAAATCTTTTACATAATAATAAGTTTTAGTATTTTGTTACAGCACTCGTAAACATTCTCTTTCGAATTCCTTGATTGTTTCTTTATATTTTGGTGTATTTAATAAAAAAATACACACGCGTATGTGAGTGTGTAAATGCATATTCCTGATTCTATATCTGTGAGATTTCTGTTTCAATGCTGCTATATCGATCGCGGGATCTTGAATGCTTTTTAATTCAATTACCCATTTTACTTTTTCCGTTCTTGAAAAATGGCTTGCGATGAAATGCAAATTTTAAAAAAATTCGCATAACTCTTTTATATGACTTAGAATGGATTACCTGATTTATTCGAATTCCCCGATTGTTCTTTTATCTTTTAGTAAATTAAATGTCTTCCATTTTCGAGTTTGTTCGAATTACCTGATTGTTTCATTATTTTAGGGTAAATTAAATATAAAAATACACTCTCACGTATATGTGTATGTAAATACATATTTGTGATTCTATATCTGTGAGATTTTTCTTTCATTATTCAGTGCTACTATATCGGTCTTGTGATCTTGAATGCTTTTTAATTCAATTACCTATTTTACTTTTTTCATTCTCGAAAAATGGCTTGCAATGAAATACAAATTTTAAAAAAAACTTGCATAAAATTTAAGTGAATTATAACGGGATATTTTTAATAAATGTATTTTCCTTTATTTAGAAATTTATAATTCGTTTCAGAATGTTTGGAAAAAAACTGACAGCTTTTCAGGCCCTTATTTTTCATTAGGCCCAGTAGGCCCGGGCCTAGGGGCCCCCGAATGTTGCCCCCCCCCCAAAAAAAAAAAAAAATTTTATTTTAAAAGAAAAAAAAATTCCCAATTCAAATATTTATATATATATATATATATATATATATATATATCCTTTCAAATTTGATTGATTTGTTCATCATATATGTATAGTTATATATATATATAGTTCATCATATGTATATTATAGTTTATATAAGGGATTAATAAGTTTTTCTGGTTGCATTGTATCGGTGTTTTAATGATGAAGTTAATATGTTGTATTGCTTTTGTTATTTGATAATGTTCTAGGCTTCTACGCCTCAAATAGCCAATTCCTGATAAAATGGTACTTTCACAATAATTCATGATTATTTTTTTTTGTGCGTCAATTTTGGAAACTTTACGCCCACATCAGTGTTAGGGGACCCCCCATTCCGAGTTGTGCCTATAGCATGAAATTTCTAAATCGGGCCCTGCAGCTTTTGCCATTTAGGAATATTTTAAGAACAATCTAACAAATGGATACCCATTTCTTTAAAAAGAAAGCACTGGAATCGCAAGAATGTAAAATCCGAATGTAAACATCAAATGCAAAATTCGCATGTTTGTTTCCTTATCATCATGTGTCAACGTTAATTATTTTTAATATTTATTTTAAAACGAGAATCGAAATTGTTGACATACAAATACGGATGTAGCTATAAATGACCAAAGAAAAAAGCAGCTGTGATCGTAACCATATTTTAAACTGGATTCTCTTTCTCTTTCACTATTAATCTGCTCCCACTGACAGATGTAAAGTTTAACTTTTTTGCGAAGTGTTCTGAAAATTAAACTGTCTGAAAAAAAAACTGTGGTATGCTATTATACTAACGATGTTCTTAAAGTTAAACTTCGGGAAATATTAAATCTCGGCCTCGGGCTAAAATGTTTTAAGAATCAGGCTGAAATTTTTTTCCCCTGATTAAAAAAAAATGACAGTATAGACTGATTGTCTCGATTGTAACCAAGCGTATACTTCTATTTCGTTCCCAGGCTCCCAGTATTTCCAAAAACAAAAATAGCATCAAATAAAAAGTGTACCTCACCAATAGATCTATTGATAGATCACCTGATTAGCCTACAGAAAATGCCGACTCACGGTTCAGGATTCTTCGTTGATTTTGAAAAACGCAAGATATGCTGAAGTTTGATCACTGCGAAAATTTTTTAAAGGCTTCATGTAATTTAAAATCAAGTAAGGTCATCACATTAAAAGTTCAAAGGTAAAATTTTTTAAAGCAAACTTTTAGTACCGAGGTTCTAAAATTATCTCTTTGAATTTTTTTGTTTTCTGCCTTTTTTCACATTTGCCAAAATTTCCAATTAAACAAGTGATGTAGCAATGACTTGTCGATGTTCAACAAAGGAAGTAAAAATAATGAATTTTCTCAATAACACTATAGTGTGTATTTAATATCTCGGACCGAGTTTTTTTTATACAGTATTTTTATGTTTTTTTAAAGATAATTTCACTCAAAACAGCCTTGTATAAATATCAAAAATTAACTGAAAAGGAAATTATATATTTTTAATTAACTGTACTAAAACTACCCCTCCCCCTGTAAAAAAAACCATTTGTTCCAAAATCTGATGAAGAAACTAGCTCTGTAACAAAAAAAAAAGAATACAGAATTGCAGTCTTCGAGAGAAGGGTTCTCAGAAGCATCCTTGGTGTCGTCAAAGAAAATGACCTATGGCAGAGACGTTTTAATTCAGAAATCTATAGATTTTTTTTAAGAGCCCGATAATATTAAAAGTTTTGAAATTAAAAGAATGAACTGGGCCTCTCATATTGCTAAAATGGATGAAAAAATTCCAGTAAAGAAAATTTTTGTTGCAAGGCCTTTTACTGGTCGGAAAAGAGGAAGGCCAAAACTAAGATGGCTTGACTCCGTTGAATCAGATTTTAGAGTGATTGGAGTGAGGAACTGGCAGACCAGGTCTAGAAATAGGTTGTCCTGGAGGAATCTTCAACAGAAGGCCTTGGCTCACCTTGGGCTGATGGCCAAATATGTACTAAAGAACTGTACTAAAAATTTCACTCTTGCTGAAAACATAATTATACATTTTTCAGTCGATTTTATTATTCAGGGAGTCAAAACTTCATTCTATATGTTGATTACAAAATCAAGCAAAATCACGATTTTGCAATAAAGCATTCCATTTGTATGCAGCTGCATAAACACAAAATCATTAAGGTAAAGTCTGGACAAATAAAAATCGTGATTTTAAACTGGATTGTCTGTCTCTTTCACTATTAATCTTCTCCCACTGACAGATGCAAAGTTAAACTTTTTTCGAAGTGTTCTGAAAATTAAACTGTCTGGAAAAAAACTGTGGTATGCTTTTATACTAACGATGTTCCTAAAGTTAAACTTCGGGAAATATTAAATCTCGGCGTCGGGCTAAAATGTTTTAAGAATCAGGCTGAAATTTTTTTCCCCTGATTAAAAAAAAATATGACAGTATAGACTGATTGTCTCGATTGTAACCAAGCGTATACTTCTATTTCGTTCCCAGGCTCCCAGTATTTCCAAAAACAAAAATAGCATCAAATAAAAAGTGTACCTCACCAATAGATCTACTGATAGATCACCTGATTAGCCTACAGAAAATGCCGACTCACGGTTCAGGATTCTTCGTTGATTTTGAAAAACGCAAGATATGCAGAAGTTTGATCACTGCGAAAATTTTTTAAAGGCTTCATTTAATTTAAAATCACTTAAGGTCATCACATTAAAAGTTCAAAGGTAAAATTTTTTAAAGCAAACTTTTAGTACGGAGGTTCTAAAATTATCTCTTTGAATTTTTTTGTTTTCTGCCTTTTTTCCCGTTTGCCAAAATTTCCAATAAAACAAGTGATGTAGCAATGACTTGTCGATGTTCAACACAGGAAGAAAAAATAATGAATTTTCTTCAGGGCCGCCCAGAGACTTCACGGGGCCTGGGGCAAACTTCTGTTGGGGGCCCCAAGACTATTTTTCAGAAGACTATTTTGTAGTGAGAGAAATCTGATTAATAGAATAATTTTTTTTATTTTTGGAGGGGCCCCTTTTTTCAGGAGATTATTTTGAATTTTGAAGTACGATACAAGTTTCATAATTTTCTTTCGGAGGAAATCTAATAAATAAATTTTTAAAATTTTTTGGGGCCCCTCCGGCAGTTGGGGGCCTGGAGCAAAGTTCCCCAGTTGCCCCCCCCCCGAATGGACGGCCCGTATTTTCTTAATAACACTATAGAGTGTATTTAATATCTCGGACCGAGTTTTTTCATACAGTATTTTTATGTTTTTTTAAAGATAATTTCACTCAAAACAGCCTTGTATAAATATTAAAAATTAACTGAAAAGGAAATTATATATTTTTTAATTAACTGTACTAAAACTACCCCTCCCCCTGTAAAAAAAACCATTTGTTCCAAAATCTGATGAAGAAACTAGCTCTGTAACAAAAAAAGGAGAATACAGAATTGCAGTCTTCGAGAGAAGGGTTCTCAGAAGCATCCTTGGTGTCGTCAAAGAAAATGGCCTATGGCGGAGACGTTTTAATTCAGAAATCTATAGATTTTTTTTAAGAGCCCGATAATATTAAAAGTTTTGAAATTAAAAGAATGAACTGGACCTCTCATATTGCTAAAATGGATGAAAAAAATTCCAGTAAAGAAAATTTTTGTTGCAAGGCCTTTTACTGGTCGGAAAAGAGGAAGGCCAAAACTAAGATGGCTGGGCTCTGTTGAATCAGATTTTAGAGTGATTGGAATGAGGAACTGGCAGACCAGGTCTAGAAATAGGTTGTCCTGGAGGAATCTTCAACAGAATGCCTTGGCTCACCTTGGGCTGGTGGGCCAAATATGTACTAAAGAACTGTACTTAAAATTTTCCTGTTGCGGAAAACGTAATTATACATTTTTCAGTCGATTTTATTATTCAGGGAGTCAAAACTTCATTCTATATGTTGATTACAAAATCAAGCAAAATCAAGATTTTTCAATAAAGGATTTCATATGTATGCAGCTGCATAAACACAAAATCATTAAGGAAAAGTCTGGACAAATAAGAATCGTGATTTTAGCTAATAGTGTGGGTAGATGAATGTCAAATATACTGAAATGTTTGAAGTAGGAACAGTTTCCAAGTTATCAAAGCTGCTATGTGCTGACCAGGCCCTGATTTTCCATTAGGTCCGGGCCTAGGGGCCCCCCGAATGTTGGGGGCCCCCAAAAATTTTATTTTAAAAGAAAAAAATTCCCAATTCAATTTTTTTTTTAATTTTACCCTTTTTAATATCAATTTTTTCATATATCCTTTCAAATTTGATTGATTGGTTCATCATATGTATAGTGATATGTATAGTTCATCATATACATGTTATAGGGTATATAAGGGATTAATAAGTTTTTCTAGTTGCATTGCATTGGTGTTTTAATTATGAAGTTAATATGTTGTATTGCTTTTTGTTATTTGATAATGTTCTAGCCTTCTACGCTTCAAATAGCTAATTCTTGGTAAAATGGTACTTCCACAATGATTCATGACTCTTTTTTTTTCTTGTGCGTCAATTTTGGAAATTTTATGCCCACATCAGTGTTAGGGGGCCCCCATCCCGAGTTCTGCCTATAGTCAAGAATTTTCTAAATCGGGCCCTGGTGCTGACTCTATTGGATTCCCTAACCTCAATGTTAACCTATGGAGAAAATGTGTCCAAGGATTGCCGACTTGTATTTAAAGATTTTTTTAAAAATTGTACACTGTAATTGAGAAAGAAATTTTACACTTCGGGGCATTTTTCGTTATTAAAGAAATGCAAATAATATTTCAAAATTTAAATTATTCGGGGGAAAATTCTGGTATAGTGTGTTTTAAACGCTCCTAAATTCCTTTAGTGGACGAAATTTATAAAGTGAATCCTGTTGCAAGGTACAGAAAAGTGCAGGCTATCTGAAAATACCATTTTCATTGGATTAACAGCATTTATGTAGCTGTAAATAGTAGACAAATTTTCTCCATAGTTTAACATTGAGTGAATCCAACAGGGTTAGTGCACAGCAGCCTTAAAGCCCACAATACATTAAAAATTGCAAAATAATCATAGTTTCTTTGAAAAAAAAGTATATAATATTTTTTTTATAAACATAATGCACCAAACTGATTTCTGTTTAAAAATTTTTGTACAAAAATTTTCACTTATTTTTTTTCTATCGTTATATATTTTCTAAAATAGCGTCGAGCCAGTGATCTGAGGGTTGCGGGTTCCATGCCGGTCGCTGACAAAATCCACAGCCGGGTTCACTAATGGTGGCCGGTGCACGTAAAATCTGTCGTGGCTGCAATGTCCTCCAAGTTCTCAAATTTACCTCTGGAGGTGCGAGATCCATGTGTTCCGGTCTCGTCACTTGACTCGGTTCTAAATTACGGAACCGACTTGTAGGGGGTAATGCTGGCCACCTATACGGTGCTCCCTTAAATGAATGGCCAGTATTCTCGCCCTTTACTGTGAACAAATGGCATCATAGCCAATCATCCTGGCATTTGTAATAAATAAATATATATTTTCTAAAATCATAATTATATTCTTTTATAGCCAATTTTTACATTATGTTGTCACCTATATTTCATCTAATTATGCATTTTTTTATTTATGCCTTATTCTTCCGAATTTTTTGTTTCCTATTTTTGGTTATTTTTCTGCCTGTTGAGTTGTATGAAAGAGCTTAGTAATATTCTGCGGGCATAATCACAAACACTGATCGAAAAGTTCATTGATGATATATATACAGTGATTCTGAACATTTTCCTCTTATCGGTCCGTCTCGACCTTCTTTGACACATTGAAGAAGACAAAATAGGCTACACACCCCATTTATATTTCTAGAATTAAATTTTCATAAGCATAATTTAAAATTCATTAATTTATGTACATTAATTATAAAACATCCTTTTGTATGATAATTATAAAACTAAATTTCATATAATTTCTAATTACCGAAAGTATCGATCAACTGGTCAAAACACTGGACCTCGCAGATAACAACCGTGAGATCCGCCAATCAAAATTGGAGCATCCGGTTATCATATGACCAGAAGGCCGTAGTTTTCAAACGCAGCAAAAGAAGCGACAACGCCTTTGGCGACATGTTAAGAACAGAAGACCAGAACAGACCCCAAAAACCTTTGCGTACTTTCTGGTGGGAAATGTAAGTTACCCCATATTTCTTAAATATTTGTATGAGTATAAAAAAAAATATATATATATATATATATATATATCCCTTGTTTCGAGAAAGATAATAGTGTGCTAATGTCAGTTTAACAACGCTCTAAAAGTGCGGCACATTTCTTAACGTATGATTTTGTTGAAATTCATTCTTTCGATCTATAAAAATGGCATATCGATCCAAATGGGTTGGTCTATAACAGTTCAGAAGCACTGCTGTAAACCAGAAGCGCTAAACCTTTTGAGTCTAACGATGGACATTGAAAAAATAAATAAATAACAGACTGTCTGCTCTCTCGACGTTATGTTCTTATTTTTTAACTAAATTTAACTACTTGCGTTGCCCCAGATTCTTATATGTATATGGAATGTCCGTTGTTATGGTTACGTGAAAATCAAACAATAATGTATTAATATCATTAATATAATCCACCATGATATATAATATAAAAATTCATGAAGAATAACATACATGTTCCCTTTAATTATATTCATGTATTACTTCAAAATGGCTCATTTCTGACTTAAGCTTTGCAGCACATAGAATTTCTTTAGTTTTCCCTTTTGAGATGAAAATACATAAACATGTCGATGCCCTTACCTTCAGTAAGCAACTTTGAGTTGATCATCGGTAAAGCATATCTAAGTTTGTGCCTGCATTTATACTCTAAGTCTTATATAAAGTAATTCAGTGTAATCGAGTTGTTTATAAGACAAATCCTTTTGTTCTTTTACTTCACACAGCCATGATATTTCAAAATATTTTAAAATTAATTGGCAGCGCCATTAGTTATCGTGCAATGTGTTTTACTCAAACAAGAAGATAACAAATCGCAAGGTTATGAATAAACCGCAAGTTCATTTTCAACTGTGCCCCACGCTAGGAATATTAATTTAGATTCAGAAATTAAACGAACTAGTGGTCAGTTCCTGAAACTCGTGCTTGGTTTATTAGAGTTATGCTACAAAAAAAAAACCTTAAGTGGCTGCGTGAGATTTATTATAGCGATTTCGTGATCATTTATTTCAATTTTCGCCATGACATGTTTGTTTATGTGTACATTTTGCCCTTGAGAAATGTCACTGAATTCACAGTTCGCAGCTCTTGCTTTGTTATAATCACTTATACTGATAACAATGTTCTCAATTTATTCAATAATATATCAAAGGAAACCTTTTATTCCTAGACGGACTCAAACAAGCTTGTATATGTAGATATATATAAATATGGGTGTGTGTGTGTTTGTGTGTGAGTTAATACACATACACACTGTAGATGAGTAACAATTAAAAACACGTCTCATTTACTCACACATAATCTTCAGTATCCCCTACATGAATAAATCAGGAGCATAATCTATTAATTCTGATTAATTCATTTATTGTGATATTTTTAAATACATCATTGTGTAGGCAAGGAGTATAGGGCTGAAATTTATTAATTTTAAAGTTGTATTCTGCATTTTTATCATAAATATAATTTGTTGTATTGTTTTTATTAATAGATATATTTAAGCTTAGACAATTTGCACATTATTTCTATTTTTTATAAATTATAGGGTATTTGGAGAGAAGGTTAGTACACTAGGGGAAGGTTAGATTTGCTCACCTCAATGTTAACCTAAGTTGATGGAGTTTTGAGCGTTTACACTAATAATAATGTCATCTCTGTATCTGGCATATTTTTGTACATATTTATTTTCAAAGTCATTTCAATATAGGTCGGCCAGAATATCAGAAAAGTTACCTCTTTGAAGTATGTCTTGAATCTGTTTGTATAGTATAGCTATTATCTTGTGTTTATTATGCATTTGCTCGAACTACAACCATTAGTTTATTATTTTTTTCCATCTCTTTCAATTCTTTATATGGTCTCTAACGCGTTTCTTTAATTTATACACACACGCACACAAACACTCACAGTAGGGGTATCCTGTAAAACACATTGAAGGTATCCTATAAAACAACACTAGGGGTATCCTGTAAAACACATTGAAGGTATCCTGGAAAACATTTTAATAGTGATTTTTTTTTTCGAGGTCGAAGAAATTTTCTTTGCGAATGTACTGATGCGAGTCCGGCGAATGTACTGAAGCGCTTTGAAATTAGTTCAAAATATAACAGCATAGAAACAAGCCTCCGTATCTCGCCTTGGCCGTCTGTTTACTATAAGCTGATTTTCGCTGCAGCAGTTTTCATTGATAGCAGCCGTCCGGCACTGCAAATAACCCTTTCTTTTGAGTCGCCGTTCTACTTCGTGACCTCTCTAGCGCATCGAGACACGTGCGGTAGGTGACCTCTTTAGCTGTGCGCATGCATAACAATTTAATGTTTCATAACTTGCTCTAGGGTTATCGTCTGAAATGTCCCCAATCCAGCTGCTGCTAAAAATATTGATATTGTTTATGTCTGCCTCCATTGTCAAGGACAATACGACCGTAAATCTGCGAGAGCAGCAGGAACCACGACACCGTAACCATGTGATGAAATGACGCAGAAAATTCGGGAGAATGATTTATCCCTGGCATAAATCCCTTTATGACAGGTAATCGTGTCGCTAACTGTAAATGACAAGTTAGAGACTGAGAAGGGAAAAAAATTTAATTATGAAGCTATGCAATTAAATTTCACTGTTAAGCACATTTTTTATTTATCTTAGTACCTCTTCCGTAGATAGTTTGGAGGACTTAAGAAATGAAGTAAATTGTCGAACTCTGGATGCCGAACGGTTTCCCCTTTTTAAGGCTTCTGTGTACTAAACCTATTGGATTTGCTCACCTCAATGTTAACCTATGGAGAAAATTTGTCTACTATTTAAAGCTACATAAATGCTGGTAATCCAATAAAAATAGTATTTTCAGATAACCCGAACTATTCTGCACCTTGCGACAGGATTCATTTTATAAATTTCGTCCACCAAAGGAATTAATGAGCGTTTAAAACACACTAGACCACACTTTCCCCGAATAATTTAAATTTTAAAACATAATTTGCATTTTTCAAAAAACGAAAAATGCCCCTGTCGTATTGTCTGTCTTTAATATTTATTTTGGGCCTGATTCCTAAATTATTTTGGTTAGTACAAATTATTTATTTATAGAAATTATTTGGGTGCGTTGTGTTTTAAGATTTATTTGGTTGAATACAATCCAAAGTCCTAGACGTTTTGGCAAACGAACAGGTCAAACAAACCTTGCTTCTAAAAACCAGGAGATAACCCTCCTTTAGATCAACTACTAACAGTAAGGATGGCTGACAAAATTTTTATATTTACAAAAAAAAACTAATTTATTTACAACACTACTATTTACAATTTAAATCAATAACAACATCAACAAAAAAAAAACTTGGTACACAAATTACTCATTTTTCATTAACTTTTGGCATTTTCTTTTAATTTATATTTAAAAAGATGTATATCAATTATCCTATACCTTTTGGATTCAGGGAGCATATAATTATTAATCATACTCATAGCAAAGAACTCCTATCCATCAAAATTATCTTTTAAAACACTATTCCCGCACTAATCTTTCATTTAGCATGGTGGGGTCTGAACAAAACAAAATGATTTTCACTCACTCATTTGGATGCTAACCGCACTGGAACACGGGTCTCGACGCTCTCATCGGGCATGGGGTCTCGTTCCTTCCTTCTAAGGTAGCTGGCACTCAGCATCTTAGGCTGACAGGGGCCTCGATCGTGGTCATCTATCGTATGCTTCTTCCGCTCTTTTCAAAAGATGGGGTTATTTGTCAGGAGATCCTCACACACTCTCTATCGAAAACGCTTTTCATCTCCGGGACGACTCACTCGGGACTCCAACGTGAAGGCGCAATTCTCTCCATCTCTACTTTCAAATCATTTATTGGTGAAGGCAGCAACTAGATTTTCATCATCAGTAAAAACATTCTAGTATCAGGATCAGGTGACTATCATACCGGGGCACTTCAACCGGATTTCTGCTCCGCTAAACGACATATTTCTTCGGGAACTCCCGGGCAAGCTCAACTGTTCCTCGACAGTTAAAAATAACAACACTTCATCACCTGCGATGCTAAACACCGGGGGAAGGGAACCCGGGCCCGCATGCAGAGTGAATCCTCGAAACCTGAGCAGAATTGTGTGATGATTGGAGTCCCTTGACCATCAGGTTTTAACTCCAGTACGCAGGATGTAATGTTATCAATGATAATGTGCTCAATAGTTAAAATTTAAAGGCTAGGTACATTAATTAAGAGTGAAATTACTATCAAAGTACAAAATTTAAAGTTTAACACCTTCATAAGTTGAAGGGTGGGGGAAATTTAAGATTAATTAGTTAAACTGGTAGTAAGAGAAAGAAAATAATTTAATATAGTTAATTTTAAGACAAGAGGCAGGAAGAACAGTTAACAAGATTAGGATAGGTGGCCCTCAGCAAAAGAAAAAAAAAGGCCCTCTTCAGGGTCATGCAATTCGTAAAGAGTTAATTGCAGAATTCCACGGGGGAAAAAGAAATATCAAGGTGGGTAGAATACTCGAAAAAAACTCTAAGTCTTCTATTTATTTTATTTTTTCCCAACAACGTCCACGCCTTCTCAAGACTCCTAATCCATTCAGGAAAGCTTTCAAAAATCCACCACTTAGCATCAATTTTCATTTCTTTGATTGGATAACCCCTCAATACATGCACGCCTTCCTTGCGCCACCTCCAGACCACCCAAAGTCCAGTCCACGTGTTTTGCGGTCTACCTCCCAAACAGACCCTCATAAATTTGTTGACAATAGTTTATTTTACTTTAACGTCAAACTCTGGTGCCACCTCATTATCTGCGTCTGCGATCAACAGACCCCCAACGCGCTCCGCCGCTTTTAAATTGGCTAAGTCACAAAGCCGACAGTCCCGTCCTCTAATCAAAGGCGGCTTCCTAACTTTCTAACAAAAATGTAATGAAATCAGCCTTCGATCACTTTATCTCTCTAAAAAATTTTATTTTTCTTTAAAATCGAAGGCGCTTCATTACAGCCCCAAGGTGTAAAATTTCTTTCTCTGTTACGGGGTACAGTTTAAAAAAAAATCTTTCAATTTAAGTCGGCAATCCTTGGACAAATTTTCTCCATAGGTGAACATTAAGGCGAGAGAATCCAATAGGGTTAGAACACAATAGTCTTAAGGTCACGGTTTTAGTGTCCCAAGGTAGGCTCTCATACAGGGGTCCGGCATTAGATCAAAGAGAAAATCCTGTCTCTGGGCAGAGTATGGGCTCTGGAAAGCCATCTTTATAAGTGCCCCAGATCACAAAGCTGTCCAGCAATTGTTATCCAGTTAGTCCTCTCCAGATAGTCGATCTTTCAGCCAATATACAGGGTGTTTAAAAAAAATCATCCGATTTCAAAAAATCATAACTATTCATCTTTTAATCCGTTTTTATCGAATAATGTATAGACAGAAAGAGGGAAATCTCGAGTTTCACGTAGTTGCCGACAAGTAACACTAACGCTCTTCTTTCGCCCGCCACTTCAGTGTTTGTAAAGATGGCGACTGCACAACAGAAATCATTTTGTGTTCTACGCTTTGCGAAGTGTGAGTCCGTAACAACTGTTCAGCGTTATTTTAGTCGACAAAACCCTAGTAGATGGAAGTTCCTACCTCTCGGAGCATTAGGCGATGGTATAAACAATTCCAAGACACAGGTTGTCTGTGTTAGCATAACAGCCGCGGAAGCAGTGTATGCAGACATGCTCGCAAAAGTTTGGGAC
Organism: Dolomedes plantarius; assembly: GCA_907164885.2. Classification (NCBI taxonomy): domain Eukaryota; kingdom Metazoa; phylum Arthropoda; class Arachnida; order Araneae; family Dolomedidae; genus Dolomedes; species Dolomedes plantarius. The sequence continues at coordinate 73,039,631 of OU015498.1, read as the reverse complement.
GAATTTGCCTACCGTATAGACGTATGTCGTGCATCCAAAGGTGGGCATATTGAGCACCTTTAATTTGGTTTGTTAAAAAAACTTTATTATTAGCCACTTTATTACTAGCCATAAAATTAATTATAAATTGCTATGTCCAATATTTCTCATAATATACTCATTTCAAATCGGGTGATTTTTTTTTAAACACCCTGTATATTATTTTTACCAAAGATATTCATTTTTATCCAGAGGGCCATAGACAAATAACTATGACGCTGGTCTTTAGAAACAGAGCTTTCGTGTTCGAATCCCGCAGTGTGCTTAAGTATTTGTAGCCGATCGAAATTGGCTTTGAGCAACAGGACTCGGTCATTTTAGCCCTTTTGTTGCACATGATGACTTGTGAACTTTAAACCAATGAGCCATATTTGTGGGTATCTGAGCAAATGGATTTTGTCAAGGCATATGGAGGACAGTTTTAAATTCAATTTCCTCATTTAATTCGAAGATTAAAGCAATAGATAAAATATGAATTTATGATTAAAATAAATGTTCCTTGACTCTTTCCTGTAAAATGGCACCTATCATTTTCAGATTGATCTGTAAAATTATAATCAATGATATTTTTTTTCAATTTCGTTATTTGCATTAATATACATATATATATATATATATATATATATATATATATATATTGATTGATTGATTGATTGTAGCATCACTATAGGTTGTTAAGGCAAGTCTCTGAGGCTGTATTAAAATTACTATTACTGAATTCATGACCAAGAAAGACAGAGTCCTAATTATAATGAACAGGCCAATTCTTTAAACAGAAACTTAACAAGGAAATTTATTTACAAAAAAAAAATTAAACATTAAACAATTACAACATATTCAATTAATTTAAGTGCAGATTCACAGCGTACACTCCCAGACCCATGGCCTCAACAGCAGCTTCTGCCTAACTGGATGTTACATGACAATCTCCCTAAAATTCTCCAACTCTCTGACTATCTCTCGTGGTATTTTCTGTGTCGGAATCTATCCCAATGCCTCGACAATGCGTCTGTTTTTCAGAGAGGGGGCCGGCAGCTTTGTTGGGGACAGTTCTTCGTATCGATCCATGGTTCAGCCATCTTTATTGCCCTCCGACGTCAACTCGCATGAAGCTATTGCTAAGAAAAGACAGCTTTACGATCAGATGGGAGACGCTTGCTGGAGAACCCGATATGCATGGGCTTAACTTTCAGGCTAAAAATTCTGGCGGCATTTGCTGGTATCGTTTTTTAATCCGCTCGGAATGGACACACGTGTTCGTTCGATGGGAACTGGCAAAATACCCCGATAAGCACGCAGCTGTGTGTCGTGCTCCCTGAAAGGTCTTGAGAAAAATAACCCCTTACTTCCATTACACTACAATATATATATATATATATATATATATATATATATATATATATATATATATATATATTTGACTGACTCACTGACTCACAGATAACGCACAGACCAAACCGCTGGACCTAAAGGGTTAAAATTTTGCATGGCGATTCTTCTTATAGTGTAGGGGTACACTAAGAAAGATTTTTGATAAATTCTTCTTAGATTTTTTTTAATTAAATTTTTAAGCTGTTTTTGCATCATTCTTTAAAGTTTGCATTTAAAATAATAATCTGAGGGTTATAAAATTTATATCACGAGAAAGATCACAAAACTTCCTTTAAAATGAAATCTTTTCCAATCTTTGCCACCATTTTCTGATTTTTGGGGAATTTTTAAAGATTAATTTTTAGAATTTAATTTATTAAATGCCGATCACGTGGTTTCTTTTCTCTTTGTGATACTTTAAATTAATTTTGCGTCACGTGCATAACAAAATACAAAAAAAAATATTAAAATACGGTAAAAGATAAAATTTAACCACTAGACTAATTGAGATGGAAGTTTTTTAAGAATTTAATTCAAATTAGTATGTTTTATGGATATTAAACATACAAATTAATTGCATACATTAACCGTTGTATTTAATTTGAATATTTTCTTCTACATTATTTTGTCTATTAAAATATCCGTCACAATTTTTTTGTGATTAATTTTTTTTTGGGGTGGGCGCATTAATTGCATACATTGACCCCGTTTTATTTAATATGGATGTACTCCGTAGCGAAGCACGGGTATTCAGCTAGTATATTATAATGTACATGAAAGACCTCACAAGTTCTTTCTCAATTATTTTGGTAGAATTGAACACATTTTCAAGAAAATGTGTTCAATTCTAGTTACTATATTTTAACAACTGGATAACATTATCACATTACGCATTTTAACATGTAGCTATTATTCTGTGGTGTGTAGCAAAAACTTGGTCGTTTTAGTTTAAGATTATTTGCTCATTCTAGAAACAAGTGCGGCATTTGTTAAAACATTTATAACCATTAACCTCTTGCTCCGGAATGGCGTGCTACGCACGTCTCCAGTTGTTAGTTATTAAAGTAGGGAATGACTTGATACTCACGTCTCTTATTATCTTCTTCTAAAATGGTAATAGCGTGCTTAGCACTGAGGTTACTGAGAAGTACCTTTGTTATAAAATTTCATTTGTTGTGTAGAGGTTTGTTGAATTATTGTCAAGTCAGTACAAAATAGTAATAAAAAGAATGTTTTTATTTCATATTATTTGCGCATTAAATAAATTTAATTTAAGATTCCAAAATGGAACGTGTAGTACATTAGTGACATTATTCCACCATGTTCAATAAAAAGATGGCATGCAATAATAAGAGATGAGGAAATTGATAGCGGATGTAGCTATATTATTGTTGTACCATTACGTTAAAAGTATAGAGTGCTAGATGATGAACAAAATGGCGCAGATAGAGATAGAATTTCATATGTGGACATAGGCGTAGCGTGCTTCTAACTGTTTTGTTTGGGGGGAGGGAGGGCGGGGGAGGCACAAATTGAATTCAGTTAGGGCCCTCCTCAGCGCATTGACTGCCGGACGGTCCTTAAAATAGGAAATATGATTTTTTTTTAATTAAATAACAATAGAATTGATTTTTGAGTACTATTCAAAAGTTATACAATGAGAAAAATAAATATAATATGAAGAAAATGAGAAAAAGAATAACATCGAATTTTTGTTATGGGTCATATCATTGTTAAAACTATGTTAAAGCTAAAGGCATAACTGGACAGTTTCACAGTTTGAAAAAGCAGGAAAATAAAACCAACTTTGTTAAAAGTTTTCTACAATTTTCCGATTTTAACTTAATTTCTATTAACTTTTTAATTTATTTCAAGTTACGTTGGGGGGGGGGGGCACGTGCCCCTCTTCCACTCCCCGACGCTACGCCTGTGTACGTGGAAGATGACCATAAATATGTGAAAGGATTTGGAAGGATGGAGGAAGCAATAATAAAAAGTATAGCAATATTTAAAAATTCGTGGGACACAGAAATCATTTTTAGAAGTATTTGTTTTCCATTTTATTTTATTGCAAATGGGGAATTTAGTACTAAAGGAAGATTTCGTGGCTATTTTAGTAATAATTACTTATCCTTTTCGATGGCGAGAAAATTTGTTAAACGTCATTAACAATATTTTTTTATCGAATTGATAAGGCATTTTGTAAGGTTTTTGTTTTGTTTCGCGAAATACAACAATGAAGGAAGTCAAGGAACATTCATTTCCTGGACATTTCATTTCAACGTATTTTAACAAATTTTAAAACGTATAATTATTCCTGAGTATGAAACGCTTGGTAGGTCGCCTGTAGACGATACTCCACTATGTCTGCAATCAAAACAATGGGGATATTTTTCTAGAAATATTCCATCCACAAAGGGTAAACCAAGGCCTCATAGAAGATTCAGGGTGTGTTCTAAACGCAGTGAAACTACTAGAGAATGATAGAAATGTCTCGTTACATTGTACATTCAACATTGTGTTGAAATTTACCCCACTGTACAAACCTGTTATGAATAAAGATCTTTAATACACTGTTAATTTCGTCTATATTTATCTAAACAATGCTACTGTATACACTTTTTACACGCAATCTGTCTAAAATTTGTGTAAAAATGTTTGAAGAAACAGCTTGCTGCCAAATGTTTTTGACAGGTACGATATGTTTATCGGTTAATTAATTTCCAGCGCAAGAGGTTACGTTCTCAAACTGTTCGCAGTATAAATCAATGACAACATATTTAAGTGAATAATAAATGTTGTAAACTAAGTTAACGAAATTCATATCCTTATGGTCAGATTTCCTACCTTTTCATTGCACAGACAATCTATTTAGCAAATACTTGCCAAATCAAAAGGACTTTTAGATTTAGAATAACCAATATTAAAGCAGCAAGGTGTTTCCTTTTTGTTTCCAAATCAAACTATAGACGAAATTAAATATTTATAACTTGCGTTGTGAGAGTTTTCCTCTCAACTGTTATTTGGGGGGGGGGGGGGTTGAAAAGGCTGTGGTTTTGACTTGAATTCGCTTCCATTTTATTTTATGTAGTACAGAATATAGCCACGGGAACATTACTTGTAATACCTCTTCAGGAACACTGCGCTTGTTTTACATTTACGCTGGCAGTGGCTATTAAAGTCGATATGTATGTGAAAGAAACAGATTTTTCTTGTACGTTTATTAATAACTTCAGGCCTAATGGCTAATTATTGAATAATATGTTGTAACAACTTATGGCTAGCGACTGAGGCATCCTGAACGATTTTGTGGCAAATAGTAAACAATGTCCGAGCGGTTTCTAAAGATCAAATAACAGGCCGGAATTTTACTAAACTTAGCAATTTTAATAAGGAGCTAAACTTAAGAGATTGAACGTTGACAAATTACAGCTGAACGAGAAGCCTGGTTACAAAAGATTTTAACAGCGGCTTCTCTCCCCAACTGGTTGTTTTCAGGGAAGCAAAGTTTCGTCTGGCCACTCCAGTCCCTATCTTAAGGGGACTATCTTGAAAAAAAAAACTAAAGTCTGGAATATAAATCCTGCTTGAATTTCTTAGCTGTGACTTGAGAGTCCTTCTGAGAAACGCTTGTTTTTTAGAGTGGAGTTTAGGATTAGCTCAACGATGACGGGCCAAGTCGTGGAAGCGATCCGATCGGTCGTTAAGTGAAAACTTATTTCTTCTGTAGAGTCAAAATTTGTGAATAATGGCCATGAAGTGATAGGTTTAAGAGCTCAAGGGTTGTCGATGATTTTTAACACACAGATTTTCCCAAACTTTCGAGAAAGAGTCTGGGCTTAAGGCCCCAGACCAAAAGAATGTTGGAATTCGACAGGACTTCACTTATATTTCCCTCAAGCCAATAGATTTTTAAAAAATTTCTCTGTTGCTAGTGGTTGTCCCACAAGGTTTTACGTGCCGTTACAATGTAGTATTCTACTGGGCTTCAGTTCTTAGCGGATTTGCTCGAGCTGAGTATTTTAGTTTCAATCTTAGCTTCTTTTCTCTCTCTTCAATCTCAGTTATTTGTTTTTCTGTTTTTCATTTGTTATATATATATATATGTAGGACGGCGTCTAGGGGTAAGTAACTTTACGGAAAGAATTATACGAAAGAAATAAAAAGATTAATATCTAAACTAACATTTTATTTACTTTTAAACACATAAAGAAAAGACATCACGCTATTTACAATTTACAAAGTTACGAGGAAGGTAAATTAAGGTTTTACTACAGAGCATGGTTCACCTGTGAGATGGGGACTCCGAAATATCCCAATTCGTTTAGCGAATTCGATAAAAACACGACGCGAGGAAGAAGGCACGGCATTACTCGTTCATGTCCGCGGGGGGGTCTGCCAGTGAGATCCTAATGCTCTCCGAAAAGGTGACGTCACGCGCGCGCAAAGCTTTCCTATTGGACGCTTACGCCCAACGGAATAAAATTCGTTCAGGTCGAAGTCCCCATCTCTGACAAATCAATTTTCTACATATATATATATATATATACACTGTCACAAAAAAATATATATGCACCCAGAAGAAATCGAGCTACTACCACGAAACTTGGCAGGAATGTAGTCTGGTAAGAGATATGCAAATGATTAAAATTTCGACGCCAATGAGACAAGGGTAAGCGTGCTATGCGCATATTAGATGCGCAGCTGGGAGAGTTTAAAAGCATGATTGCTCGTGCCATAGGGTTATTCAAACAAATCTGTCCACTTGGATAGACGGTATTGTGATCAGAGATACCTCTGAGACGTAACCGGCGACAGTATGAACAATTGTCGGACTTTGAGACGGGGCGTATAGTAGGCCTCGGAGAAGCAGGTTGGTCAAGCAGGCGTATCGGCCGCCTTCTCAGTCGGAGAGATTTGGTAGTTACTCGGTGTTGGCAACAATGAATCACGGAAGAGATAGTCTACCGTCGCGGAGTGTCAGGGCGTCCAAGGAACACAAATACGCGCGAGGATCGAGCAATCATAAGAGCGGCCACGTCCGCACCAACAACGTCGCTAGAATCGGTTCGACGCCATTTACCACCTTCCAGACATCCGGTGGTATCAAGGGAAACCATTCGGAGACGACTGGCCGACGCAGGTATAAGGAGCCGACGTCCATTAAGACGCCTACCACTGACCCCACATCATAGGCAGTGTCGATTGGATTTTTATCGACCTCGGGCAAGCTGGAGTGGGACCGACTGGAGGCGTGTGATCTTCAGCGATGAATCCCGATTCAGTCTCAATGCTGATGACCAGCGCATACGCGTGTGGAGTCGGCCAGAACACCGGTCCGATCCGGCATTTGTTGTCGAGAGGTATACGGCGATTACACAAGGTGTGACAGTGTGGGGAGCGATTTGTTGGAACACACGATCACTTCTGGTCGTCCTTCAACGCACTTTGACGGCACGCAGTTACGTGGACGAAATTTTAACGCCAGCTGTACTGCCTATGCTATCAAGTCGCCCAAGTGCCATTTATCAGCAAGACAACGCTCGTCCACATACTGCGCGACTCTCCCAAGAATGTCTTCAAGGATATGACGTACTCCCATGGCCTGCCTGTTCACCAGACCTCTCGCCAATAGAGCACGTCTGGGACGTGCTTGGAGGGCAACTGCAGCCGTCCCGGAATACTGGTGAATTAACTGCCCAGTTGCAAAAATTATGGCATGATCTTCCGCAGGAGGTCATAGGTGATCTCATTGATTCGATGTCACGCCGTGTTTCGGCTTGTATATCTGCCAGAGGTGTATTTACTACTTAACCGATTTGTAACCTTTTTCAAGTCATATCTTCTTAATAAAACGGTCTGTTATTCTGAATTTGTAATCATTTGCTTATCTCCTCATACACTACATACATGTTAAGTTTCGTGATAGTAGCTCGTTTCCTTCTGGGTGCATATATTTTTTGTGACAGTGTATATTGTATATATATAATTAAATAGTTATCAACTCTTTACGATATTAAATAATTGTAAAATTTGTGTAATCTCCCCTAATGGTTTGTGCCTGGAACCTCAGATACAACAGACTATATAGAGGAGAAAAATTTTATAAAGAGTTAGCCTATCCTTATCTGAGCATATAATAAGGAAAAAAAGTTCTAGAAAACTGAATTGAATAGCAACGTGCCTCAATATGAGCCACTTAGTTCAAAAACTAATTAGTAACTTCGTTTGCTGGGGTGTAAACTCCTGGACTTTTGATTTCTTGTCGGTCCCACCATCTAAAACGAATTTCTTTCAACGCATTCAGATCTGAAAAATCTCCTGAAAATGACTAATCAGTTTTCTCCCCGAGAAAAGCCAGCAGTCTCGGTCTGTTTAACCCTCGTGAGACAAAAGTTGATAGAAGCGCTCCAGAAATCAACCTAACCTCTAGAGAAATGCATAAATTAAAACATAAACACGCAAATACTAAAATAAGTTTCTTTATTTATAAAAAGCATTCATTCTGTTTACAAAACAAGCGAAAGAAATATCAAACTTAGACCCGTTGCGAACAACGATGACAGCACGCTTGCGGTATTACTGTATTCGATTTTGTCAGTTTGTGTAAATTTCACGTTCTTATACTTTTCACACTTGAAGGAGGAGAAGAAAGAATTAATCATGCCGTCGACTGCTATGAAAACTTCCTCCTGTTCGCGGCAGAACCCCACAGTGGCACTTTTCCGGCAAAATGATGCGGCTTTAAATATATTTCTGTAAAGAGAAAAGTATGAGAAAATGACATTAAGAACTCTGTTGGAAACAATAATTTGGGTAGCTCTAAAATTAAAAAAAAAAAAAACTTTAAAAAATCTAGCTTTATTGAGAGATTATGTGGTTTTTCGGTGTAAGAAGGATTTGAGTATTTGGTAATACACCTTTACGTCATGAACAACTGGGGATGGCTTGAGGTAGCCTAGTGGTAACGTGTCGGCTTTCGGTGCTGAGGGTGCTTGGATCGAATCCCGACAAGCGCTATTCAATACCTCCGTGTCTAGGCCGCATATGGGCACGCTAAATCCGTAGACTGGAAAGCCCTTCTGTGATGTCTGAGAGGGTGGAAGAGGGTACGATCCCCCCAGATGTCGCCTCTGAGGGGTGCTCGGTCAAAATTTGAGGTGGTACCTAGCTAAATCAGACTCCAATCCTGGTGGTACCATTATAAACCGGAACCGTTCCCCTCAGCCCGCTAGCCTATACGGACGTGATATGGATTACTTCCGGCCAGGGGGCTTAGACACAACAAAAACAACAACTGTGGATACGCACGTTTTGGTTAATTGTGTCATGGTACCTTTATTAATTTACATAGTATCATTCTCTAAGTGCGTATGTGTCATGTGTTACAACAGATCGTTATATAAAACAATTATATGAGGCTTTTCTTGTTGATATGTGTGTATTTTTCTTCTGTCGTGCAACTGCTTAAGGCGCAATTCCACTGAGGCAACTTTTAGGCAACGGCATTGACGCATGCTACACACAGTCTTTCCACTGAAGCAACACGAAGCAACAAAAAAAAAAGTCTCCCTGCCGCATGCTACAAGTTGATTGTTGTTGCCCGCGCGCATGCGTCACCTTTCGCCATTTTCAACATGTTGAACAGTGTTGCCGTTATCCAACAGTCAGCGGATCAGTGCGGCTTGTAGCGTGCAACATGGAGTGGGATATTGAAAAAACCACGTCATTTATTGAAGATTACCATAATTCACCCGAATTATGGAACAACAAAAGTAGTGATTATAAAGATATTAGACTAAAAAATGATAAGTTAAAGCAGTTAGCTAGTAAAAACAATTGTACGGTGGTTGAGGTGAAAAAGAAAATTAAGAATTTGCGTACAGCATTTCATCGTGAGCGAAAAAAACTGCAATCAAAAAAGAGTGACTCATCTCCCAGCAAAAAAAAGAAATGGTTTGCATTTAATTATTTAATTATTAATTAAATAATTAAATTTAAATTTAATTATTTTAATTGAAAATTTAATTATTTTAATAGTTCTATCTAAAACTTTCGTATCAAATTAACAATGCATATCAGTTTCATTGTAATTTTTAAAAATTTAAAGCACACAAATGATGGTTTGTTGCCTTCGATAAGATTGGATGTTTTAGCAATTTTAATATATCTTATTCATGGAATGAAATTTAAAAAACACCAAACACATGAATATTGAGGAAAATGCTGAATTATTTATAGCCTTGAATTTGGGGATTATATTAGTGGTTCCTTTATTTGTGTTCCTTTATTATGTTACAATTCGGTTGTAATCTATATAATAAATGTTTTTATTATTCAGTTTAAGGGCTTAATACTCTGCAATCCTGATTCAGCTAATCTTCATACTTACATCACCAAAGGTTAGTCTAGTTAGTTATATCTCAGAAATGTCACTTGGTTTTTCCCAGTTTTAACAAATTGAATCTGAATGATGATCATTTACATGTTTTTAGATGATGACATATGAAATTACCTTCAGATAACAAATTATACGTTCAGTGAATAAAAATCTTTTGAATTCTTTTCATAACATTTTTATTTTCTTTCAAGGAATACAATCAGGAAGTTGAGAGCTTATCCTTGACCTATTGCATTTATATTTATGAAATTTTTCCAGTATATAAAGTAAATCAGAACTGATAATTTGAACCAGATTTTAGGCATTTGAGATGAAATAAAAATTTTTTATAGCTTCTGAAATACTTATAAATGGGCTCTATTTGTATAGTAAAAAGCATCTATTTTTAAAAAATATAACATGAATTTTAAATTAAAATATTTCTGGTTCAAAATTACATTGTAACTTTACAAAACATATTTCAAGTGCTATATTGCATACAAAATGTAGAATAAAGCAGTAATCATGTGCGCAAGCACATATTATAGATTTGAATTTTTAAAAGTGATATTCAATTTTTATCATATTTCTAAAATTTCTAATTTTTTAAATTTCGAAACAGATACATAAGTGATGGATAGCTATCACCCGTAGCCAAATATCTCAATGTCACTAACAACCTCACACGAGGTGGTATTGCTTCCCGAAAGTTGGTATCAAATTTTTTTTATAGTAGGTGAGATTTTTTCAAGCAAGTACTCAAAATCTTCTTTACTCATTCGTGTAAAATTTCGAAATAAAGCTTCATCGTCAGCAACCAACTTTTTATATAAATTATACTGAGTTTCTTGACCATCAGCATATAGTTCTCTTAACCACCGTGGCTTTCTTCTTTTTTTTTTACGATTCAAAGCTATTACCAAATAAGCAGCTACCGCGACTGTTTGTAAAGACATGATACACCAAACTGAATTGAAAAGTTGCCTTGAAGTAGTTGCCTAAATGGAATCGTTTTAAGTCGCATGCTACACGCATAGACGACAAAGCGCATGCGATAGGGGGAGACAAATTCCGCATGCGACATTATTGAATTTTGTGGCACGTAGTCGCACACCTATGATCAGGCAACACTAGGAAACAAGTAGCATGCCTCATGTCGTTCAGTGTTGCCTCAGTGGAATTGCGCCTTTATGATCCAGTTTATCTTCGTTATCAGGAAATAGGTAGCTTACACTGCTGTACATATATTACGTATCCTTTCTTTGGAGTTTCAGTGAATCCAAGAAGACCAAGGTCGTCTTTAGAGGATGTTAAATTATGATGCACTATCCAATTAAGCAGCATATTTACTTTTTCTCCGTGTAAACCTTAATATGGATATAGTTAATCACTAATCAATAAACCGACCCGATCGTTAGGTATGCGGGGTGAATAAACCTGCAGATTAGCCGCTGCGCGTAAGGGCGTGTTCACATAGAATCCATCAGCGCCAGCATTACTCGTATTGATGTATTTTAAATCAATCACACACCTAAACAATTTCGTGGCCAACCGTTCAGAGGTTTGTAATTGGTTAAATATATTTCAATACGAGTAACGCTAACGAATTCTGTGTGAACAGTCCCTTTTCCTGAATACGCTGCCGAAGGTCCACCTGTTCGTGCTATTAATTTAGTTACTTAGGGGCCGTGTCAAGCAGTACATACTGCTGACTTTTACCCCCCCCCCCCATGCCCTTGCGGATACATTCAGATGAAATAAGTATTGATGTACCATTGTGCGAAGTGCTTTATATTTACGCTTCATGCTTGTAAAGAAACCACATATAGTATAACGCATGGTCGTAAAGAATATTTCGTATAGAACACTATTGAATGCCAGATGTCATTGAAGCCATTTTCATGCATTTATATGCTTTTTCGATATGACTGCATAATATGGTTCCCTCATTATTATTTTACTCGATAACAGGCAATAAATATACCAGATCAGATCAGGGCCCGATTTAGAAAATTCTTGACTATAGACACAACTTGGGGGGCCCCCTAACACTGATGTGGCCGTAAAATTTCCAAAATTGACACATACACACACCAAAAATAATTATGAATCATTGTGAAAGTACCATTTTGCCAAGAATTGGCTATTTGAAGTGTAGAAGCCTAGAACATTATCAAATAACAAAAAGCAATACAACATATTAATTTCATCCTTAAAACACCAATACAATGCAACCAGAAAAACTTAATAATCCGTTATATACACTATAACATACATATGATGAACCTAACAATCAAATTTGAAAGGATAAATAAAAAAAATTGCTATTCAAAACAGGTAAAATTTAAAAAATTTGAATTGGGAATTTTTTTAAAATAAAAATTTTGGGGGGCCCCTAGGCCCGGGCCTATTGGGCCTAATGGAAAATCAGGGCCTGGATCAGATTTCTTATTTTATTGGTATAGGTGAAAACTCTGGTATAAATTTTTGAAGCCCTAGTATAAAACCTAACATGCATTCGCTAGGAGGAATTTTGAAGAAAAAAAACGCGGCAAGATGGCTCTCTGTTTCTCTGGAACTCCAACATATTTACTCAACATATCAAAGAGTTAAATAAGTAAGTAAATAATGCAAGAAAACTGGATGAAACTTAATTAAAGAACAGCTTAATTGTTCCCGATTCAAGACTTCCCAGCGTCTTGTCAAGAACTCTGTACCCTGATAAAAGGGAAACTGGAAAACTGTGTGGTTTGTGTTGCGTAACGAAACGCCTTGGAGGCTGCAGAAAATGAATGTAAACATGCCCTCCGTTGATAGCTTCAGAAAAGCTTAGAATAATCGGGCATTGTTACTTCAACAATGCGAAGTTATTCATGATGCAAATGTCTCGCATTTTTTGTTTGTTTTGTTCTATAACAATAGAGTGTTTCAAAAAATATACCAGGCAGTCATTAAAATGGTTTCTTAAAAAAAAGTCAAAATCTTATAAACATGGAGGGAAACAAGATTCAGTTTCCTAAAGGTAAAATTAAGACTTTTTAATGTTCTTTTTGTTTTTTTACTCATAAATTGCGAAAAGTTTGTACGATGGTATTTTACACAAAAAGGCAAGTTTCAAACTGGGCCTCCAAAATGCTTCATTCCACGTTAATATTTTGCATTTTTGAGTTATCTGTAATGTAATGTTATAGGACTTTTAGAGATGATCTGTTATTAATTTCAGACGTTTTAGAATATTTCAAAATATTTAATTTTGGATGTATCAATCGTCATATTGGATATTGTTCCAAAATCCAAAGTCTTTTTTGCGATTCAGATTAATAAAGATAACAGCAGTTATCTAGATTTAAAATCGATTACATGCAAAAGGAAGAAACTAAATCCTTATTCAATTAATTGAGCGTTTTACCAGCCATCAACCCTAAAATTTCTTACCTAAAGTGAGGTTTTAGTATTTATATTATATATTTATCAAATATACTTATCTCACATCCAACTTTTCTCTCTGAAGTATGAAAAAAGTTTGTTTATGTGTTTTTACAGCAAATCCTTAACAAACATCAAACAGTTAAAAGTACCTTAAGTTTTTTAGTATTGAAGTGACCGAAACCGTTAAATCTGAAAACATGCTTTTGTTTGGAACCACGTTTATGTCACTACCCCTAGGAAATCACCGACCTAATGGTAAAATTTTCTCGACAAACACTTCACTATATATTAACAAGTTAATGTACTTTGAATTCACTTTCGTGTCATAAAACTGCGCTTATTGTCCAAACAAAATCATTGTTATAACGCGCATAATATACTTCAAATAAAGGAAGGACAGAAAATTATACTATTTTTGTTACAATGATTATACACTGTTCAAACGAAACTGCCTGCTAAACGCACGCATACGAATGTATGTGTGCATTTAGCAGGTTATTCAACTGCCTCGCGCAACCTGACAACGGAAATGAGAGAGAAAGATTGCGTTTCGATGATACTTTTGAGTAAGGGGGAAGTAATCTACTCCAGGTTAAAATGAAGTTTTTTAGTAAACACTACGTTTGCGGGGGAAAAGTGCTAGTTACTAATTACCGTTGTTTAAGAACTCCCCTCTCTGATAATTCCAATTCGAATACGGTACCTGCAATAGTAGCCGAGAGAGGAAGAACTTTCCCTATAACCGCAAACTTCCTGTTAGAATAAATGTTTTTTACAAAATATTTCTATCATTAGCTTAAAACTCAGCAACCTCCGTGTGATAAATAACCGCACTGTAACCTGTAGACTTGTAGCCAGTCAATATCGGAATACATTGACGTGTCGCAGCTTTTACAAATTTCCTGTCAGCTTCCTTATCTGTTTTTCCCTGCTTATTTGATTTTCCTTGTTATTGAACCCAGCCGAAAATTTTAGAACCTTTCAGAAATGATTCATTAGCAAAATGGTGTGTCTAAAATGTCTTTCAGCTTGTTTGCTTTTAAAAAACATTTAGCCGAGGAAGATTTGTATTGAAAGTGGAATCTGTTCATTTCGGGGTGCTCTAAGGTTATATTTATGTGACATACTTTGTTGCACGACAAAAATTCTTACATTACCACAGGTATCTCTGAAAATATTAATTTTGTAATCTAAGTAAAAGTATTTGTTTTTTACCCAAAAGTAATCTCATTCGATACGTTGCATTTAACGGGATGAAAGCCTTATCTGAAATCGACACTTTTATAGTTATTGTAAAATTAAAACATTATAAAATTTAATTCTCAATTTTAACCCTACGGCCAATAAACAAAAATTACGGAACAAGAATCTTTACATTACCACAGGAATCTCTGAAAAAAACTTACTTTGCATTCTAGGTGCTAGTGTACAATTTTGAACCAAGGGTAATGTCTAACGCGTTAAATGTAACGGGATGAATGTCTTAACATTTATCTTGTAATTGACACTTCTTATTGTATAACTAACACTTTAAAAAATTCTGTTCTCAAAACTTCATTCTCAAACCAATCTCAAAATTTCAACCTTATGGATCGCGTCAAAAAATTACTATACCGAATCTGTAATAAGCAGACTCCAATTTTGTTTCGGTGTATTTCTAGAATAAGTCTGTATCTTTTGGATTTCTTGCAAATGGCATAACTCTTTTAAATCGGGTTATTTCCAAGTTTAAAACGCGAGAAAGAGGAGAGGGTAATTTTTAAAAATGCATAAACATGGGATAATCATAAATCATCGCAATTATTCATGAAAGGATTATTTACATTTCGCTCTTAAAACCAAATGAATATTACGTACTATTACTTATAATACCATTAGATTACTAGATGAGATTTTCCCACTTTATCTATAGTCTTCACTATATCATTTAAAATATCTTAAAATTAATGTAGAAGACAATTCACTAATATATTAACATTTAAAGTTAAAACTTTGCTGTGCTGTAGTGTCTACTAAAAACGAAATTCCCGAGCTCATGTGTAACCAAACAGAGTTACAAAACAATCAGTATCAGCGTTGCAAAAGCCACACCTTCGGAATGACAAGGCATTCAGAACTTTTCTCAGGTAGGTTCTCTCTGTATTTAGCTAATCGCTATTAGCTAATAAATACCCCTAATGCTATTGAAATGGTACGGTTTCGCCTTAACAACAACGGTCATTTCATGTCTCGCCTCTCATCATATACAATTCGACTGGCATGCTTGTGATACTCAGCGATAAGACTTTTCAGTTGTCTCTATACAACATTACAAAATTTACTGATTTCTTGTGCATTCTATTGATAACGACGGAACCTTGTCATAAACGAAAAAAACTATTTTCAAAACATTCCTCTTTTACGTTATCCACGAATACAATCGTGACTGTCCTATATGAATTCAGATTTTACTTAAAACTTGCATTTTTTCCAAAGCTGTATCCTGTAGTGATCCTACTGTATGTTCAACGCACATTTACCTCTAGCATTCATCTACGCAGTACGATCTATTTTTCTCCCACATACACGATAAAAAAATGTTCTACCATTATTTTAGACATGATTTGTTATGATTTTTCTATCAGAGGCTGAAAGCTGCGATACAAACATTTATCATTCTGCAGTAACATTTATTTTCACACTACACTAGAATGAACAGGAATTTGATTTCTTTTCCTACTATTTACCAACATACAGCCACGGATAAAACAAAAGATAAGCGTTAACTGTTATCTCTGTATGAGTAACTTCAATGAAACCTAATTTGTTTTTCTCAGATAAAGTCCATACTCTTCATCCATTAACGGCGAAAGGAGGAAAAAAATCGGATCTAAAAAATTTCTGCGAGCCAGTGGCATCAGTAAAAGGAGCAGACGATATTGAATTCACGGTGACGGGAAGTAATGCTTTTATTGAATTAGCCGAGAAAAAAATGATGGAAAATCAAATGTCTAACGTAAAGGCATTTCTCGAGAACTCAATGCGTGCATCGATGGAAGACCTTAAGAGCTTAATGGGACTTTCAATGTCAACAGAAAATTTGCAGTATCTTTCAATACATGAAAGTAAGTTATAAATATTTTCAAAATATTTATTTAAAATATTCAACTTTGGATAAAAACGTTTTGCTCTCGATATTCGTTGTGGTATGACTTATGTTCACTTTACCCCTAGTTATACCGACATCTATAAGAATATTGCTCCGTTTATTTTGGTCGTATTGGATAAGCTTATAGAAAAAAAAATGCATAACAGAGATTATATTCGTATAGCTTACTCTGGTTGAAAGGTCGGAATTTGTATTTTAATTAGGTAACGTCATAATGGAATACTGCTACGCTTAAAAACGTTATCAAGTAGTTTTATCTGGTAGTTTTACTGTTAACTAAAAAATTATACTTAATTATTAGTAGCGCACTAAAAAAGTATCTTGAATATCAATATTACTTTCTGGTAGTACTGTTATCCAATACATCTTTATGTGTTTTAAATTGAGTAAACATTTACATTAATCAATATGCCAGTTAAAGTCCAAATTGAAGACAACACACAAATATGGTTTATTAACACTATTAGGTTTTTAAAGTAATCCGAAATATATGTGGATCTATTATAGACAGAATTGATGTCTTGAACATTAGTTCTGTCTCTAGTTCACGTAAAAGTTTCTGCCAAATAAATTTCCCTTTTTTCCAAGTTTTGTTTACTAGCGAGTCGAGTGCTTTTAGTTTTGATATTTTTACCCGTTATTAGGCCTTTCTGCTGTATAATTTGATGATCAACACTTATTCCTTTGTTTTCATGACAAAAACTTAAATTCAATGTATCTTGGGAGTCATTTGTTACCAAAATACTTGAACGAAAAGTCAACTGTACTAGAAGCACACTCGGATATATTTCTGGCTCCAGGGAGACCTTGGCGAGCCCTTCATTTTTCGTGTTAGTTTTAGAATGTTATTAACAAACAACAAAATAACTTATTTACTGAGAAATATGCGTTTTCAAATATAAAACTCTGACGCCTTTTTTTAATCTAAATTTAGCTATATTATAATTCTAAAACAAGATTTCATTTAAAATACGAATAATGTTATAAGTGAGTGTTTAATAGAATTATGGTGGCTTTGAAATTAATAAGGTTTTTATTTTGACTCACCCTAGAACAGTATTAGGCTATGCTAATTTTTTTTTAACTACGGTATTTTATGTTAACCATTATTTTCATTTGCTTACATTTTTAACATCCTCTAAAAGTTTTAGATCTCTACGAACTATTTTTTTATTTCACACGAGAGAAATATACTTTAATGATTAATAAATAATTTATCTGAAATTGAAGGTTGAAAAATATTTAGCGTCATTGTCTTTTTCGAGTTCTTCAAAAATTTATGCATCGCCGAAAATTTATTCCTAATATTAGAGAATGAAAAAAAAATGGAATTGGCCGTGAGACAAAAATTTGACAAAATATATTAGTCGCTTTTCTATTTGAATTACTATAAACGGCAAATTACGATCTATTTTGAAATTTTCTGTATTTTTAGCTCTTTAAATGAAATATCAGAATTGTTTTGACAATCAGTCGTACAACTCTTACAAACGTTATTTAATAATCTATTTTCCTTGAAATATGTTTCTTGAGGATTTCAGCTCCTCAATATTTTATATTCTTTTTTTTTTTTAAACAGCCTAGTTTCCTATAATTTACCTCCTAAGCGTTGACGCTCATTATACAAATTACATAATTTGGTAAGCTAGGAGATTTTCGCCAAGTTGGCGAAACTGTTGACAAATAAGGCCATGCTCATTTGTTATTGTGCTTCTTTTTAACGAGATGAATCTGCCATTTTGGGAGTTCGTAAAGTTTATTCGAAAAAATAAGTTATTTTGGTGACTTCATAGACCCTTGAGTCCTATTCTCGTTGAGTTGTAAATTTCAGCAGTAACGAATTGTTCTTCGTTTATAGCCCGTTGATCCGCCATCTTGTTTATGCCATCACCATGGCATCACGATGATGGAAAAAAATAGCTCGTAAATAAGTATGTAGCCCTATTTGTTTTACGTATTTCGGTCCTATTAACAAAAATGATATCAAAGATAAATGAATTACCCGGCAAACTGTTTATTAACCCATAACAATAAATTTTGTTTTGATTTTTTGCTTCAAAAATATCATATGAATAAAAGAATATTACTCTTCCGAAACGAGATGTAGAAATATGACAGAAAATTTCTTAATGAATAGAATAAAAAAAAGAGAACTTAATGCAAAAATCTTTTGCGTGCAGGCTTTATGCCATTATTTGAGCATAAAAGATGACAATGAATAATGCATCTCATTACTTCACTATTCCTCATAGTTTTGCCATTTTCTAGTACGTACAGTTTTTATTTAAGTTTGGTTTTTCATCCAATTTAGCTTCTCTGAGAAAGAAAAAAAGCGTAATTCTACTTACAATACAAAGTTTTAAAATATAGCTTAAGTTCCCTGTTTCCATAGGGAGAAACTGCTAATTGTTTCAGATGTAGTTTCGTTTTGGTTTTTTAGAAACAAGTTATCAGTCGCAGAATCTTAATGTAATTCTTTATTAAACAAAGCAGGAGTTTATTATAAATTTGTTTCATAATAAATTTCCATTATTCAGTGCCTTCTGTTAGATATAATAAACTTAATTTTAAAATATGCTTTATTTGGAAGTCGATATTGCTTTTAAAATGCAGCACCTGAAAGAATGTTAGTAAATATGCTAATGTTAAAACCATTGAAATGCTTTGTAGGATTGGTTCTAACTAGGTAAGGATATCAAAGAAATGTATATACTCAATAAAATAAATTGTTGTAATTTTGTCATTAATCAGCCTGACTTTACTATATTTTATAATAAAAAATTGTTACTAAGGGTTTCATGGCGATTTTTAACAGCACAGTTTTCCATATACAGTAACTCCCAAAATTGAGGGTACACTTATTTTCGATATGAAAAGTCAAGTTTGAATGGCGAAAGAGGTCATGAAATAGGAAAAACAGTCAGACTTTATTTAAAAACACATATCAAGACGGTTTAATGTTCATCATTCCTCGTAAACAAAAACAAACAATTGTGTTTAATTATGTAAAAATACCAACTTAAAAAGGAAATGTACAAATACTTGACTTCACAAAATTGAAAGTACATGCAAGATAGAGAGAAAATTGATAGTACATGCAAGAGTTTTCTTGCATACACAGGCCCCGACTTAGCCTAATTGGGGCCCGGGGCAAAAACTTCTTTGGGCCCCTCCCCCCTCTGCTTCACTACTTCAGTAAGAAACTTAATACTTAATACTAAACTTTCTATTCGATTTGGGGGCCCCCCTCTGATATGGGGGCCCGGGGCAACTGCCCCGTATGCCCCTGCCTTAGTCAGGCTCTGTGCATACAAAAAAAAAAGAGTATTTTGTAGCATATCTTTTTGCTGTAATGACTGCCTCCAATCGTCGTGGCGTTAAATCTACAAGATTTTTAGTTATTTGGGCGAAACTTTACTCCCATTCTCCTTGCAATATAAATCTCTCATGTTCTTTGCTGGTGATGTGGTACTTTTGTACAGCTTTTTCAAGACTGGACCACAAATCTTCAATAACATTAAAGTCAGGAGACTGTGGTGGTATTTTAAACTGTTGTGAACAATGCTACAGCAGCCATTGTTTTACCATCTATGCTGTGATCTTGGGATCATTATCTTGTTAAAATGTAAAATTTGATCCCACTCTCAATTAAGCAGCACTATCCTTTAATTGTTTCTTAAGTATATCAAGATGTGCCTTCTTGTCCATGATTCCATCAATAAATACAAGTTTTCCCACCCCTGCTGCTGCCATACATTTCCAAACCACAACTGACCCACATCCATGCTTAAAGGTTGTAACTGAAATTTTTGGATCGAAAGCCGTGTTTGCCTTGCGCTCCACCATACGACGGCCGTCACTGCCAAAAACATTGTACTTGCTCTCATCACTCAAAATAACTTCATTCCAAAACTGTTTGGGCTTTAAAATGTGGTCCTTTGCAAACTTTGATCGCTAATCTCTATACCTTTTACTAATAAAGGGCTTTTTCTAAGCTTTCCTGCCATTACAGCCGGCTCTTCTGAGAACGGCGTACAGTTTCAGGAGAAACAGACTTGCCCAAATTTCTAGAAAAATTTGAAGCAGTATTTGGAGCATTTATTTTAGAATCAACCTTTATTTGATGTAAAATTCTCCTCTGTACTGTTTAGCTCAGTAGTATTTTTCGACCTCTTCCTACCTTATTTTGTAATCTGTCATCCTTTTTGAATCTTTAAACGACTTTTGAATGTGATTTACATTTCGGCCAACTATTTCAACTACTTTTCATAAAGGTTTAATTTGATAGATTAATGACTAGTTTTCTTCGATCTATCACAGTTTTCTTTCGATTCTCCATTTTTATCTAGATTATAATTTTGCAGTAGAAAGACATTTTTACGGAATTGCTATACTGTAAATATTTACAGTATAATATTTATTATAATTAAAGGTAGTTAAAACAAGCAATTTTAAAGGTGAAGCAAGAGCGAAGCATCCCCAAAATTTGAGTTTTTGTATAACAACTACGTATATTAAACAAAAAAAAAGGACCCGTGAGGTACTCGCAAAAAATTTTCTGCTACGTCTTTGGATCTGGGCTCAAAATTGAGATCCCGAGGTAGAACTATGAGGAGAATCATTATCCAGGTAATGCTCAAAGTTGTTCACATTTCCAAGACTTAAAAAGAATCGTTTTAAATTTTTTTTCAGTATGTTGTCAATTTATTGTTTAATCAATAAGCTCAAATGCCTTGCACGTTGCTGCCATTCATCCTCATATTGTTACTCCTCCACATAGAAGCTTTACAGTGCGGAGCGTAATTTTGGGGATTTCCGCGCAACGTAAGCTTTTCATCCTAACATTTTTACTCTCTGAACAGAAGAAGTTATATTTTTGTTTATCGATAAGTATATTTTTATAATAAAAAAAATCTTTCATAAATGTATTTTTAGCGAAGTTCTAACTTTTTTTTTTCACAAATAGCTTGTTTCTAGCTATCCCGGCAATAGTGTAAAAGTTTGAGCTTTCCTGGACATTAGAGCCTTTTAAATATTTTTCAGCTTTTAATCTAAGATGAGGCACTCTTAAGAAAATGTTTACCCAATTTTCCAACAAGCCCTTCATTTGACTTTTTCTGTTGTCGTTGTTTTTGTTTTTCACACACTCTTTCGCTCCTCAAAGACCTTAAGAGTCTTCCATTGCTTTTACATCTACTTTTAATCCTATGCACGTTTGTAAATGGCCTGATAACAATTGAAGCAATTTCTGTTCGAAATACAAAATAACCAGTTTCCTCTCTTCTTAACATGACTGTTCTCGTCGGTGATAAATAACCCAATTATTATCCCGATTATTACCTGGATCCCAAATAATAAACTGATGGTGAGAAGTGATCAAGTATTTGGCATAACTCTAAAATGAACGTGTTTGTTCTCTGTGTTCCTAAAAAAACTTAAGAAAAAGTATACGCTTCTTTTTGGCAAGTTGTAATCATATTTCTCTCCTTATCACTCAAAATTTGTGACACCTGAAATATACGGGGTATATATTCAAAGAAATTTTATTTTGCCAAGTAATTTTCGAAATCAATTTCTGTTTATATTAAACTCCACACGCTTTCGAGTTTTTACTCAGACTTACTGTATCTGGGGTTACTCAGCGTTCTGCTAAAATTTCGAGTACAAATAAATGTATGGTACAAGAGTGTTTTGTTTCGATTATACATGCCTCTACAAATACAGGAAATGGATTCCTGAAGTTTCGAAGAAGTAATTGTTACATTATAAATCATCTGACCATAGTTCAAATGCTTAATCAGACGTTTGAACAAATATTGTACTTGTCTTGATTTGTTATCTGAAATCTCCAGTGTGAGTATTTTAGGATACAAACATGAGGACAATTTAGGATGTCCGTAGTCTCCTAAATATGATAGCTTTAATGTATATATTTGTTTCATCTCTAATGACTCGACTAACAAGTATTTGTACCCGAACATTTTCGCCATTTATCTGAAGAAACATGGGTAGTTGAAAGCATCTGTTAGCTTTCGTAGGTTAGTTTATAAATTAACTTCTTAATAACTTTGGAATTTGGTCATTTCGGAAGATTGCGCTGTAGAGTAAAAACAACTTAATATAAAAGCATTATCTTTCAAACTAACGCTGATCCATGAAGAATTAGATTTATAGAATTCGATCTAGTTCTCAAAAATATGATGCAATATTTACAGATGTGGTATTGACAGTTTTCGATTTTTAAGGATTTTCCCCTTCATTATGCTTCAGAAAACTGCACCTTATATTTTAGGCAATAAGTCAGTTTCGCTTTCCCAAGTAAAAAAAAGGAAGTAAATCGACAGAAACGGGGAAGGGGGAGGGGGGGGGGTAATTTTATATGAATACCTGGTGTTAAAATTAACGTAGGTCAGAGAACAAAAAGAATAGCTTGACATTTCCTTCTCGGAAATTTTTTATTAACATCAGAATTTTTTTACCTTGTCGAAAATGAAGATTTTAATGCTTAAAAAGAAAAGGGTTATTGTAAATTAGATTTTCTAAAATTTCATATCCCGACATCAGAGAAAGGTACCAACCTACAACCCTTGATTAGTTTGGTCAACTGAATAGCTTATGTCCCAGTCCTTGTTACTTAGATGGTCAGACGATGGTCGAACAACTAAAGCACTATATGGCACCCCGGCAAGAAAAGTGATACAAGTAAAAAAATGTGCAATTTTGAGGTTATGTCATTGAAAAATATGTATGAAGTGCCCCACCGTGCACGAAAGGCGACACATCTCTATCTCGCAATTTGTCCACCTGAGGGCATTTGCATTAGTTTTATTGTAATGCTAGTTCAAGATTAATAGTATTCTTTAAGTTTATTTTTCTCAAAATGCTGCATTTTTGAGTTGTTACTTTTCTTGCCGGGTTGCGATATGTCTTTCGGTACCAGTGTTCGGGTTCAAATCCCGTGAATGCTCATTAGTATTTTGTAGCTGCTTTTATTAATTTTTTTCTTTCTTTTTTGAAAATGTAGGTCTATGTCTTTTAAACCCTCATGTCATAACAGTTGACCACAGCAATTCAATAAACCAATAAACTAATCTTGTTTAATACTAAAATAATTCATTTACTTAAAGTTTTTTTAAGGAAAGAAGTCAATACACATTTTTTTATTGTCACTTAACATCCTTGAGATTTTCCTCGTCAATGAAATTTTCTTGCCTTCAAACGTTTAGTTTCTCAGTGATTTTCTTAGTGTAAAAGTTCTATCATGCGCGACATGAGATTTTAATAGGTGTACGTGAAGAATCCGTTGTAATTATGTCAAGAAAATCATATAATTTCATGCAAATATAAAAGCATTCATAATTATCAGGTTATCAGATCAAATTAGTTATATCTGTCCTTATTTACCCCTTTTTGAAAAGAAAAAACTTATTTCCTGTTGAAGTGACTTTAAAATTACTCAGTCTGATCTGATCGATCATCGCTTCAGTGATTTCAGTCCTGTCACTGTTTGTTTCTCTCTTAATCTGTAAAGTTTCCGTCAAAATTAGACCGGATTCCATGAAATTAATATCCTGGATCACATAGGAAGCCACAGAGCCAATTAAAATCACTTTCATAACATAGTTTATTTTCAAAGACCGGATGTACGACTTTTTCTGCCGTGGGTCATAGCTAGGTAGTCAGTTGTTTACTTGTCTCGGAAATGTTTTAATTTGAAATAGACAAGAGTTTTTGCTTTTATTAACTTTAAAAGAAAATTGAGTTTTTAGCATTATTAATAATTTACCAATAAATTTAATTTAATGGACAATATATGAATATAACAGCCACAAGCATAATCTTAAACATTTTTAAATATTACGCTGTACTATGTTTAAAAAACTTAAATGCGTTAACTGGTAAAAAATTACTCGTAATAATGACTACAAACTTTAAAGCATTTATCTCATCACCTAAATTTAAAGTGGTGGTTAACTATTTTGCAAGCATAATGTTTTAATTGTATTTAGAAAAATAGTAAATAAATATAATTTTAAAACCAAACACAAGGATTTTTTGCGACTTCGAATCTAATGTAACCTCAGGCCTATTAAGGCCCTGCTTATACTGATTTTCAAGGTGGTGTGTTCTAATTGGGATAGTGTATTTTAGTTTAGGTGAAAATTAAATTAAAAGTTAAAAGCTTTTGTTATCACTTTATTAGATTTGCGGTTCTGCCGTTTTCAAATTACCAAAATTTTCAATTAAACAAGTAATATGGCAGTGCCTTGTGGACGTTTAACTGAGAAAGAGAAAATTAATTTAATCAATCGCATCTTGGTGCATCGTCAAAATCCCCAACCGAGATTTTTTAAAGTTCGTATTTTTTTTATTTAAATATTGTGCAAACAATAAATGTTATGTGTACTTTTGTAGTTCATAATTTCAACATAAGCAGTATTTATGTAGATTAAATTTATTCATGCTTATGTTAAGGGATTTTGAGTGAGTTTGATTTTCGCACACGATTCAGGACTGATGGAATATAATTCCGAATATTTAAGATAAACGTTTGAATATTCCATTCAGTGTTTTGACTGAAACCTCACATTGTTTGTGATTTATTATATTTGGGGACCTGTTCTCCAGATGACGTCCGCTTACAAAATCCCCTTGCTCTTTTTGTTTAGAATCCAATGCACTCTCTTATGGGTTTAACAGTTTTGAACCTAGTGCGATCAGTCTACTTAAATAACAATTATTTTTCATTTAGAATGAGTTCACTCTGTTAAATTGATTAGAACGTATTCAGATTCATTGCATTTAATGTATCTACACAAAAATTAATATACAGCTGTATTCTCCACAACTTTGTGTGAAGATTTATGCAATTCACTTGAACTTTATCCCGCAATTTTTGTTTTAAACTCTTCACTTAAATTGCATTTTTCTACAGATTTCACCAATCGCCGAGGATTATGGGACAGAATCATCACTTTCTTCCGGAAGCTTTTTTCCTGCATGAGAATGCGCTCCGAATAAGCTCAACTTACTTAATGGACACGTATCTGATCTGCCACAAAATGCTTGTCGGTGCTTTCAAGAGCTCGGATTGGATTGGACGGTCATGTATCAAGTGCCGCCAAGCGTTTCCTTTTACACTCAGAGGAAACAGTTACTGATTAAGGTAGATGATGATGCTGGTTTTTAAATGGACTTGTTTCTGGGCGTGTGTAAGATCTGATTTTCTAATCCGAAATCTCTGTATTTTTATGTTCATAATATTTATTTATATATATTTTTTTAGAACTGTCAGAATAAAATTGCTCATTTTAATTTAAACTTATCGCACCATATATCTCCTCGGTTGTGAATCATTCACGTTCATTCTGATTCATTTAATGTAAGGTATTTCTATGTTCTTATTTTTTTCCCCTTAGTGTGCATCGTTAACAGATAAATGTAATTTCCTTACTACAGGCTTTATAATGAGATTTTTTACAAAGAATATTTGACCAGCATTCATGATTTAATATTTTTAGGCTATTGTGAGACAAATTTATCGAATCGTTCTCAGTTTTCTAATTGCAATAAATCGCATGTTGTTATTTATGCACAAATTTATGACAAGAGCTAGACTGGAGCATAAACGATTTTTGCTTTTACATTTTGATTTTAAAAACTTTTCTACGTAAAATGAAAAATCTTCAAATCTAATGCAATTTCCTTTCTTCAGAATTATCCTTGACAAGTTTAGCGAATATTGGCCGTATAATCATCAAGTATGTAAGATTTTTTTTCTTTCTAACCGAGGAATTTTTTTTATATTTATTTATTTATATTTATTTTTTATTTATTTTTAATTTTAAAAAAATATTTTTTATTTATTTTTTTTATGCGGCACTTTGTCTCTGACGGTAGGTACTTCTCTGACATTGGCCCATGAAGACCCCCGAAGCTTTGCTCCTTTAATATTATGAGAGCACCATTTAGGTGAGCCAGCATTGCTCCCTATGAGGGGTACGACACAGAAACGACCAAGACTTATTCGGGATTTGAACCCAAGCTCACTGCATGGCAGCTCAGAACGCTAACCACTATACCAGCGTTTCTTAACTGTGGGTCGCAAAACGAAATTTTGGGGTCGCGAAAATTTAATTCTGATACATGAATTTAACTGTAGTCGCCCGCCGCGAGTATCTAAGACATTTTTATTTTATTTCTTGAAATATACTCAAAGCATGGTCCCCATATTTTATGCAAACCTGGATAAAACATCGAGCGACTCAAACTTAAAACTTGAATTTCCACAAAAATCCTTGACAGAATTCTCGATTGGAGCTAGAACTGAATTTCCCACAGTTCTGAATTGACATTAAATGTTCTTATGCCATTCAGCACCACATATTTTTGCGAAACAACTTTTTCAGGTTTTGACGGTTATTAAATACAAATATCGATCAACGCTGAAAACATTGAACATGCTTTACGTCCAGCAGTGTCAAATATTGCAACAAGGTTTAATTTGTTATGCAGCAAAAGACAACCACATCTGTCTCATTAAAACGTGATTTTCTTTTATTAATTTTTGTATGCTTGAAACATGTATGAAGACTACTATTTTTCACATGTATATTGTTTACCAAAGAAATAAATTATTTATGAGATAATATTTATCCTTATATCCTTATTTCCTGGGGTCGTGAAAAAAATCTCGATGATAAAAAGGGGTCAAGAATAAAAAAAAGTTTAAGAAGCGCTGCATTATATTATATGGGTGGCGCCCAGGAAATATGTACTTCCTTGTCTATTTATTCATATCAAACTTCTCCGAAATGTGCATTATTTGGGATTATTTACAACTTGATCCACCCCAAAAATTCAAATTCACACTGTATGCTAACTGTGTACATTACACAGAAAAAAAAATTATCGGTTTGGGGATTATATTAAAGTATAGAACATAGACGACATTCAACTGAACTTAATAATCTGATATTCGATTTTACCGCTAGTTTAATTACTATAAGAAGGGATGGAGGAAAATGAGAGATTTATCTATGGTAGTATTCGCAAGTTACGTATCTCTAAAATTACTGCAATAGCTATAGATTCACAACTGTGAATTTAGATTCGTTCTTGTTTACACAATCTGTTATTATAAATGCAGCTGAAAGGTATTCACAGCACCAGGTAATAGTTTAAAACTTAGAATCTCAAGGTATCTCCATAACATTATTTTGTCCTTTCCTATGAATATTTAAATTTTAACTTTTTTAATGTCAACCAAATTTCTTGGACGCAAATACGTATAACTTTTTTACTCAATCCATTACTTGCTTTAATATGTACAAGAACAGCATATAAATGAGACTAACTCCCTAACATTCAGATTTTTTCTTTGCTACTAATGAAAACAGAATTAACCTTCTAGTTTTAACTCCTTCTTGCGAATGTCATGCAGCAGAGGTTGAGTATTTTGTACTCTCCCTTTGCAATGACTACGTTTATTATTAAGTTGAGTTATCAAGTGATCAATACTGTGTAAAATTTTCTGAATAATTGAGTTAATCCAAACTCTGACGTATTCTCCTATATTTCAAATTATATAGTTTGTCAAATTAAGTTTTAAATTCAAATTTCTTTAATTGGTGGTGAATGATCACTCATTTCTATTTCTTCATGAACGAAACAGCAGTACAGACTTATTTATTTAGATCTTTTAAGTTAGAATAGTCGTTATTTTTCTTGTATAGATAATAACTCTTAAGTATGGTTATACACTATCAACCAGTAAGTACTTGGACACCCATGCAAATGACGATATCTGTGGTCCTTATATACGTCACACCCTCCACTGTTAAATTTCGTGTAGGAAACAACATTGGCGTTAGTGGCATGCAAGATGCCACGAAGTGCAGAGTTATCTGATTTTGAGAAAGGTATAATCGTCTGGTATCACAGAAATGGCCGATCCGTAAGGGACATATCTAGCGAGCTTAATTGCCCCAAATCGACAGTAGCCTAGGTGATTCAGAAGTGGAATGTGAATGTCGGAATGTGCCCCGAGTCGGCTGACCCACGAAAGTGGGAGATAGAGACCGACGGGTGCTGTCCAGAGAAATTCGAAGAACTGCACACAACCGATGGCCCACATACTTCAGGAGATTCAACAGGCATACGGGAGTATTGTTTCAATGAATATCATCCATAAAGAAGCACATCTGCTTGGTTTTCATGGTTGTGCTGCCGCCCATAAGCCTTTGATCACAAAGTCCAACCGCGATGCTCGGTTAATGTGGTGCAAAGCACGTCGAAAGTGGACCGTAGATCAGTGGAAACGGGTTCTCTGGAGCGACGATTCAAGGTTCATCATCTACCGTTCGGGTGGCAGGGTCTGTCTCTGGCGTCTGCCTGGAGAACGCCTCCTACCGGAATACATTGTGCCTACAGTAAAGTTCGGCGTAGGTGGAATTATGGTCTGGGGGTGTTTCTCCTGGTATGAACTGGGACCCTTGGTCCCAATTCATGGTAAGCTCAACGCCGACACCTACTGCACTATTTTGGATGACAGTGTACTTCCAACGTTGTGGCAGTTTTACGGGTTGGACCCATGTTACTTCTAGGACGACAACGCCAGCTGTCATGTTACGAGGTCCACTATGGATTGGTATGATGGCAATGGGGTTAACCGAATGCACTGGCCTGCCCAGAGCCCATACCTGAACCCTATCGAGAAACTCTGGGACGAGTTGGATCGCCGAATTAAGGGGTGCGACAACCGTCCAAAATCAGTGAAGGAACTTGCATGTCTTCTCCTAGCCGAGTGGAAGAAAATACCACAAGCCGTCATACAAGGACTTGTGGAAAGCATGCCCCGGAGGGTTGAGGCTGTAATTGCTTCTCGTGGAAGCTCTAGCCACTATTGAATATGAATAAATTTTTTCTTTTCTATCACAGGTGTCCCAAATACTTACTGGTAGATAGTGCATTTTATAGTTTAAGAGTATCCAGTTAGTATAGCCGTGTGCTTAGCAAAAGTTACTCAACTGCAGCGTTGGCACAAATTTTTACTGTCGGACTGCCCCCACCATGCTTCAGTGGCATCGAATTTAGATATAAATAACTATGTGTTCTATTATCATTTTTCCCTTGTAACCGAGGGATTTTGACCGTTGAAAAATTAATCAGTAAAGAAAGAAAGACACTTTAAAAATTAAAATGTTTAGCAAATGAAAAAACTAGATGAAAAAAGGTTAAATTTAATTATTACCTTTTAAATTATTTACATTATTTAAATTATTTACCTTTTTAATTATTTAAAGGTTAAACCTTTAAATAATAAAAAAAGGTTGCATAGTTTTACCTTTTAAAAAAGGTTACAAAGTTACTGTAAAGATTTTATTCTTCGTAGATATTTAAAATAAACCCATAAAGGGAAATATTTTTCCTTTTAATCGTTTAATCGAACACATTAGAATTTCTTACGTTAAAAAAGCATTAGTCGTCCAGGATATGAATTAGTAATTACTTTTTCTTCCCTTGCATGGCATCCATTTAATCGACTCGAAAGAATTTTTTACTTTAATCATCATAAACTTAACTATCATGGTAATGGTTATTTGTCAAACTAATAGTAACGCTTATAACGATAATTATCATTTAACTTAGATAATATAACAATTTGCCAAGAGATGGTCTTTTAATCTCTGTTTTGAATATCTATGTATGGGAATTATAAATGGTTGATAGAGCTCTTGGACTAAACATTAAAAAAGTCGATAATTTCCATCTAATATTTTACCATGATATTTTTGTTCCTTAAAAAAAATGTCCGATTAAATTTCATTCAATGGCCTCATACCAAGTATAGGCGAGAGAGAAAGATTGCAAGCGAAGATTGTGACATTTGCTATGATATGGAAGTAAGACAACTCGGACCAAATTTTCATTGACACGGCTGCATTATGTTATACACTAATCAGCGGTAGCAGTGTAGCGTGGCGGGGCGGCTCACAGACCTACCTATCAAAGTACGTTGTCATCCATACAGCAGAAGAATAATGCTTTGAGCCTCCAAACTCCATAAATATCACGAATGACTGAAACGTACGTTCCACAAAAATGAATTTTGCAATTTGCAGATGATGACTATAAGGTTTAGATATTCCAGAAAGATGTTTTTGTTACGTTACCAATAGAAAACAGCGACTGGAAATTGTCTTGTACTCAGGCTACAGCCTTCGGCTACAGTCTTAAAATGATTGATCTATTTTTCAAAGTCATAATAATGTTTTCTTATCCAGACAAAATTTGGAATCCCCGTTTGATTAAAATATCGTGCAAGATATTAAAATCGAAAAGAAAAAGGAATCTCATCGGGAAAAAAACCTTTTGAGATTTCAATCTACATCACAAATTTTGCTGAAGATTTCGTTGTCGATATTTTACGAGAACTCGATATCGATTCAGTTCAGTGACTTGGACTGCGCTTCACACTAGTAATTCGCCTAGCCATTACAATTTTGACCTATTGGCAAATATGGCGAGTCTCTCTTGCGTGTTCAACAATGGCAGGACATTTATTTTCGGATTTAATCGGCTCATCCTACGAAAGCGCTGTTTATGTATTATTTTTCGTCACGCCCTGTGGGATTCTAAAAAATGCCGCCCGAAAGTAAGGTAGGTATCCATTTGCTAATGATAATCTTATCTCAACATTACATAATCACCTTAACCCGCTAGCAACCGTTGCGCACTCCCCCCCCCCCCAAAAAAAAAATAAATAAATAAATAAATAAATAAAATAAAAAAATTCCAGAGGGTGGCGAGGGGAGATGATCAAGTTTTCACGTTTTTATTAATACAATTTTAATAATACAAGAAAAATCCGAATGTTTTTTAAGAGGGGGGAGGACCCCTTCTAAAACTAGTCTTTTATGTATGAAGGAGTATATGTGAGTCGTTGACTGAAAAAGTGGTGCTAATCCTTTTTTTTTTTTCGCATTTCGAGATTACATCACTAATCGAAATCTGCATGTTTATTCTGACTTGTTTTAAAGCTGTATTTGAAGCTAGTCTTACACAAGAGCTTTTAATACAAGACAGAATGAACATAAAACTTTCACATAGTAGTATGATCTCGAAATGTAAAATTAGAAAAATGACTTGCATCACTTTTGCATTCAACGACTTTCATGAATATTTCTAAACGTAGGCAGGAGGGAGGTGCTTAACCAACCCCCCCCCCCCCCCCCACGCCAACGTTCCTGACCAGCGAGTGACTTTCTTTAGCTCTTCTGGCTCCCAAGCCATTATTTCTAAACATGCTGATTAATCCCGAGCTTTATATTTCATTGGAGATGGAAAAAAAAATTTTATGTACTCACAGGATTGCTTGAGAGAAACTGGGTTAGGAAGGATAGTTTTGAAGCGTCATAGTAAAGTACGAGAACTGAAAATCTCTCTTAGAAATTAAGTATTTTTACATGATGAGTGATAAAATTTCTACCAGAAATATTTTGAAGTGGTATGTCACTATACTGCAGGGGTTCTCAACCTTTCAGGCTCTGTGCCCCCCTTTGAACACTGATGTGAGGTCACGCCCCCCCCCCTCCCACCATCACCACCATATGTGGTCAATACAAGTAATACAATCGGAATTTGAAACTGAATCTGGTTATTACATGAAAATATAGAATAGATAATTTCATACACAAAATTTAATATTACTACTCATATCTTAATTTGGAACATATTATTGGAACATATGAAATTAAAGAATTAAATACAGATCAAATATATTTGAGGTAATCGAGGATCTAGGTGAGGTTGGCATGTAATACCAGTCACTTTCACAACATTAATGAGAGGGCTGGCACTGTTTGTCCTTGACAAGTTTTTGAATATAAGGTTGTAACTATGACAAAGCACACCTCAGGTCACTTTCAACGTCCAGACGTACGACAATTATCGTGTTTTTGCAATTACAAAAATTATCGTGTACGACAATTACCGTGTTCGTGTTCGTATGTCGAAAATATGTTACGGTTACATTCTGAGTGCAAAATTGAGTACAGTAAATTACAGTTAGTTTTACTTCTTATTTTGCTTTTTTTTTAAAACTCACGCCTCCCCTGAAATTTCTCTACGCCCCCCAGGTTGAGAACCGCTGCTATACTGGATGCTCCTCTTTCAATATACAGGAACAATACGATGAATAACAAAGGATCAAATAAAAAGGAAATCAAACAACTGGTCAATTGTATTGTTTGATGGGAACAATCTGGAAATGTCTGAATAAAATTTCAGAGGGGTGGAATTCACTTTTAAACACAAAAGTGTTAGTTTGTGAAGTGCATCATTTTAAAGCTATTTTCCACAGAGATGTTTTATTTTGTGCCTAGAATAAGAGTCAAGGTTCTCTCTCTGATAATATCACTCCAGCACTTCACAGTCAAAAGGATTCACTGTGTGACGTTTAATCATATATGATAACGTCACACAGTCGATAAAATAATATTTAAAATGCAGTGGTATGTTTAAGAATCAGAGTTTGTGACATGCATTCATAAACCTTAGTTGCAAACTAGATTAATTATCGATAAGTTGTACGACTTTAGTGTCTGAGACATTAAAAATCCTCCTTTTTTCTACATTTATATTGACTAAAGGCATCTTTTCTTTCATCGAAGCAAGAATTCCAAGGTAATAAATTCGTTTTCTTTTCTTTTTCTTTTTTTTTCCTTTTTTTGCGTCTGCTTCAGTTCAAATATAAATTTGACTTTCAGCTGTAAATTGGAGCATTCGTTGAAACAACCGAGAAAACAGATTCGTTTCTGTTTTATTTGGACAATGAGCAGTAATCTTTAATTGAAATCACAACTTTTGAGCCCGAAATTAAGAAACGAATAATACATTTTCCTTTTGATAATTTTTAACCTGAAATAGAATGAAATAGTTCTTACGCATATGGGATATTTTTTATTTTTTGGTTTCTTAACTCTACGAACTAAGACAAGTTGTTCAATTTACCTCTTAAGTTTATTCATTTAATTTTTTTAATTTTTTGTTCCTTTTTAAAAGTATTACCCTCAAAAGGGTACTGAAGAAGATATAAAGCCACAATTAAAACGACCTTTTAGTTTTTAAAACAATTGAATTTTATGGTTCTTCTAGGGGAATGGTTTTTCTAAGGGAATTTACAATAGAATATGAATTATATATGCAATAAATCCCTCCAAAATTAACAAATGTCGCACCCATCATCATAGCTCCAAAAGGGAATAAACTTTACCACAAAAAATAATTCATGTTATCGAACTCTTTCCAAGGGATCTTAAAATTTTGCGAGATGAATCCAGCTTTGCTAATTTAATGTAATTAAAATACAAAAAAAAAGTTATGATTTATATAAACGATGCATTTTCCCTGATTATTTCCCTTGACGAAATTGTGACAAGTCAATTTATAATACACATAACTAGTGTATAAATTTACATATCTTTTAATGGGAAATCATATTTTGCGTTATCATATATCATTGATGGAATGTTTAATTGTACCTAATATTACAGACATTACTAAGACTATCCCAATAAACATAAATGACTTGAATTTACCGTCTCATATTGAACTGGCACATGAAGGATTCACAAATCCAGCCAAAATTGACTTGCTTATCGGAGCAGAGTATTTTTTTGCATTTAGTACGCCAAGAATACTGGCCATTAAACGGCAGAAGTATCGCTCGACAAATTGTCCACAATTGTGTTACATGTTTTTGTTTAAAACATGTAACACAATTGTGGACAATTTGTCGAGCGATACTTCTGCCGTTTAATGGCCAGTATTCTTGGCGTACTAAATGCAATAAATTCTGTGCTCCTACATGCAGATATTTCCTATGGTAGTAATTCATCAAAATTTTTGTAAATTTGTGGTTCGCAGGAAGTAAAATGGGATGTTTTGCATTAAAATTTAAATTCGATTTTTCTAACCGTCCTCCAACTCTTAGAATTCCATTGGAATCTAAAAAGGGTTGGAGGTCCTTTACCTTCCCTTTTATAACCCTTTTACCAGCTAAGAGAGCAGATATCTCCATTTTAAATTCATTTGCCTGTATTTGCCGAATGATAAATTCTGTCGCTGTTTTCTGCTCCTGGGGTAACAGGGGGCCTCTGTACCTGTCCTCTGGTTTGCTTCTAGTATTTTTCAAAAATCTGAAAATAAAACTAAAAATATATACAATTTTAGAAAAACTATTTGATCTGTCTAAAACTCTATTTAACAAATCACTTTCTAAAGTCAATACAAAAGTCAATGAAGGGACCGGCAATTTCTGCAATTCTGGAACCTCCACAGCTGTTGGGCAGGGATTATCCTTTAACGACGAAAAGTCATTCAAAAGGAAAGTGGGACCATCCCACCACAGTTTGCTATCTCGAAGAGTTTCAGGATCAACACCTCTAGAAATTATGTCAGCTGGATTTTCTTCTGAAGTTACATGGTGCCATTGATGAGTCGAAGACAGTTCTTGAATAACTGCGACCCGATTCGCTACAAATGTTTTCAAAGTATGTGGTTCGTGTTGAATCCACGCAAGTACTATTGTCGAATCGGTCCAGAAATGAACGCTATTCACAGATATTTTTAACGATGATAGCACTCGGTTCACTAATTTTACTAGTAATACTGCTGCACAAAGTTCTAGTCTTGGAATTGTTGTACGCTTCAGAGGCGAGACTCTTGACTTGCTGCAGAGTAACTTCACTGAGACTTCCGATGATGTGCCAGTGGCTTTGATATAAACTACCGCTCCATAGGCCTTTTCGGAGGCGTCCGAAAATCCGTGTATTTCTAGCTGACAAATACTATCATTCAAAATATAGCGATCGACATCAATACTTTCAACTACTTTGAGGTTTTTTACAAAATTTTTCCATTCTTGAGCTTCTTTAGCTGAGAGTGGCTCGTCCCAGTCAATCTTTAAAAGCCATAATTTTTGAATAAATATCTTTGCTCGAACTATAATTGGTCCTAAAAGTCCTAAAGGGTCGAATAATCTAGAAATATGAGATAATATTGATCTTTTAGTGCACTTTGATGAATATATTGAGGGAGAAACAAAAAATTTAAATTTATCAATTTTTGGATTCCAAATGAGACCTAGTGTCTTTACTGTTTCTCTTGATTGATCAAAATGATATTCTTGATCTTCGAACGGCACTGATTTTAACAGTTCTCTTTCGTTAGAGGACCATTTACAAAGTTTCATTCCACCAGCTTGTAACATTTGTATCAACTGGTTTTGTAACTCCTTAGCACTATTTAAATCATTGCTACCTGTGACTAAGTCATCCATAAAGAAATCAGAGAGAGTCACAGCTGAAGCAAGAGGAAAATTATCTTTCTCTTCTACTGCAAGTTGTCTCAAAGCTCTTACTGCTAGAAATGGAGCTGAGGCTGTGCCATATGTCACAGTTTTAAGTCTATATTCTTGAAAAGACTCTTCAGGAGAATTACGCCAAACTATTCTTTGTAAATCTGAATCATTATTCGTAACTAAAATTTGTCTATACATTTTAGAAATATCAGCTGTCAGAACATATTTATGTAATCTAAATCTTGATGTTATGTCGAAAATATCATCTTGCAACTTTGGGCCTACCATTAATGTTTGATTTAGAGAAATGCCTGTTGATGTCTTAGCCGATGCATCAAACACTACCCTCAATGCAGTTGTCGAACTATCCTTCAAAACAAAATGATGTGGAAGGTAGTTTGTTTTACCCAACACTTCATTTCTCTCGTAATGTGGAACAAGCTCCATATGACCTAATTTTAAATAAGCGTCCATGAATTCTTTATACATGGTTCTACAATTGGGCAAGCGTTCTAATCGTTTTTCTGTACTTAGAAAACGCTTAATAGCCATATCCTTTGAATATCCCAAAGATTTAATACACTCTTTGAAAGGTAATTTTACACAAAATCTACCCGATACTCTAGTATAATGTTTTACAAAATGATCTTCACATTGAATTTCTTTCGGTGTTAAAGAACTAACTGAATTCACTTCTTCCAGTTTCCAAAATTTTTTTAAGTTTTCTTCAATATATTCTGAAGGCTTCAATAATCCACAGAATTGCGTGTTTACAGAACTAACTACTGTTCCACTAGCTACATAACCGAATACAGTTTCTTGCAATAAAATACCATGCGAAGGTAAACGAAATTGTCCTGACCTTAAAATTTCAAAAAAATACTCTGCTCCGATAAGCAAGTCAATTTTGGCTGGATTTGTGAATCCTTCATGTGCCAGTTCAATATGAGACGGTAAATTCAAGTCATTTATGTTTATTGGGATAGTCTTAGTAATGTCTGTAATATTAGGTACAATTAAACATTCCATACTGGCAGAAAAAATCCTGTTCTTATTTGCAACTTCTATAACTACACTTTTATTTACAGTGACCGATGTATTATTTAATGTTGATACGGGAGCGTATATTCTTTCAGCTCTTAAACCCAATTTTTGCAAAAATCTATAAGATAAAAATTGAGCACTTGATCCATTATCTAAAAGGCAAATGGCAGGAATAAATTCCCCTAACATATTTTTCACATAAACCCGTGCTGTTTGAAGAAGAATATTTTTCCTTTGAGAAATTAAACAGCTTGAAACTGCTTTAGCTTCGACTGCTAAATTATGTTGTGGTATCTCATTTTCGTTTGGGATAAATAAATTTGATGACTCAATTGGCGAGTCAATTGGCGCGTCAATTGGCGCCGTCGACAGGCTTTCTACTCTTTCTCTATGAAGTAGTGTGTTGTGCTTAGCTTTGCATACATTACACACGTACTTCGAATTGCAATTTACAACTTTATGTTGCGCACTGAAGCAATTAATACACAAATTATGTTTTTTTACAAAGTCAAATCTTTGCAACGAATTTAGTTTTAAAAATGCAGAACACTTAAATATGTAATGATTAAGAGATTTACAGCAAGCACATACTTTATTGTATGATTTCACCATAAGTGATTTCGGTGTTTGGTATTTATCAAAAACTTTCAATTTTGAAGAGACACTACGTGATAAATTATCCAACATTTGACATCTTTTTTCCAAAAATGCAATTAAATCATCCAACTTCGGAACTTCCGTGGAAGTTATATTTAGCTCGTATTGCTTTCTTGATTCTTTATCGAGTTTAGCCAAAATTATATTTAATAACACAACATCAGATAATTTCTTTCTTTCAAGACTCATTGTATTTAGTGCTCTTAAATTTTTGTTAACTATATCTATCAAACTTCGCAGTTCCTTAGAAGATTCATAAGTTATTTTATCAAATTCTAGTATTTGCTTAACATATACATCAACTAACACGCGTTCGTTTGAATATCTTTCATTTAAAGCTGCGAAAAGCGTTTTAAATGTATCATTAACAGTTTGTAAATTCTTGGCTTCGCCGACTAAAGCCGAATGTAAATACTGCAATTTTTGAGTTTCATCTAAATGAGAATTATTGGTAATAATATTATCAAATTGCAGCTTAAAACAACTATATTCTTCTATTTTTCCCGAAAATTTAGGAATTACAATTTCGGGAAGTCGAATATTAACGCTATTAATTACATCTTTATTACTATTTGAAATAAATGAACTATTTTGACAGGTAATCAAACTATTAATTTTTACCTGTAATGCTTCGATGCGAAATTCCAAATCCAAAAATTCTTCTTCAATATCCGATATACCTTCTTCGGGATCAACTTTCTCAAAAAACTGTATTCGAATGTAATCCAAACTTGATTGATACTTCAATAAATTTTCTAATTTTATTTTTAACTCAGCAGCTAAAATATCCGATGGGGCTTTTACCTCCTTTTCTTTTAAGTATGTCTCTATTTTAGTAATCTGAGCCTTCAATGTCGATTTTTGTCGATTTAGCGCAATGAGTGCCATTTTTTTTCTCCGGCTACGTGGACCAACTATATGAGCCAAATGTCATACGTTGCACTGGTCCCAAATTTGTTGTATTCGAATGGACTGTATACTAATAAATTATATTAAAATCATTGTCGACCATACGACACACGAATTAATAATTTTATTTACTTAAACGAATTACTAATGTATGAACAAAATCAATACATGAAACATCGACCATACGATGTGCGAGCGAAACAAACCTTTTTTATGGAACAAACGATTTCAAACAAATTCTAATATCTTTTAGTTTACGATGCCAACGTAAGAAATAAAAACTATGATACCTATATTTGTATTCTTTCATGGCGCGTTGGCGATTGCCAACATAGCCATTGGCGTCAACAATTGATAAATATATTTTTTCAAAGTTTACTTTTTAATTCTTATATTAAGAATATATTAAATCTAAAATATCATTTTTAGTATAAAATATTTCATGGCTGTAATACCAAAATTATGGAGCGTAACATTTCATAAATATTTTGTCATAACATGTTTTTGAAATAATAATGATGGGGAAATTTTTAATTTACGTATTTTAATTTTATTTATAACACCCTTTCACAGTTTTCAAAAATGCTTATCTCAAAGACAATATAATATTCAGGAGTAAAATTTCATTTATGACAAAGTTTTATGCTGAATAACAGACGCAATTTTTTTTCCTGGAAAGAAGCTGAATTTTCAGCAAAGTTTTATAAATAATTGATAGAAAATTTGTTAATTATATTAAACTCATTAATATTCCTTTTGTCATTGCTGTAATTTTAAAATAAGTTAAAAACTTGAATCTTAGAGAACTTTTCACATACATTTCGATATGATACATTTCGTAATTGAATCAACAAATACGCTTACACACAGTTTCAGTGCCATCAGCAAACTCACTGTTTACGTCCCCTTACATTCACCAGCCAAAAGTCTCTCTCGTTCTGCCCCTTAAAGCAACTTCACTTCTGAACAGCAATGAATTTAAATAAGCTTTCCAAGTTTGATAGCGAGTTAAGAAGTTTTATGAATAGTAATAACTTATATACTTTATATCAAACGACACATAAAGTTGTAAAAAAATGAATCAATCGAGTGGAATCTACAAATGACTTAGCACGTAATAAAAGTTAACAAACAAAAAAATTAATTAATAAAGCAAATAATGGCCCCCAAAAGATGAAATTTTATAATTGATTTTTTCATCTAATAACTGAGATAATTATTTATTTTCAAAGCTATCGAACATGCCTCAGGTATATATTTTCAAAAATCATCGATTTTTATAGCGATAAAGCAATATTTTAAGTAATTGGTCTATTTCTCGTACAGTTTCATAAAAGAAATTACTTAACTTTACAGTGAACCCTCTACAGCAGCATACCCATACATTTAGGAGATTACACTTCAGACCTTTCGCTAGTACATTTCGAAAAATGGAAACGAAAAATTATCTGTTTAATTATGGGTCTATATAAATAAACCATTTAAGTTGTAATGAGGTAATACAGCAGTAAAATGGCTAAACACCTGACGATTTTGATATACGGTGACGGTTTTGCACCGTATGACAATGCATTGTGCTTACCGTCTCTCTCTTTTTTATATTTTAAATAAAAAAGACTAACATGTAAATTTAAAAATAAATTGGGATACTTTGAAATTAATTCAGTCTAAAAACATGGAGTATTCTATACGGCGTTTTACATTGCCCAGTCAGGATTTCGCCCTGGTGAGTGGTTTTACTTTTACGTATGAAACTACAACAAATACCGTTTACCTTTATACATATAAACGGAGAGGAAGTTTTCGATGTTGGTTAAAACCCCGAAATTCCAAATCCACCTCTGTGCGTCATTCGTATTTTTGTTTTATATACCGATTAATTTTCTTGGCATTTTATCAAAATATTCGGTTCTACATTTCAGTAAAGAAAAGCCTTACCTTGAATAGAAAGTTTTGAAATATCCAATGAAAAAGAAATTCAGTAATTGATATTTTTATGTTTAATAACTTCCTGATGAATCTTTTAACTAGCGCAGTATTTCCCGGACTCATTGTTTACCACCTTTAGAACATAAAAGGAAAATGAACTTATTGATATGGGTCATATTTTTACGGCTTAACAATGTGATAATAAACTTGGAAAAAAATCGTCCATTTCGTTTTTATTTTGTTCATGCGTATTATATAAAGCTAGATACCTTGAAAATACCTCTTCCTTGCCCTATGAATTTTTCAGCTAAGTTATAACTCATTTACCGGCGAAAAAGTTTCAACATATCTTTATTTCCTGTTGGGCACTCTTGAAATGATCATTTTATTATTCGAATAATTCTTGTCGCAGTCAGACTATACGCATGACTGCCTTATGTAGTTCGCAGTGCTATTTTGTTCCCATTATATTAATGCTTTGAACCACCTGGAGATAAAGATCCCGTAATGGGTAGGCTTTCGCAATGCCAACTGCTTTCGCCTCATCAATGTCACGCGAGCCTGATAAATCGCTCAAGCCTGAGAATCAGCAGAGTAAGAATTCTATTGTTTTTGTTTTATTTATTTATTTATTTTTGATTTCATGAAAGCAAAAATGATGTTATTAATCCAAATTATTGCCTATGAACACCATCGTGATCGTAGATGACATTATTCAAGACTTAACTGTCTAGAGCAGCGTTTCCCAACCTTTTTTGGCTCGCGTACCACTTGGTAGTACATCATGCTAAATTGCACCACTTCGTAAAAATGATTTTATTTCGTGAAATTTGTTATTGCGAGTGTGTTATTTTATTTGCATTATAAATTTTATAGGGTGACCATGTATTCACATCACATAATGAGACAAATTACATTGAAACACGCCTAAACGTCATGCCGGATTATAAACTCACTGAAATTATAAACTCACTATAACATATATATATATATATATATATATATATATATATATATATATATATATATATATTATATGTATGTGTTTGTTCAAAGTTTCATATTTATCTACTATTTTGTCATATTTTGTTTACTAATAAATGGTTTTAATAAAAACACAAAATTATAAAAAACCAATTAATATATTTTCTTATCATAATCAAATATTTTTATAAAATAAATTTAATGAGATCCTTGTGCTTGTTTCGAAGAACATAATTTTTTGAAATTTGGTTCAAAAGATGCGAAGTATACCCTAAAGTCTACAGCTGCGTTCAATCTGTTTCGATACTTATTTTTTTTTTAAATATATGAAGAAAAAGCTCTTTCTACTAATTCCGTATTAGTAAACGGTAATAATAATTTAAGAGCTTTCTCAGAAAGTTATTCATTTTCTTTATCAATGTTTAACCAAAAATTAATTAGATTGTATCGTTTGAATTCTACTTGTAAAGTTCTGTCACATGATAATTCTATTAAATTTCTTTATCTTTTATTGATAATGATGTAGCTTTTTCTAAATTTTCTTCACAGAAGGGGTTTGAAATCCAATTATCATTTGTGTTTTCGGGTTTTGGAAAATACTCCATGAAAGACAATTTTAATCCTGTTAAATGTACTATTATATTTTCTCGTATATCTTGAGACTGACTAATCTTATTTTCAAACAAAAAAATATGTAGAGTTTCGAATACTTCCGATTGATTGTTTTCGATACACTTTCCAAAAATCTAATTTCTTAATCATACTTTCAATTTTATCATTAACATTCGTTATCGAGCTGTTCTGAAGTGTCAAATTTAAGTTATTTATTTGCAAAAAAATATCAGATAAATATGCAAGCGCCTGAAGCCAATTAAAATCATACAATTTCGAAGAAAGATCGAAATGATTGTCTTAAAAAAAAAACTGTGCTTCTTGTCTAAGTTCGAATAAGCGGGTTAGCACCTTACCACGAGATAGCCATCTCACATCTGTATGAAAGAGTAGAGAAGTATGAAGACTCATCAAGTCTT
Source organism: Dolomedes plantarius (assembly GCA_907164885.2). Classification (NCBI taxonomy): domain Eukaryota; kingdom Metazoa; phylum Arthropoda; class Arachnida; order Araneae; family Dolomedidae; genus Dolomedes; species Dolomedes plantarius. The sequence continues at coordinate 72,997,347 of OU015498.1, read as the reverse complement.
CGCACATAACTTTAAAAATTCTTGAGTTTGTGGAGCTTTTCTTTATAAAATTAACAATCTTTACCGCATCGTTGAGAACGAGTTTCAATTCTTCTGGAAGGCGCTTTGTTACTAGATTTTGCCTATGGATACAGCAGTGGCTCCAAATTACATTAAGAGTTACATTTAAGACGCGTCCGCGAAGACCAATATATAAACCTGACATTGACTTGGTACCATCAGTACACAATCCACAACAGTTTGACCAACTAATACCTTTCAATATAAAATAATTATCAATAGCTTTAAATATTTCTTCACCCGTTGTGCGTGTGGAGAGAAAATGACAAAGTAAAAAATTCTCATCAAATTCATTGTCTTTAATGTACCTAGCAATAACAAGCAATACAGCATTGTTTGTTACGCCTGTGGTCTCATCTACTTGAATTGAGAAAAATTTCATTTTTTTTATTATTCTCTCTATCACTGTTTCCTCTATATCCTCGGACATATCGTGAATTCTTCTCGATACCGTATTGTTTGAAAGAGGAATACAATTAATTTTTTGGATATATTTTTGGTCAATAATAAGGCCAATGGCATCCTTTATACAAGGTAAAATTAATTTTTCTCCTATTTGATGACTATAACCACATTTGGCGATATGATAACTAACACGATAACTAACATCTACTACACGTTCATTATCCTTATTAGCAGGTAGAATGTAAGATGATAAAATAGACACGTTCTTTTGCTCTTTTAAACGTTTTAAGAAATCACAATCTTTGTTCTTGTAATCCGTATGTTTTGTATGTAGATGTCGCGAAAGAAACGAAGGCTTCATGCATCCATTAGAAAGCATTACCCCACACACTACACACTTGGGCTTAGGACAGCCTTCGTCTCCAATATACGAAAATCCATATTTTATATATTCATCACAACATTTTCTCTTAACGCCTCTTTGAAGAAATGAAGACTGCGCGATTTCAACGTTTTGCACCGAATTTTCAGACATGTCATTTGTAGAACTCGGCAATACATCACTGTTCTTGTTTTGCTTGAGATTTTGGCACGTACCGGTTCTTAACCACTGATCCATGGCTTATTTAAAAAAAAGGTTAATCAACACGGGGATCAATGAATTTTAATAAACAAAGACGATACAAACACAAACAATAACCTGCCACTTGTAAGCGGCGCGGTGAAGTGAACAAGAGTGCAGCGCCATCAGAAGTGGCGGCGACATCTCAAGTTACTGATGGCTAACGGCTAAATTTAAAAGTGCACTCCATGAAGCTACAGAAGGAGCGGAAGCTTCAATGGGGAATTTTTCGAAAAATGAACCGATTGTTGTCGCTCACCGGTAGAGGGCGCGACATGCGATCGAAGTGACTATTTTACATTGAGTTATACGGCGTGGTGGTGAAAGTTGTTTTATAAATTTTTAAATTTATTATGCGTGGAGAAATATGCCAAACACGTGTTTTGCCCCGGGTTGTTCTACTGGCTATAGATCAGTCTTAAAAAGCAATAAAGAAACTAGACAGAGAAATCCTAGTATATTTGCTGCTCCTAAGGTAAAAACATTATTATTGTTTTGTGTTAATATAAGATGTATAATAATGAGAGAAAAGTACAGCTGCTGTGTTTTAAGTGAACGCAAAGTTAAGACATCTTAAGTTCTGCTGGAAATAAGCGTGCTTTATTTTTCAATCATCCCTATATCCCATCAAAAATAATCATCACGTGTTCACAAAGCTCTATTGTATGTAAAAAGATGTAAATAATTACTCATACTATTGCTCTAAAGGAAATAGCTCATCAATAAAAGATGTACGATACTTACGTATATAATGAAGCATTAGTTTTTGATGGTTTTCAAATTTTTAATTACAAATTTACCTTCATTAGCGATTGTAATTCATTTGATATGTTTGTGGTATGTAACAAGTGAATTTTATACTAAGCATACAATTTTCATTTTATAAATATATATTGATTGTGTTTGTTGTTCATTTCAATTCTACTCATTCCAGGATAGTGAACTTTTGGAGAAATGGCAAAAAGCCCTCCCCAGAAAAGACAAAGTTTTCAGTAATCGTGACAAGCTCTGTGAGTTGCATTTTGAAAAAGAGTGTATAGAAAGGTCATATGTGACTAAACTCACTGATGGAACAATATTTACTCTTGAGAGAGGGTCACCTCTTTTAAAAGCAGGTTCTGTACCAACATTATTCCCAAATTTACCAAAATATCTGTCTGTTAGAACATGCAAGAGAAAAGCTCCAGCTCCTCGTCATTCTTCATTTGAAAAAAAGAAAAGGCCTAATATAAGTACAGATGTTGAATCTCATACAGAAGCTGAACAACAGCAAAATTATTATTCTACATTTTTGATTCATTTAGAAAATATACAAAAACCAGATTCATGGTGGACAGTAGCATCTACTCAAGAGTATCTGATATGTTCAAAATGGAATTCTAAATATTCTTGTGAGCGACGAGTCATTATTTGTCAGGATTCATCTGTAAAAGTATGTACAGAATATTATTGTTTAAAAAAGTTGAAATTGCAAAATGGTTAATGGTTAATTTTAAAATGTTAAATGGTGTAAAATAATGTTCTAAGTATATTACTTCCACCTTAACTATTAGATATAAAAGTAATGAACAGTTGTTTCCAATTGTTGTGTTGATTAATGTAATCATAAGTACTTTTTAAACAGATTTCTTTACTTTAAGAATACATGACATAATGAATTAATGCATATTGATTTTAATCATTAAATATTGCTAATAATAGAAATTGAAGTACACTGCTTTTCGAATTTCAGATTTTTTTGGGAAATATAGAAATATCACTGGATGTTGATGTGCATGATATTGAAAGCCTGTCATTTTTACTACAGCGTGTTAATGATTTAGTAATTTGCAAAAATGCTGAATCAGTGTAAGTTTAATTTTAATCTGTTTCATTGGGTGGTAACATTTGTTCTTGAACTTTACTTATTGTTTCATTTTATTTTAGGATGTCTATTAGTTGTCTTTAAATTAGTTGTCTATTGGTTGTCTTTTAAATTTTAATAAATTAAATGATAAACTAATTTTTCAAGTGATAAAAGAGATTTATACTGGTCCTCCTATGCCAGTAATTGGTTGCACTGAGCAGCATAACTTTGATTTAGTTCAAAAGGTTATCAATTTTTTTCTCATTACGCGCATGCATTTTATATGCAAACAAGAGAATAAAAATGCTCAACTATGCGCTGATGTTAAAAGATTGAGAAAACAATCTAAATTATAATTCTGCATTATTAAATTTAAGCTTTCATTTACACTCATGGACAAAAAAATTAGCGCACCAAAAAATAATTGCGGGATCGTAACGAAACTTGCAATGAAGGTACATGTCGGGGAGATATGCAAATGATTAGAAATGCAGCGTGATTACGCATTACGTATAGCCGGTAGAGGGCGTTGAACATCGTACTCTGTGGAGTATAAAACAGGTAACCAAAGCTTGTTTGAGTGTGCTGAATCATTTACAAAGGAGGAGCTGAGATAGACATTTCATTACGCCGTGTTCGAAGACAATATAAGCAGTTGTCGCAGTTTGAGAGGGGGAGAATCGTCGGGATGATGGAAGCTGGGTGGTCAGCTAGGCGAGTAGCCCGTCAATTAGGCAGCTCTGATTGTGTTATGAGGAGGTGTTGGGATCAGTGGACCCGAGAGATGTCATGTACACGAAGACCAGGCTCAGGACGCCCTCGACAGACCAGTCGTCGAGAAGACCGCCACATCGTAAGAAATGCACGCGTACAGCCAACTGCTTCATCGGCCGCCATCCAGGCACAGGTAGCACCTTCACTAGGGGCCTCTATGTCTTCTCGAACCATACGAAGGCGCCTGGCTGAAGGACAGTTGGTATCGCGGCGCCCATTACGTGTGCTGCCCTTGACGCCCACCCATCGACGCCTCCGTTTGGAGTTTTGCCGCGCACGAGGAAACTGGACTGAAGCGGAATGGAACCAGGTCGTCTTTAGCGACGAATCCAGATTCAATCTCGGCAGTGATGACAATCGTGTTCGTGTGTGGAGAGCCCGTGGTGAACGCTTCAATCCTGCCTTTGCTGTACAGCGACACATCGCTCCCACAGATGGTGTGATGGTATGGGGTGCCATTGCCTACAATACACGGTCACCCCTAGTATTGTTCCGTGGCACCATGACAGCCCAGCGGTATGTTCATGAAATCCTACAACCACATGTGTTGCCACTCATGCAACGGCTCCCAGGAGCCATTTTTCAACAAGGCAATGCTCGGCCTCATACGGCAAGGGTGTCACAAGACTGTCTCCGCACTGTTACTACCCTTCCTTGGCCTGCCCGATCCCCAGATTTGTCTCCAATCGAGCATATCTGGGATCATTTGGGACGACGAGTTGGGCATCCCACGAGTTTGAACGAACTAGAGGCAAGGTTACAGCAAATATGGAACGAAATGTCTCAAGACATCATACAGAACTTGTATGACTCAATGCCCGATCGTATCGCATCGTGCATTCGCGCTAGAGGGGGTCCAACGGAGTATTAACTCCTCCGTTCTTTTGCCTTTTTCTCTGAAATAAATTATCCCTTTTCTTTGATTTTCTTATCATTTACTTATATCAAAGTAGTCATTACGTATGTAAAATTTCGTTTCATTTTGACGACTCCTTCTTGGTGCGCTAATTTTTTTGTCCATGAGTGTATATTACTTTTGAATTGAATTATTCTCTTGTCTGAAGTTATTCCCTTGTCAATATCAATGAAGAATGTTATCAATATCTGCAAAACCTGTCATGTATAATTTTTTGGTCAAATTTATCTATAGTAAATTGTATATCACACATTTAATTTTTATTTTATAATAATGTATTAATAGTGTATGTTGTTAATTTCAGTTCTTTATAATTATGAAATACTTTTCTTCTATTCAATATATTTTGTGGTTATGGCAAATTGAGCTACACGTCTGAACTAAAGCCATCATTTTTTTTAATTGTGCACAGAAATAAAATATTTCCAGTTAACTTTTCTTAATATTGAATTTTATCACTATTAAGTTAGTTGATAAGTAAATAAGTTTTCATTGTGTGATAAATAATGTTGTTACTATAAATGCTTATGCAAAATCTGTTGAGTATAATTTTTAAAAAAATTAATATTTTCCTATCTTTTTACTGTGACTACAATGAAACCCATACTTTGTGAAAATGCGAAAATATAGCTGATATGTACTTATGAATGTTATTTGGGGATTTTTTCTTTTTAATTTGCTGAAAATATTTGTAATCGATAATTTACCAACTTGAAGGTAATTCCTGACAATGCTGGAACCATAATATTGAATTTAATCACTATTTAAGTTAGTTGATAAGTAAATAATTTTTCATTGTATGATAAACAATGTTACTATAAATGCTTATGCAAAATCTGCGTACAAAATCTGCTTATGCAATTAAATGCGTACTTTGTGAAAATTCAAAAATATAGCTGATTTGTCCTAGTCAAAGTTATTTGTTTTTTTCTTTTTAATTTGCTGAAAAAATTTGTATTCTGTAATTTACCAACTTGACGATTATACCTCCAGTTTTTAAAAGTGTAATCTGAGATGCTTTGACTGATTTTTTTTTCCCAAAGGAGGATATTTTAAAGTATTGTCTGATTAAATACTGAATTGACTTCCTATTTTATTAGTCCTGATAAGAATTTATTTGGGATTGATAGAAAATGTTGCTTTTTTTTTAAAGGCCTGTTATATATGATGTATTATTCATACTTATCTGCAAATAAAAATATTCTTATATTACTATGTGTGTGTGTGTTTTGGTTAATCAGTATTATTTCTCACAATTTTTTTCCATAAGAGATTATGAACAATGATAAAAAACTTTCTTCACAATTCTTTTCTGTAATTTCATTTCCTTAATTATTAAATTATTACAGAATTCTGAACTAATTTATTCTGAAACCAATACACAATTATTCTGAAAAAGTTTATTTACTCATTTCCTTTAAGAATTTTATTGAATTGTAGCAAAAAAAAACACTTGAAATAAAGATTTTGAATGAAAATAAAAAATTGTTAAATTGAATAAATAAATTCATATTAAATACGCACTAAAATAAAACAACTTGTTTTCGCTAGGAAAAATACGAAAAATCCATATTAAAGCGTATGGTTGTCCGTGTCTAAGCCGCCCGCCAGAGCACACGAGCGCCCTCTAGGGGCGGCGACAAAAAGGGAGACACATTTTTAACACTGAGCTGCGCCTCCTTCTGTAGCTTCATGGTGCACTCCAAAAAAAACGATATCGATTGCCGAATTTTCGATCATCGACTGTACATATTAACAACTTTACTGTATAATATTATTAATTAAAATAATTTTTATGAATTATAGGAAAAAACGTTTCTATGATATTTTTATGATTTTATTTTTTATTTTATTTTTTATGTCCGCCATTATTGATTATTTTTCGCCTACCACCAATGGTACGCGTACCACAGGTTGGGAAACGCTGGTCTAGAGCGTTTAAAATATGACTTAATTCTGTTTTTAGTTAGAGGAGACGGGTAAGTTCCAGACCACGATCGAAAATCGATCAATTTCACTATAAGTCCCACCAACACCCCCTCTGTAACAACCCAATCGCTCACACTAGGTTATTTCCTATTTATTTTTCTCTGTTTTTGATTTACACTCACCATTATTAGGAGTTTCAATTTATTCGCATCATTAAGATTCGATCTATCTTCTTCCAGGTGTCAAAATCGAATTTTTCGAGAGACCGAATGTTTGCAACACAGAAACTGACAGTTAAGACAAAATAACTAATCTGTATAAACTTTTGCTGTATAGACTTCGCACCAATAACACCTACATCCGTACATTTTGTCACGATTGCTTTTCGCACTCTAACAAACAATTTTAAAAGTTCTAATTACAATTTAACAACTTAGGATGATTACAAACGTAACAAAAGTATGCGTTTGTTACGATCGATATAAGTTAGTGTTATTCCTGCAAGTGTCTTAGCTTATATGCATGCTTCAGTAGAAAATTGTTTTATGTAAAACGTTACATTTTAGTTCTTAAACAAATCATTGAAATATCTATAATACTTACACATAAGTAAATGCATACGTTATCACGTTACTGACTTGCCCTGTTTTAGAACTGAATGGGCCAGAGGTAGCCAAGTGGTAGCGTGTCGGATGGATGGACCTCATGAAGGAGGCAGGCTCCATGTAGCCTAATGGTAGCGCGTCGGCTTCCGCTGCTGACAAGTGCCATTAAATACCTCCGTGTCTAGGCCGGATATGGGCACGTTAAATCCGTAGACTGAAAGTCCTCCTATGAGGTTACAGATGGTGGGAGAGGGTACGATACCCCTAGATGTCACCACTGGAGAGTGCTCCGTCAAAATTGAAGTGGCACCTGGCTAAATCGGACTCCGACACTTGTGGTGCCATTTTAAACTGGAGCCGAACCCCTCAACCCGCAAGCTTATATGAACCTGGTCTGGAATACATTCCGGGCAGGGGGCATAAGCAGCAACAACAACAACAACAGAACTAAATAACTGATGAGTATTATTATTATATTTAACAAATAATTAAATAATACCTGTGTGAAATACCAAAATTCGAGTTTTTCAAATTAATTTTGCTATTTTCTTCAGTAAATTAATATTTTCTTAATAAAATAAAATAAAATTCTCTTTAATCTTTGCCCGAAAATGAAAACTTGATTGAAGACGACAGATGTTTTAAGTTTAATTATAAAGATTCAATGAGATTCAATTACACTCGTCAAAAGTGAAATTGCAACACCATGAAGGAATGCGAATAGCGATGTGAAAATAACGGGATCGGTAGAGGTAAGACACGTATGCAGATGATTAAAGAAACAAACAAAGATATGAAAAATTAAACTGTTTATTCAGTATCTAATGTGGCCACCAGGGGCAGCTATACAGGCCTCTAGACAGCGAGGCATACTGTCTATGAGGTTATTGATGGTCTCCTGAGATATTCCTTGCCAAGTCGAGTCCACTGCAGTTTTCAGTTCCTCTACGGTATGCGGCTGCGGTGCCTTGTGCACCGCAAGTCCGATGGCAGCCCACACATGCTCGATGGGAGAGAGATCGGCTGAGGCTGCCAGCCAAGGAAGGAGGTAAATTCCACTGAGGCCGGGCATTGTCCTGCTGGAATAACGTGCTGGGGCAGGCTGCCCAAGTGGCCGAACCACAGGCATAACAACTTGTGTTACGTACCGGGCCGATGTTAAAATGCCAATCATGTGCACAAGGGATGTCCGCTGTCCGAACATGATGCCACCCCAAACCATGAAGCCCGGTGTGGGGCCGGTGTGACGTTCGACGATATGGGCTGACAGGTAACGTTCTCCGAGAAGCGGCCACACGTGTCCACGATCGTCATTCCTCCATAATTCCTCCGTGCGCGCATCCCTGCCTCATGCAACTTATTACGGATGGTTCGGCCAGAGACAGACGCCTCATCTGATAATGGTAGGTAGGTTTGAATATGACTTGCCGTGGCGAACGGCTCCCCACGAAACATTCGCCGAATTTGCCTATCAGGGCGATCTGAAGTGCACGTGGATGATCCACTGCCTCTTTGCCGTGTTCTCAGATGGTCCTGTGTCCATCGTGCCACACATCGCTGAACTGTAGTGACGTCCCATCCAACACGACTGGCAATTGCGCGCATCGACGAACCGAGCTCATACAGTTCTAGGATACGTTCTCGTTCCTCAGATGATAACTGCTGGTATTGAGCTCGCTGATGTCTCCGAGTCATTTTCTAACCTTCTTCAAGTTCCGTTACAACAATCTGTCGTTGATAGCATCATATACAGAGCGAGCCAGCTACTCGGTTTTATAGCCAGAAACTGGGTATCATGTGTCCAGATGCTCACGCGCATTTAATCATTTGCATATGTCTCTGACATCCACCGATCCTGTTATTTTCACATGGCTACGCGCATTCCTTCATGGTGTTGCAATTTCACTTTTGACGAGTGTAATTTCCTTCCCTTTTTAATTAAAAAGGAATTATGCATAACGTATTATTAATAGTTTACTTTGATCCGGAATGAGACTGATATGGAACTCATCTGGTCTTATTGTCCAATATTGTTCCCTCCACCTTCACTTAACCCAAAACAAACTGCGGCGTGCAAAAGATTTGATGGTTGTCTTTGTTAAGAATCATCAAACTGTTTTCAAGCGATCTTAATAAAATATTTCGTAACTGAATACACCTAAGCAAATTTAATTTATTGGAAGTTCATATTAAATTTAGCTAAATTCCCATCCTAAAAGTTCTTTCATGAATGCCAACTAATTAGTTTTTTTTCTTTTTAAATAAGATTTTCTTTTCAGGGAAAATATAATTAGCAATAAAGTGCATATATTTTGCATGCAGTTTAATAAGCGAGGCTATTTTTTCTCATTTTTGTTTAATTAACTCAATTTAATTTATTTTAATTTTGTCTCTCTTTTAATTTATTTTCATGATTTTACGAATTTAATCGAAGATGCTTTAAAGTGAGCTTTTAACTATTTTTCGAAATCTCTATGAGTTTGTCTTTGATGTTTGTACTGTTTTTCCTTAGAATCGAAAATTGTAAATACTCCAGAAAACTGAGTGAACAGTGACTCAAGTATCATTCAATCCATGAGTCTACATACACTTAGAGATATAACAGCTATTAAGATTAGTGTTAACGTGTTTTTAAAAAGTTTTGCCGACCACACGTAGAGTGGTGAGCTTGAGTTTCCACGCATTGGACTTGGGTTCGATTCCCGACTACGGCTTGGACGTTTCCATGTTGTCCCCTCATGGGAAACTATGTTGGCTCACCTTAATGGTGCTTCCATAATAAAGTAGCCAGCCAAACTTGGCGGTGTTAATGGACCATTGTCGTCAAGACAAGTGCCTGCTGCATGAGAGAGAGAGAGAAAGAAAACACTTTCACACGAGACGTGACAGAACTTTATTGTCGTGATATGCTATTTTCTCCCTTTCCTGGCCAAGCGTTAATTCCAGACGCCAATCTTGAATCATTTCTTGGTTTTGAGAACGTTTTGGTTATAATTTGCTGCACAAGGGCTACAGAGTAAGATCTACAATTTGAAGTTGATTACAAATGGCTGCAAACAACCATGTCAAAACTTGAATCCACAGGCTGCTACTGAAAGCAATCATCAGGGCCATCTGGCCCAATCTTTGCTTAACATGCGCCCCTGGGATTTTCATGGTACTTTCTTAGGAAAGAAGAAAGAAGAGGCCTAAAAAGGTTTTTTCCGGAAGCATATGAAAGCGTTACAGTGTGTCAACACCTTTTTGTAGACAAAACTTTCGACAGTAAAAATTGTCCTCGCTTGTACGCAGCCTCTCAGCTTGTGTCAGGTTATTCGAAAAGCGTTTTCAACTGGGTGATTCGTGACCCGCGGGTCCTTGATACCCTTGAAAATTTATAAAATGGGAGTGATTACAGAAGGAGAGGATTTTTCTGCTTGATGTTTGTTGAAGGTTCGAGTAAATGAAGTAAATCACGAGTCATGAGATAAATCAACATTTAATACAGTGAAGAAAAGGCAGGCCTCAGTCCCTCAACCATCTTCGCAGTAGATTGTAAGCAATTCGTAACATTCATATTTTTACATTCATGCGCTGTTTTCCATTAATCAAAAAATTCTAAAATTTTCTCTTGAATGTTTTAATTGCGCATACGTAATGCACATACATAAAATAAATGTAATGCGTTTAATTATAACTTTATTTCCCGTTTCTACTTTCCCGAAGTTAAAGAGTGTTTCGTTTTAATGTCTTTTAGTATTTTGATCAACTGTAATGTATTTTGAGACGGAGTTGTTATTTGATCTCGATCCTCTCGCGGAAGTGCTGCTTGCAACAGAACACCTGTTGATTATGCCTAGCATCCGTCAAACCTGCCATCTGTTTTTTCCAAATATATGAAACTTTAACATTTCGGAATAGGAATTTTACTTGAAGAAGGAGGTATATATGACTGAAAATGTAACAAATAAACTTCAAATTTTTTACGTGTTATATTATTTTGGCTATAGTGAGACTCGTACGCTTCGGTAAAAGTCGGAATTTTAATTTAGTTACTACTGTAAAATTTTCTCGTGAATGGGTCTAAAATATTCACGAGTTTAAGAAACCAGATGTTCTTACTGACTGGAACACACTATACACAAAGTAATACAAAACATGTATACAGAATTTACATTCTTGTACTAAACAGTTCGTCTATAAAAAAAAAAAAAAAAAAAAAAACATGAAAAAAATATGTATGTTTCTTCGTATTTTAAGTGCTCATGAGTCCAATGACATGAAATTATCTTGAAGATATCTGCTGAAGTATGACTGCTTTTAAAGTTATAACGTATTCGTATATCTCAGTGCTCCCCAACCTGTTTATCGCCGCGGACCGGTCAATGTTTGATAATGTTGCCGCGGCCCGCTGAGGGCGGGGGGGGGGGGCGTTGATTGTTTATATTTTAGATTGTTTCGATTTAATAATTTTAATTTAATTGTACTTAAACATGCCATCAAAATAAAATACACCAAAATATGAATATATAGTGATTTAACATTTTAACTCACTAGAACGCTAAATCAATGAGAACCCTGAGCTTGTGGCCCTATTCTGGCGGCCCGGTACCATTTGATCCACGGCCCGGGGGTTGGGGACCACTGGTATATCTTATAACAAGAACTCGTCTCGTATGTTCGCTATTCACAAAACAAAAAGCGATGCTTTAGCAGTTTTAAAGAAACTATTTGAGAAAATGAATGCGATGCAAGTGAACATACATTGGGAGTCAGGCGTTGACAATTAAAGACAATATTATTTAATGCGAAGCTACTGTAACAACAACTTTACAGATCAGACCTCAACAACAACATAAATAACAAAACAAAGTCAATCGCGTGATATGCGTCTGGCGCGCCATCTCTTGGTGTGAATGTCAGTGAGAGCGAACACTACCAAACACTTCCTATATAAGCCCATCTTCAAAAACAATCGGACCTCTGTTGATACTAAATGTATAGCGTTTAACATTCAGTGTGTTGCGACATCGTCACGTGACTTTTCGTTATTCAAGTCACGTGAATAATTGTTCCTCATTATAGTATTTAATCTGTATCATTCATTCACTAGTTCCTCGTGGATGGATCATGCTATAATGATTACTTAACGCTTGATAGTTATAAACCAATTAAATGATGTAATGAAACATTTCATAATAATGTTTTTTTTCTTGCTGAAAATTATCCTAACTGCCGTAGTTGAAATTCGCGATGGCTGACCAATGCCCCCAGAGGCATTCGAGGGTTAACCTAACCAATCGAGTTTCATTAATGATATCCCATACCTCAACATTCATTATACAAAAGACGTATTAAAAAATTAAAATAATATGTCTTAACAATATAATTTGTGTTTATATTATCTTCGCTATTACTCCCTCAACTTTAAGAATATTTGCATGATGGCAATCGTCGATTCCGAAGCGTTCGTTCCTAGCATATCATAATAGCGCTCTTTACACGTACGTTCTTTCCCGCGTGAAACCACGATCCCGCGCGATTGAGTGCACGTGTGAAGGTGTCGGAGAGGGAGGGAAAGCTGCTTTGGAACGTACTGCAAGTTTTCCCGCGCGCAATCCCGTACGCTCCAAGCACTCCAAGGGCTCTGTTAGCGCCCTTTACACGTACGCTCTTTTGCGAGTGCTTGGAGCGTGCGCGCAATCCTGTTCGCTCCAAGCACTCGCGAAAGAACGTACGTGTAAAGGGCTCTAATGACCGAAAACAAACATTTTCCCGACGCGTAAAATGAACACAGTAGAGTTGACGTGGTGGAAGTATGAACTATATATTCGAATATTCGTTCAGCGTTGAGAGCTCCTTGTCTAAATATCTATGATCTCCCTTTCTGAATTCCTAGGCACCCACAAGCTTTCACCACAGGTCATTAAAAACTGCAGTTTCTAATGACCTGTGGCTCAATTACCAGCGGTGGCAACTAAGTGCATGAACTCGATTTTTATCGAATTCCTGATACCTACCTTTCCATTAAGTGATTAAAGGAAGGAAAAACTTCGTATTAAATATTTCCTTCCTTTCATTGTCTTATCTGAGTCAGCGTTTTGTACGTTTCTGCGTGCAATTATAGCTTCTATTTTTCGTGAGTATGAACTTATGGGTTTTTTCTTGTCGCAGTTCTATTTTAGTATAAAGAATTTCCTTCATTCATTAAACTATTTTATACAAGTACTATTAATACTTATACGAAATAATTTAAACAAGTACTACAGGGTGGCTAATAAATACTGTGACAAATATCGAATCATTTAATTACACACAGATGAAATAGAAAATGGAAAATACAACAATATTATGAACATTATACATGAAAGTTTACCATGAAATAATTTTACTCGAATCGACCGCCATCTTTATCGATTACTAAAGATAATCTCTTACGCCACTGTCCTATTGCGGCACGAATCATTTTATGAGGTAATTTGTCCCATTCACTCCGTATGGAAGCTTTGAGGGAGTCCAAACTTCTGTGCTGCTTAGCATTTACTTTAGACTCTAAAATTCCCCAAATGCAATAGTCTAAAGGATTTAGATCTGGTGAAGAAGGTGGCCAATCTTTTTGCTTGATAAACTTCGGGCAATTGGCATGAAGCCATTTCTGTGTTCTTTTGGATCGGTGGGACAGTGCAGAATCTTGCTGAAATATCCAATTCTTTTTGGGATACAATCTGTTAGCATGTGGTAATAAACGTGTAGCCAATACTTCCTGTTTCTAATATTCAGCATTGATTTTTACCCCTTTATCGATGAATTTCAGAGGCAGTTTTCCATTGTGTGACACTGCAGCCCAAACCATAACAGAATTCTTGTTCTGAAAGCGTTCAACAGTTCGAAGATTTTCAGGTATATCCTCGAAGGTTGCTGAATATACAACATCATTTTTAGCATTATAACTTTGTTCTGTACAAAACAGCTTCTCATCAGAGAAAATTATTTTTTCAACACTTTTGCTACCGTGCCGGTTCAGCAATTTCTTACATCTTTGTAACCTTTTTACTATTTGTGCAGTAGTCAAACCTTGAACTTTTCTTTTGCGATAAGGGCGAAAACCCAGGTTTTCATTTATGATAAGTTGCATAGTTCTGCGACTGATGTTCTCTTCTGCAGCCATTTTATTTGCAGAACGTTGTGGATTTCTTCGTATCTTTTCACGAATTCTTTTGATACGTTCTTTTGTACGAACAGTGCGTGGACGACCGGACCTTGGTCGATCTTTACAGCTATTGGTATCCAATAATCGATTTATAGTCCTATATATAAACGTCCTATTAAAACCAAGGCATTTTAATTGCTTAAATATTTTACCTGCAGAAAATCCGCGATCAAAAAGCTGTTTAACCATTAACTTTTTGGCTTCCATCTTTAAAAATATTCTACATGTTTTACTTTAAACAAAAATCGTCTTCGTTTACAAAAAGTTGCCAATCACACAAATAGATAGATAAATTGTTTTTCCAAACGATTAAAATTAACTCTTATTTTTTGGAGTGTTACAGTATTTATTAGCCACCCTGTATTTATACGAAATAATGTCAGAATATATCTTTAAGTATATGAAGAGGAGACGTGCACGCAGAAAAAATTCTCTTTATTTTCTTTTGTAGGGTTCCCTTTTTATGGTCCATAACTCCAAATTGGTTGGTCAAGGGGGGACCATCTTAATTAGGGAGTATCCACTGAAATTAATCCAAATAAACCAGCAAAAGAAGCCTTGACCTGCTCTCTATCCTTTTGATTCAATTTGACGCTTTCTTGGATTTTATTTATTGATCGATTTATTAAATTTAACTGCAAATTTGAGAAATTGTGGAGGGAATATATATTTTATGGTTATATTTTCTTATCTCGTAGACCATAGAAAATTAATGCAAAAATGTTCCACTTACAAACTTTTGCTTTCCATGCGTACATAGCAACGATCGATAACGCATCTTATTACTTTACCATTCCAAACGCCTTTAGCATTTTCTGAAAGGATTGTTCTCTTCCTACTTTTACTTCATGTCAACTTAACCATACTTCAAAAAGAAAAAAATAATATGTGAAAACTCACTTTCAAAGATTAACTTTTAAAGCGTAGTTCAAACTTAGATTGAGTTATTTTTTTTTCTAATTTTTGGTGGCTTAAATTTTTTATTTGAGATAATAGCTTACTCTTTCATGCTTTTCCGAAATTTTAAATCATACATGATCATAAATATGAAGATAAGAAAAATTCTCCTCCGTCATTCGGATATCTTAACCATCAAGATTCGTATCTGCATGAGAATATGTGTTTTACCTTTCAGGGATAAGATGCAATCATCAATATATAGTCACTCTCTCGCATAGGATTATCACACAGATGGCAAATTTAATTTTAAGGTCGTATTATGGCAGTATATTTTTTTATTAATTATCCTATTCTATCATTCACCAGGACTCATGCAATCCACATCCATAAATCTACTGTTAAAATGTTATAAACTTCCTTTGCGGAAAGGCAATGAGCGTCGTAAGCCATCATTATCAATACACACGATTGATAATGATGGGCGTTTGACGTTAAGAACTTTTGATAAGTGACAACGATTTATGAAGATCTTTTTGTTTACAGCAGGTGGCAACTTGTTGTTTTCCTTCTGGGAGATTTATTTTCTGCCACATAAGTATTCAAGACACGACCTTCGCTCTGCTTTAGAATAAATTCGAATATATTTAACTTCGAAATAACTTTGACCATTTCATAAATACGTGCTTTTTTCGCCCGTAAAAGTATTTTCGAGATATATTCATAACGTTATTTTAATTGGCCCAAAAGGATATCGTGTTCTTTTCGTCCCCTAGCCTGTTAGAATGACTACAATCAAAAATGTTCATTGCCTCTCGAAAATAAATTATTAATTTCCTCGAACACTCTTTCCCCTTTTTCTCATTTATGAAAGCAAAAGGCTCGCCTATAAGTTGAACCAGTTTGTTCGTGGAGCTGATCTTTTTGCACAGATCTGGTAGTAGTATGGGCTTCTACTTCCTGGCTTAGAGTAGAGATCATAAACATTTTATGAGGAAAAACACTTAAGCATCAAGAGTAGCTACTAAATGCAAAAATATGCGAAAGAGATTAGTAGTAGTATTGGACCGAGTTTCGTTATTATCATGAGCTACTCAGTTACCTCTGAACACATTAAAAAAAAATAACGGAATCACATTTCTCTTCTAACGATAATATAATTCCCATCATTTAAACCCGCCCACAATTAAAATAATTGCCTCTTTTACGAATTGTAGAGAAACATTAGGTATAAGCAACGCCCTCGTGAAAGAAGCTGCACTTTGGGCAATACTAAAGGGCATCTCTTCCTGCGTGTTCAGCTTAAGTGTTCAACCTGGGGCTGTTATTACTGCAATTTTCCTCAGATAAAGTTACTTTAATCCTCAGATGTAGAATCCAGATTTGCTACTGCTCTCCAATTGACAGATATGTAGACAGGCCTACGGAGTAAGAAGATTCTGCCTCGTGGTGTGCAGCGATATGTTGAATGTTCTTAGAATATTATACTGATACATAACTACCGTTGTCTCAAACGGTTGTGCGCCAAGAGAGCCAAATATAGATTCTCTGCGAAATAATTACTGGGATATTCAAGCCAACGACGGGAAGGAGAAACTCGAGATTTGGTTGCTTTCTCTGAAATCACCTGTAGAATCTTACTAGACTTGCTGCAGTATATTCAAGCAGAATAGTATATGACTGCGGTATTCCTTTAAAAAAAAACTCTTAAGTCAATTTAACCATGTAGTACAGGCAGACGAGTTGTGCTTGGTTTGATTTGCCCACACCACTAATCACTTGTTTTTTATATTGTTTTGCCCGTATAATATTGTACGTTGTTCAATATGCTTTAGTTAATATTTCTTCCAATAGATGAAAGAAGCTGTCCATCGTCGGCAAATCATTTTCGGTCTTTTTATACCCCTGACTTTTGACCCCGGGCATAAGCCCTTTTGACTCATACCCGAGTGTAAGTATCCCCTTCCCACTATCCCCTACTGCCATTGATAAAAATACCTTCCCTGTTTCCCACAAATAGAGCTACAAATAAGACGACGAATGGACATTTTTGCTAACACGCTTCAGCAAACTTTTGGTTTGAGGTATTCCCTTGAAATAGTACACAACGACCTCTCCGGGATACGGTCAAAATTACAGAGAATTGATATGTCCCCTTCATGTAATGCTAAAGAGATTACTATAAAAATATACCCAAACCATACATAACAATCCCAAAACCTCATAAACAAACTAATACTTCGAGTTAGATTCTTTCCACCGTGCACTTAATTTTTACTAAACAGTGAGACATAACAGGTATAATTTAATACTTTCCGGATGACGTAACGCACTTGAAAGACAATACCTTATATTCATCTACGTTTAAAAGACAAGGTCGCGGAGAGCGTCGTAGGTGATTCTGTCTCATAGATTAAGTCTGTGTGTATCTTTAGAATAATACACTTGGTTGCTTTTAAAAGATCTATCTCTTCAACAGGAAGACTTATTTCTCTCTATCTCTCTCTCTTTTTCTTCCTCGTGAATTATTCATGAGGTTCGCTTGAAAGTGTTCGAATGTTAATGGATAGTTTTGCATCGTTTGTTTTGTTTGCAAACATCTACCGAGTTTATACACAACAAAGCACTCAAACTCTCAATACGCAGTTGAAAAAAAAAATGTCATGTGTGGTCCAGATTGTTTGTCTATTGTGCGAACGAGGAATACCGTGAAAATGACCCGAATTAGGTGATAGACATGTTTAAATTTTCTTCCAAAGAACTCTACGGAATTCAGTATCCTAATTATTCTTGTTGAAATGGGATTGAAAAAATCATTTCACTGCAACTCACCAAGAGAACTTTTTTACAGCTTTGGAAGTACATCACTTGAAAATGTATGTCATTACATGAACTTTCCTGTTTTACTACAAAAAATATATGAAACTAACGACATAAAAAATAACCACATGAAGTGAAATATTAATAACTCTCGAAATGAAACATAAAAACAAGTACTGAAAATTCAACAGTTTTTAATTCTTCAATTCTATTTTTAAAAAAATTGACTAGCAAGCACGTATAATTTTCGAAGATCTCAAGTACAAATCTCTTTAATGGCTGTATATATATTAAAAGTTATAATGATACATAGCTTAGAATAAAATGTATAAGCTACAAGAATATCTGAGAAACTGAAATGGAAACTTTTAAAAAAATTTCTTCCTAACTACCCTAATTATATATATATATATATATATATATATATATATATATATATATATATATATATATATATATATATATATATATATATATATATATATAATCTCCTCCGTAGGTTGATCGACCGTAAGGCGTCTTGCCATTTAATAAGGTGAAGATGTAGCTTCGTGTTTAGAGAGGTTATCACAGCCAGTGTCTGTCAGACCTGGGCAACAATCCAGGTGCTATCCATCCACAGGTTTGCATCAACGAAATGGACAATCTAGAGAAGTCACAACTCGAATGCGAAGCAAGTGCTTTTGCTAATTATCATGGTCGGTCAAAGTTTTAAAACACTCGTTTTCCACACTCGTTTAACCACACTCGTTTTCCTAGAAAATGCAGAAGGAATCCCACCATTTTTGTTCTTTAGGCATTTCCAACTTTTTCTATCATCGTCATCAAAATATTGAAAGTGTCTTTTTACCTTTGTTTCAGAAGCCATAACGTTTCTGCAGTTCCGCACGGGGAAGTGGTGAACAAGGTTAGGGTAATAGGGAAATTTTTTAAAAGTTCTTATTTCAATTTCGCAAATATTCTTGTAGTTTATACATCAGTTTACAACCTAAAAATTACTCGTGCATGTTCCTTTATGGCGCAAGTAAAATACATCATATGTTAAAAATGTTTCCGTAGATTTCTTAAAGATACGTCGCTTCCATCACGTCTATGCGTCTCGTCGATCGAGGTGGTAAAAAAACGGGACTGTGTACGAGTAACTGAATTTTCCCAGTTTTAGATTGAAACGGTGCAGAGCACTTGACTCAAATACACGGAAATAGTGCCCAACGCGATTTTTAAGACTTGCAGAGCACGATATCCATAGGAACAGCAATGGTGCAGAACATTGCGTGCAGAAAGAGTGCACAACATGGAAATCTTCTTCTAACATATAATAAGCGTCTAAAAGTGGTTATCACCGTTTTCTGGATCTTACTAACGACTTTCAGACGTATGCATTACATTATGTGCTACATGGGATTGCAGTCACTCAGCTAGAAAAAATATATTCTAGACTAGCTGAAAACCCGCGCTTCGCTACATTTAAATTAAATATAACGGTCAATGTATGCAATTAATGCCAATATATATATATATATATATATATATATATATATATATATATATATATATATATATATATATATATATATATATATATATATATATAATAAATACGACGATCAATGTATACAATTAATGTAAAAAAATATATATATATATTTATAAAAAAATCGTAAGGGATATTTTTATAGACAAAATAATGTAGAAGAAAATATTCAAATTAAATCTGATAGGACATACTAGAGAATATAGTACAGTTAATATAGTACAGTTTGAGGATATCTTTTACTGTATTTTAATATTTTTTTGGATAATATCCAATCGTCTGCCGCATTAGCAAGAAAAAAAAATATTTTTTTTGTCTATTTAGTTGTTATGCACGTGACGATAAATTTATTTAAAGTACCAGAAAAAGAAATCCCGTGATCAGCATTTAATAAATTAAATTCTAAAAATTAATTTTTTTAAATTCACCAAAAATCAGAAAATGGAGGTAAAGATTCGAAAAATATTTCATTTCAAAGGAATTTTTATGATCTTTCTCGTGATATAAATTTTATAACCCTCAAATTGTTATTTTAAATGCAAACTTAAAAGAAGTTACAAAAACACCTTAAAAATTTAATTTTAAAAAACCTAAGAAGAATTTTCAAAAATCTTTCTTAGTGCATCTCTACACTATAAGAAGAATCGTCATGCAAAATTCCAGCCCTTTAAGTCCAGCGCTTTGGTCTGTGCGTTGTATGTCAGTGAGTCAGTCAGTTACGGAACTGTTTTATATATACAGATGACGCAGACAACAGTGACTTATGGCAACAAAATTAAGAGCTGTTTTTTTAGCTAATTCCTTATCATAATAAATAAAGGATTTTAATTACGAGAGGGGTCTGTCTATCGTCCCTGCCTTATTGCAACTGCTAAAGAATCCACACCGCTTGCAGAATAATAAAACGGACAATAAATTGGATAATAATATCGCATTACTATCCGATGACAAAGCGGTCTTTTTAGAAATTATAGGTCTATAATGCTAGGTAGTGAGATAAAATCACCTTATCTTTAGTCCAATTTGTAAAACATTCCATTCCTGAAGTGATAGGCGAAGTAAAAGATGAAAAATTGCATTTTTTACTACAATTTTGATACAACCCACGAAACTGCTCGCTGGAATGACTTTACTCTATTAAATAAATATAAGTAAATATTTGGATCTTACTCGCATCCGATATCGTCTATTTTGCTGTGAAGAATGTGCAAGAAATCTGCCAAGTCTGCCTTCTCTTGCACACAGAGCACAAAGTCATCCACACTCCAACAAGAAATGCCATGCAGTATATCTGAAAAGGCAAAGACTGTCATTAACAAAAAATTTACATTATTTTTCTCAACACAAACATATCTGGAAAAGAGAACGTATTCTCTCAGATCTCCCCTTTACACTGTAGTTTGGGAAGCGTTTTCCTAGTTTGTACTCTTTCTTCATATATCATTGGTATATAAACCTACCAATATATCATGTTTATAATTGAATATATTGAGACTAATTCCATTCTTGCACTCGAATATTTTAAAACTTTAGAGTAGTTTTTGAGTTCTTCCCCTTGAAACTTGTTTTCATGTTCATGACTGAGCTAACAAATTGTTTATCCACGTTGTAGTGGAAATTTGATAATAATTCCACCCCGTACTGTTTGAATAGTCGTTACAAAGAACTGCGCTACAGAATCTGACTGTCAACAGTTTGGATATGGTTTAAATTTATTTATTTTAATCACATATACATATACTGATTATTTTTCTATTTTATTTATTTATTTTATAAACTTTTTCGAATCATATTGTTAATTAATTCATTTTAATAACTTTTTCGACAGTTCCTTTTCTTTGTTACCTTTATTCAGTTATTTAATAATTATAATCAGTTGACTTATTTATTTAATAACCCTTTTCAGTTCTTTTCATTCATATCGGTTTACCAAAGAGCCCCAAGGATTTTCCCCCTCTCCGAGGACGAAAATTTTCGTCTTCTCATAAGGTTTTAGATAAAACCATTACCACGGATTTCGCTGCTTTAAATATACTTTAGGAAATAATCCTACCATACACAAACTAATTGATGGAGGGATGTTATACAGATTATGCGCTTTTCGGAGTAGCAATACCTCGAAATGAGAAATAATTTCGAGTTATAGATTTTCACAAGGTTCATCAAAGCAGCCTTCTTATGGAAATAACTTAAATTTGAATGTAGTAATGATTATAACTACGCGTAGTTATAATGAATATGAACTTGATAATTAAGTCGCAAGTATACTTAGAGTCATCACTTGTTCGTTAATTAATATATTTTTAGCTAATGGTTTTAAACTGGGAGAAAAAAAGTATAGTAATAGATGCATTTTAAGCAACGATTATAGATGATATTTAGTGAAGTTTGCATCATATTTTAAGCCTCTTTCTATTCTAATATTTTACTGATCTGAGATGAAAAAAAGTATCTTTTTTTCTATTTATTGATTACTGGAGAACAGACTTTCGTAAATGAAATAGTTTTCTGTAAAAATTTGCTCATTCGAAACGTTAGGCTCATTATATATATATATATATATATATATATATATATATATATTAATTATATATATATATATATATATATATATATATATTATATATATATATATATATATATATATTATATATATATATATATATATATATATATATATATATATATATATATATATATATATATATGTATGTATAATGAGCCATGTGTGTGCGTGTGAGAGAGAGAGAGAGATTTTATGAAAGTGGTCTAAGTCATTGTACCGGTAGTTACAAAAGTAGTTTAAATCATATACTTTTCGCTTAGAGATTAAGGTTTTGAATTTGAACAAACTAAAAAAATTTTTTATACTATATAATGAAATATTTCAGAAAATATTTTCGGTTAAATTTTTTAATTTTTTCAAAGACTGCTTCAGATTACGGTAATGTAAAATAATGCAATGTTTAAAGACTAATAAACTCATTTTTGTAGATTCTTGACTTACACCACTTTCGTAATCACCGGTACACACACACACACACACACACACACATATATATATATATATATATATATATATATATATATATATAACGAGCATATAATAATTATTTCATACATAATTATATTCCAAAAGAGCGTCGTGGGTGGAAGCGGCAGAAACGTATTCATAAATGGAGAGAGGTTTTTGAGAGCAACAAGGCGGAAACGTTTTGCAACCACAAAGCCCCCGCAAAGGAACGCACCCGAATTATAACGAAGCAAACAAATAAAACAGTATTTTTTTTAAAAAAGGCGGGAAAAAAGAGGACGGAATTATGCAATGAAATTAAATGAAGGAACGAGATCAAAACGATTAGAAAATGCAGAATTCCGAAAATTGAAAATACGCATTTAAGTGCAATTGTTTTTTCTAGGTAGCAAATAAGGATAATGTACACATGTATTCACCGTGTTTTTTTGTTTTTTCATTTAATCATGTAGAAGCTATCCTAGACGATAATTAAGTGAAGGAAATTTGTTTTACTTGTATACTTGTCTACGAAGTTTAGCCTTATTGCTAATAATCCAATAACGTATTTTCTATTGGACTACTGTTCTTGATATAATTTTTCGAAACGAGGCATTAGTCTTTTCTTTTTTCTCTTCGTTCTCGATAATTTGATTTGTTATTTTTTTACTTTATGCATAAATGTGTTTGTATATATATATATATATATATATATATATATATATATATATATATATATATATATATATATATATATATGCATATGCAGTGGCGCACCCATGGGGGGGCAAGGGGCCATGCTCCCCCAAAGAAATAGAAATTGTATTATGAATACTGATTTTGCATTATAAATATTTTTATCCGTTCATCTCACCCCCCCCCCAAGAAAAAATCCTGGGTGAGCCACTGTATATATATATATATATATATATATATATATATATATATACAGTGGCGCACCCAGGGGGGGGGGCAAGGAGCCCTGCCCCCGTAAAGAAATAGATATTGCAATATTGCAATATGAATACTGATTTTGCATTATAAATATTTTTATCCGTTCATCTGCCCCCCCCCCCCCAAGAAAAAATCCTGGGTGAGCCACTGTATATATATATATATATATATATCTTAACCTCAAATAACAGAAAATTCATATTTTTTTACCGCGTGAAATACGAGCTTCAGAATCTAACCTTCAACTATGCTGAAGATTAGATTAGTAGATAATTTGAATTCATTTATCGGTTTAGATATAACGTGTTTTCATTCATACTGTAATTCAAAAGTACCGTGAATACTTTCACGCTAACCGAGCTCAAAAAAAGAAAAAAAGTAAATAAATAAATAAAAGAGCGTAATGATGGTCTACGCTTGGACTGTTAAGCACGAATTCATAGCAAGTCATTAACCGGAGGACATAAAAGGGACTGCCAGCTGCGCTGGGCTGGACGCTGGAGCGACAGATTCCGAATGGCAGCAGCGAATAACTCGTATGGTGCTCTTTTTATATTCATAAGGGTTTTGTGTGAGAGTTGGAACGAAAGCAGCGTGAAGGGTGGAGGCAAGATAAGTAAGTGTTTAGGTACCAATCATATTGTGATTTATAACTCATTTGACGAATTTGAGGTTAAAAGAAATCCCCAAAAGAAAAAGAAGGAAAGAAAAGCCGAGGAATAGAGAAGAAAAATGTGCGAATATTTTTTGAAAGAGAGAATACTTGTTTAGAATATTGTCATAAAAAAGATTCCTTCTTGAGCATTACAGAAAATTTTCAACATAGTGGGGAATAATGAATTCCGATTCTTTGAATTGTGAAGAACGCGAATGGATTGAAGTATTTTGTTAAATCATCTCAAAATAAACCTTCATTTCAATGCAATATCAAAATTCGCTTGAATTCCTCATAATCTACAAACAGTGAGGAACCTAACAGCTTACGAATGGTCTAGTGGCCCATGTTATTAAGGTGTTTTCCTCTTTATTTCGCATTTCTTTAAATCCCATGCTAATCAATTTGAAATGTATAAACATTTTTTAAAAGTGAACATTGGCAAATGCTTATTTTTAGATACGTATTGAACAATCTTCAGTTCTACAATAAATGAAAAAAATTTTAATTTAGTGTGAAATTGAAGAAGTGGTCATTATGTATTTATTATCCACAAGTTTCCTGTAATCTTATTTTTGATAGGTTTATTTTATCTACTTTATCGAAGATTAAAATGTAGAGCACGTGGATCTAAGAAATAACAATGATAATTGTATTTTTAAAGGCAATTTATTTCGTAGAAAGTAACACAATTCGCTCGAATATCCTTCGAAATATTCACGATAAAAAAATTCCGGAATTCAGAAAGTTACCCAATCTGCTTTTAAATACATGCTTATAAGTGCAAAAAAATGTAATTTTTATAATAATAATAAAATGAATGTGTCTTTGTATTTAGGCAAATTACAAAAAATAAATAAATAAATAATTCTTTCTTCATAGCTTGATCAGAGGTTTTTAGATTTGCGTGGTTGATCGATGCCGTGCCATAAATCAGTTAAAAAATGCAACAAAGACTTTATTACATTAAAAGCAGCTGCAACAACATATCTATTTACAGAAAAGTTCACGCTTCCGTGCACTTACATCACACGCGATTCCATTTGCTGGTATTCTAATTCACCCATGAAGGAATAAAGCATTTTATTCATCACTATTGTATTTGATAATTATACTACTGTATTTGATAATTGGACCCAATAATTATTTTTCCAGAAATAATGTACAAAAGACTTTTTGAGTAAGCTAAATGTTTAGGTTAGGTTTTGTTTCATTTCGGCGGCGCAAATCTAAGGCTACCTTAATTTTAATTGTCATCTGGAGGGAGTGGTTACCCTAAAGTTAATGCTGATGAATGAAACTATTCACGTCATGGAAGTCAGTGTCATTCACTTGTTTGTTAAAGTGCGAATGTTTTATCACATACCAACATTCTTGTTATTTCTGCGAGTGTGTATTGAAATGAACACGAGCAAAAAAATTCCTCCTCGTTTATCAGCATCCACGTTCTTCATAATTATCAAAGAAAAACAAGAAGACCACAAAGAAAATAGCAACTGCTATCGGGGACTGTTAAATTTCGAGTTGATTTCATACCCCGAGGAGCTTTAATAAATGCTGTTGCATGGGAGCAACACTGTAGTAGTTGTGGCTCGTTATTCAAAAACCGTAGGGAAGGTCTTTACTAGAGTGTCTTTATTTCTTTCCATCGAAGCTAACTATTGGGTTGTTCGGAAATGACTTTCGGTTGTTTTCCCACTATTTTTTTTAATTATACACAAAATACTTTTATTCAATAATGTATTGACCATTTTGTTCAATAACCATTTGCCATCTTCCAGGCAATTTCACGATTCCACTTTCAAAGAACGTCTGATCTTTTTCTGCAAAAGTTGGACTTGACACTGTTTTCTGAAATGAAGGTTTTACCTCACAAGGAGTTTTGCAGAACACGAAACAAATGGTAGTCTGACGGTGCAATGTCAGATCAATATGATGGATGTGATAACACATCCCAACTAAGCTCCATTAGTTTCTGACGAGTGACTCAAGATGTAAGTGGTTTGGCATTGTCATGACGGAACATAATACCTTTACGATTCACCAATGCTGGACGTTTCGATTGCAAAGCATCTTTCAGTTTTGTTAGTTGTTGACAGTACACATTGGAATTGATCATTTCGTTTCTTGGTAAAAACTCAAAATAATAAATTCCTTTATAATCCCACTAATGTTATAACATGACCTTCTTTTATGAATATCAGCTTTTGATTGTTTCAGTTGGTTCACCGAACTTGGATCATGATATTTTGCGATCAGTGTTATTATAAACAATCCATTTTTCATCCTCATTAATCAATCGTTTCAAAAATGGATCATTTTGGTTACTTTTCTAAAGCAAATCACACATGCTGATACATTGTGTTGCATTAATTTCTTTAATATCATGTGGGATTCAAATATCAAGCTTTTCTTCGTAACCGAGCTTTTTCAAATGGTCATCAATGGTTGTTTTGGAGAATTCAACCTCTCATCAAGCTCACGTATAGTTATGTGACGATCAGCTTCAATCAGTGTTTTTAATCAGTTCTTCAATCAATGCTTCAAACTGAAAATGGTTTCCGGACAACCCAATAGTATTCAGTTTAGAGTACTTTGATTGAAGAGTTTAGTTTCTAGAGTCTTTAGTCTCTCTGCTTCGAGCGAAGTTAACTTCCTCCACAGCAATGCCCAGCGAAAGAAATCAAAGCAATGCTTTGAAAACTTGTGCTTGTATGCTTTGAAGAGTCCACTCAAACCTTGCCCTAAGTCGTTTTCAGATTTCTACGAAATCATGGGAATTTATGAAAGGTACCTTCTTTGTGAGTAAAGAAGCGCTGAAGAAAGCAGTCACTGTGTTTCTGAACGACCTTGTTGTGGAGGTGTACTACGAGAATATGCAAAAACTTTTCCCATTGGATGCGATGAGTACCTAAATGTCTAGGATAAATGCGATAAAAATTCGCTTTGGGCATCTAAATGTAAAATCAATCTTCGGAAATCTTTATAGGTAATTCTTTTAATTCTGAAACTAATATCCTTTACAAGAAACCCTCACACGTCTTTTCTCTGTAACCACAATAACCTAACGTTGGGATTTTCGGACTCAAGAATTTGCGAGCACACCCAAAATAAGTATACGTGTCTGGACCCCACGCTTTAGTTTATGAGCACCTATCGTATAATTACGCCTCTTCTGTGGTCTCAGTATGTTTACAGAATACAAAAAAGCCCCGTCTAAGAGACAGTTTTATATTGAGTTCTTGGGTCGAAATATCGGTAGGAGGTTGAGATAACGAACAAGATTCTGCTCTGAATATCGACAAGGTGTCTCCAGACATTTTTAATGAAGAAAATACACCCTTTGAGACTGTTGGGGGGGGGGGAGGTTTGTCCTAAGGAGTGTATAACCTGTTGATTTGTTTAAATTTTGAGGGACTCAGAAAAGAAAATTTTATATACATATATATAGAGAGAGATTGATAGATAGATATATAGATATTGCATATATATAGATAGATAGATAGGTAGAGAGAGGGAGAGAGATGCCCGATGTACGTGACCCATTATAAATATAGAATGAGCTATTAACCTGGAAGCTGACAAAGCTGTAAGCTGAAGGAAGTATTTCTGGTGACACCAGTATAATTATAGAAATCACTCTTAATACATCCTTTCAAAAATAGCACTACCAGAAAATTGCAAAAGTACCCGATAATCCTTTGTGGTCGGCTCCACTGCATACGAAACGGTACATAGCCCTGAGTGCTGTCAGCCAGGAGTCGAATACCTCTTTTCCATCGTCCTCCGAACAATCGGAGTCTATGATGTCAGATGTGCAGTTGAAAGAATCCTCTATGGATCTAATGGAAGAAAATGGGACTAAAATGTTACGAAATAGAAGAAAAAAAATAATTTCGTTAACACAATAAAATATCAAATATCATAGTAGTGGTAAATGTTTAAAAAGTTACCAGCCAACAGATTCCCACCGTTTGTGTGGTTGTAAACTGTGATTGTAAACATAAAGATATTTGCTTACTTCCGCTCACAAATTGAACCAATGCTGGTTATTACCTCGATATCACGAGGTATGGAGAATGAATCGACAGTGCATCCAACGATTGGATGAGCAGCTCAATCAATTCATGAGGTAAACTGTCTTTAAGTTTTTGTCTTTAAGTCGTGTGTTGTGATGAGGCGTTTTACAAGGACAGATAGAGTCGAGTGGTACTACTGTAGAGCCATTTTTGAAACATTGGATTCAGCAAGAGACCTATACTCGTCATCCACCGACTTAAAGAGACAAATAGATTTTGAAAATAGTGACAGTGTATGAAAGAATTCCGATACATCTTCCGTACCTACAGCTCAAACATGTTTTATCATCCCTATGCAGAATACGTGGCATTATGTACCATTCAAAATCACTGTCAGACGCAGAACTCAAACTCTACGTTCGTTTCAATGGCTATGCTAACTGCACTAGATTTCGGCAGTGTAGCCACACAGTGTCGCTTTACAAAATCGCAAGAAAAATTCTATTGACTTATATATAGATTATATACATACTATATATAGAGACTATATTGATTGATTATATACTTTATGTTAATAAACAGTTTTTATTGGTCGTAAGCGACCAACTTGTTTTCAAGTCAAAAAAAGATTACAACCACAGAATCGATTACTTCCAACACGGAGTTGAAAAGAACTATAGGAATAATAACAGAATGTTTCGCGCAGAATCTGTACCAGGTTAGGATACAACAGATTGTTTGGAAACTTAGTGGTAAAACAGACATCTGCACCTGCTATTGCACGATGCTGTAACTTTTGTAATTATCCGTATTTCTGATGATTGAATTTCTTCTTGATCATTTTATCCTTATTAATGTTCATTAGATACTTCAACACCCTTCACACTAAATAGATATTCTAGAGAGAGACATTATGCTACTGCTGCTAGAGAATGTAATGTGTCTAAGAACACCTTATACTATCATTCCAGTCCAAAGATAGAAAAAAATAGTGGCCCGCCCCTGGGGTTGCTCCGTCAAAATTGCGGTGGCAACTAGCAAAAAGTCGGCCTCCCACCCTTATAGTGTCCAGCAGACTGAGCCGCATCCCTCTCCCCTGTAGCCTTGAAATGGATCTGGTTAGGATTTATCCGGCCAGGGGAATCTAATAACAACAACGACAACAAAAAACAAAGGAGCTTGAATAAATAGGAAAACCAACGTAAATAAAGCACAAATACCAATAAGATGCAATTATTTTGCATACGGAGCTCCGTATGCAAAATAATTGGATCTTATTGCTATTTGTGCTTTATTTAGGTTGGTTTTCCTGTTCATTCCTCGAGCACAAAGGTTGTATCTTTTCTTTTCAAAAGGAGCTTGATTTGTATCATTTCATGTTCGGTGTTATTACAGGTACTAGAAGGTCTCGCAGTAGCTATTTTGAAACGACTACTCACATTTTAATTATGTGATGTTTGTAATAATATCGCAGTCTGCCTTCCAATCAACTTACACTCTTTTTACATGTGCCATGCCTATTTACCACACCACAGACAGAACACAGTTCGAAACTGATCCTTACAGTAAGTAATTTTACCACATGTTAAAAAACTGCGCAAGTTATTGGCTTCTAGTCTTAAACAGATGCCAGTCGGGACCTGAACCGGTTATGAAACTTAGACACTACGTCGTGTCGAAAGATTTCTCATTAAGTATTTTTCGAATTATTACCAAGATCTCTAGAGCTACTTTGTCGAGAATTGTCTGAAAACTGATGCAAGCTTTGTTTAGCATTTATGTTCTCGAAAATCGCCTTGCTACGAGTGCCCGCTGGCAAAAAAAGAAAAGTGTCTATTTCTCCTTTTCGGGCTACTTTGCACTCATACATTCTATTACATATATATATATATATATATATATATATATATAAGTAATATCGCCGCCGTCCACACCCGAAGGTTATACGGCCCTTCAATAATAAAACTAATCATGCCGACGGCAATCCAACCCAACCGGGTCCCGAAGTTTTTCTTTTTGCAATTCGTTTACCTGTCTTTTTTTTTAAATCTGAGGGGCTATCCACCTTCCCCTTGTAGGGGGAAGTGTATATTCATAAGTTCCTGCATAATATTCTTGATGTACCTTCTACAATAATAATCCGTAAATAATTTACTAGGGGCCCAATCTTGAAAGCCCAAAGGTAGGTTTTTTCGTGCTTCAGCCCATTTGCTACAATTGTATATACAGTGCTTACTACATACAAACTATAAAAGTTTGTATATTGCCACACTCACAAAGATCTGTTTTAGCAAAAAATCTGTTTTGATAGACTCCTATACAGCCATGTTCAGTTATTACTTGATTAACAAGGAAATCTGCCTGCAGTCTTTTCGTAGAAACTCTAGGGAATACCTCAAATACTTTCCTTCCTACACTGCTTCTCTCCCAATTTTCTTGCCATATGTTTATGTAATAATTCTTAATTTTATTCTTAATCTGTTCTTTAGTTAATTTATAATTTCTTGTGATTTCATTCAGTGTTGTTGCTTGTTTAGCTGCTGCGTCTACCATCTCATTTTCATTAATGCCACAGTGGGCTTTAACCCAGTGTAAGTTTACTGCTATCTCATGACTTTCTATTAGGTTTTTTATATTTTCAATCCTATCTCCCTTAAAATAATATGAACATATAGCTTGCAGTGTACTTCTAGAATCACTGTATATGTCGATTTCCTGTATTCCTTTACTTATAGCATCAGTGATGGCCATGTCAATGGCTTCAACTTCGGCGCTATAGGATGATGCATTATTAGGTAGACGTTTAAGTTTGAAACTATTATTTACAACAAGAAGTGTTAAGAGCAATAGTTTGACAGTAATATTAACAAATTCTATGGCAATGTTTAGAAAAGAACAGGTGATATATTGTTTGACGTCTATATCCGTTCACACAAGCATTGCACTTTATATATAAGATGTTATTTTAATTTTTCTGGACTACCACCTATATATATATATATATATATCAGAGCATATATATATCAGAGCATAAAATTTTAGAGATCCGTTTAGGTGGTAGTCCAGAAAAATTAAAATAACATCTTATATATAAAGTGCAATGCTTGTGTGAACGGATATAGACGTCAAACAATATATCACCTGTTCTTTTCTAAACATTGCCATAGAATTTGTTAATATTACTGTCAAACTATTGCTCTTAACACTTCTTGTTGTAAATAATAGTTTGAATGAATTATACGTACAAACACAATTCGTCAAGTGCTGCTGTAGTTACATTCACTGCTGTCTGTTTTCTGAGGTCAATCATATACTGCAAACTGCCGGTGACCGCTGTAAAGCACGTATCTGCGAATCCCGGCTCGCAATCCTCTCCGACCGCTGAAAGGAATAAATATAAATTAATAAGGTTGATTGAGTTTATGGGTAGTAGTCGTATTCGATTCGCTCAGCTCAGAGTTAACTTATGGAGAAAATTTATCCAAGGATTGTCGGAGAGATTCAAAGATAAACCCAAGGATTTACATGATTATGTGTGTATATATATATATATATATGTGTGTGTGTGTGTGTGATGCCCCGTACCTCACGCCGTGGAGGAGAGGCATAGCACTAATCGGAGGCGTAGCCGGCACGAAGGTGTGATGCAGTCGGTCGAATTGTAGATCCGGGGAATCACTTACGAACTTAGGCGAGAAACGCATACAGGGAGCCATAGATGAAAGACACAACTTCGAAGACTTGCTTTATTTATTTGAAGGCATTAGCTGCAGCGGCCACATGACTGGGCCTCACGAGGCGCGGATTACATTACAATACAGAAGCGGACCGCATGTCCGACAGCAACGAGAGTTAGACACCAAGAGAAGAAATCTTCTTTTCACGCACATT
Organism: Dolomedes plantarius; assembly: GCA_907164885.2. NCBI lineage: Eukaryota > Metazoa > Arthropoda > Arachnida > Araneae > Dolomedidae > Dolomedes > Dolomedes plantarius. The sequence continues at coordinate 72,965,218 of OU015498.1, read as the reverse complement.
GTAAATAAGTGCTTTGCGATACTGACGCCAGAGGGCCTAAAACTTCTTAATATTTTAATTGGGCGACTTTAGATTCGTGGAGTTCACGTGTCCGCTTAAGTTTATCGGGGACTTTACTGCTAGATCCCGCGCTTGTTAAAACCGCGAACTGTTGACCTGAGTGTAGGATAAGTGGCCATAAAATTCTTGCAAAGTGTGGTTTTTGACGTTACAGAACCTATATATTTAGAGTGATTCGAGGGCTCTTCAAGATTTTTGACACTATACTGACATTCGGAATCTCATAAACTTCTAACACTCATATCTGGGGATGTTATTGAGTTCAGCTACTTCACATGCCTGTATAATGATCTGCAGGGATAATATAATTTATCTTATTTTACTTTTAGGTTCCAATTTTGGAAAAAGGGGTCGTGCTTTATTAACAGGGTAATTTTAAATTCGCTTTATATAATGGTGGGCCGTTATTATCACACACACACACACACACATATATATATATATATATATATATATATGCAGTGGAATCTCGATCGATCGTTTCTCAAGGGGCCGACTGAACTGAACGATAAATGCGGGAAAACTCTATAGATGCGAGAACATAACATAGCAATATGATCGCCGGGACTGGGTGAAATAAACGACACATACGGGTAAACGATGATTCGGGGAACGATCGATCAAGATTCCACTGTATATATATATATATATATATATATATATATATATATATATATATATATATATATAATGTAATTGGATTTAAAGATTCTTTTTTCAATTGTACTTTGTAATAGAGGAAGAAGTTTTTTACTCTGCTATCTTATTCATTTTAGAAATTTCGCCCACCAAGGGAAATTATGTGCATTTAACATTTTCCCCGAACACATTTTTCCCCGAACAATTCAAATTAAAAAATATTATTTTTTTTAAAGAAGGAGAAAGATACCCAAATAGAAAAAATTTCTTTCTCTATTGCGAATTACAATTTAAAAAAAAATCTTTAAATCTGAATCGACAGTCACTGTAAAATTCTTCTCTATAAGTTGACACTGAGCTGGGCGAATCCAGCATGGCCACTACGCAGTAGTCTTAAAGGTAAACTATCCGACCGAATTTCAAATGAATATTTTTACTTTTCATAAAATATTCGCATCACTTCTTACGACGATTTAATTTATCTAACAGAAGTCAGTACCTCTACTACAGTAGAATAATAAACAATTACAGTCTTATATACGACTACCTGAATACCCGTACTTCGCTACGGATTACACTCAAATTAAATAGAACGATCAATGTATGCAATTGGTGTTAAAAAATATACATATATATTTATAAAATAAATTCGTAACGGATATTTTTATAGACAAAATAATGTAGAAGAAAATATTCAAATTAAATCTAATAGAACATAAAGACAGTAAAGTAGGTAAAGATAGTACAGTTAATATAGTACAGTTTGAGAAGCATATCTTTTACTGTATTTTAATATTTTTTTGGATAATGTCCAATTTTCTGCCACATTAGCAAGAAAAAATATTTTTTTGTCTATTTCGTTGTTATGCACGTGACGCAAAATTAGTTTAAAGTATCACAAAAAGAAAAGAAACCGCGTGATCAGCATTTAATAAATTACATTATAAAAATTAATCTTTAAAAATTCACGAAAAATCAGAAAATGGAAAAAAAGATTCGAAAAGATTTAATTTTAAAGGAATTTTTATGATCTTTGTCGTGATATAAATTTTATAATCCTCAGATTGTTATTTTAAATGCAAACTTTAAAGAATGTTACGAAAACAGCTTAAAAATTTAATTTTAAAAAATCTAAGAAGAATTTTTCCAAAATCTTTCTTAGTGCACCCCTACACTGTAAGAAGAATCACCATGCAAAATTTCAGCCCTTTAGGTCCAGCGGTTTGGTCTGTACGTTATATGCCAGTCAATCAGTCAATCAGTTACGGAACTGTTTTATATATTATATAGATAATATTTTACAACGAAACCTGCATAGATAGAAAACAAATGACAGTTAAACTTTGATTAGCTATAAATCAATTCTGCAATCAAATTTGTATTCTCATTAAGGTCTCTTGTGTCAGAGTATATCCTAACATTAATTATCCTTATAACTTACTAAATTAGACAGTCAGGAATACAGGAAGAAAAACGAATTTATGACAAGAATCACTAAACTAAAAGCCACTCAAAATATTACAATTTGATATCAAATGAGAAAATTTCAGACCCGAACAAATACTAAAATTTACTAAATTCAGCGATTAATACCCAAAATGGCTAACAGCGATCGAAACGGATATCCGCGAAACTCTTAAAGGAAGTCTTGTTTGTGCACCTCCCTTTTTCTCTCTTTTCAAGAGATAGATTGAGCTTTCTTCCCGTTTAGTTATTCTTGAGCTTCACGGGAAAATTACTGTTTTGGAAGATTTTTGACTGGAGATATTACCTTAGATCGGTGGGGTTTTTAAATTTTTTTATCCGAGGCTAGCTTGCTTGGCTGCGAAACCCGGACAATGCAAATGATGAGAAACAATAAAAGAGAATTATCAACGGTTTGTAAATTATGTCGATGATTTTGCTTGAAAAAGAAAAAAAAAGGTTTACAGTGAGATTTTTGTGTGTGTGTGGCTGTGAAGGTAGCCCAACTCAGATTACATGGTTCACAATATATATGATTCACGAAGGTTACAGTTACGTAATTAAAAAAATCAGTTGGTATATTACGGGGCACTGATTAGTTATTTCGAGTATTATAATTATATATATATATATATATATATATATATATATATATATATATAACATAGAGACTAGAGGTTTCACTGATATGTATGTATATATATATATATATATATATATATATATATATATATATATATATATATATATATATATATATATATCATCAGTGAAACCTCTAGTCGGCCACCCCTGTAAACGGCCATATTTTGTTTAGAACCAGTTAAAGACTTCATAGAAACAATGTTATGGAAGAAACCTCTTTTCGACGGCCACCCCTCAAAACGGCTATTTTTTTTCGGAACCATTACTGGCCGTTCACTACATGTATGTGTGTATGTATATATATATATATATATATATATATATATATATATATATATATATATATATATATATATATACATATATATATATATATATATATGTATATACATATATATATATATATGTGTGTGTGTGTGTGTGCGTACTATTAACGCTAATGGAATTGTATTACTAGATAGGCTAGATACGAAGCCCAATCAATTCACTGATAGGAAAAATAAACGGTCATTATTAAAGGTTAGTAAGATATGCTGATCCTTCCACTCAAATTTTAAAAAAAGTATTGCTTAACAGGAATCTTCTGCCAAGCAAACATCAACCCTCAGTCTTCACGAATTGAATCGATGACCATTCAAGACACTAGCCAAATGATATTTCCATGACAACAGGAGGAGCGTGTTAGGGGTAAGCTACATTATTTGCTGTACAACGAGTTCACTAAAGGAAGACTAGGCGTTTCGAGTGTTCCACTATTTTACAGTTGAGTACTATATCAAGTATAAGCTGATAATCAGAGATATTATTCCCGTTGTGTGCATTTAATGTTAAAAGAAGTTATGTTTTTAGTTGATTGCTGGGAAAAAATGCCATTTTTTGGTTTTATATATGAAGTTTCAAACTTTGTAGAGTGGAAGGTCGCAGCCAGCATCATTGGACAGTAAAACTCAACTGAACGAAAAAGAGCCTGTCATATACTTTTTATGAAAGTGACTACCAAAATTACCTATGGTTAACTGGATCAGCTGACTTATATAAACTTCCAGTGTTGATCGTAGTACAGTAAAACCTCGTTTATCCGGACTGACTGGGACCATAGACGATCCGGATAATCCCGGTAATCCCCATATCTTAACAAAGAATTGATAAGTCTCGTAAAACTTTCTTAAACTCAACAAAAAGCATTTTATTACCATAATTTATTGTACAATTTATGCAGAAACTGTACATTGAATCAAACTTAAAACCGAATATTTGGCGTACTTGTAGTTACGTACTTGCTATCATAGTTAAAAATTATTATCTAATGTGAACATTAAATATAGATAATGTCTACAAATCTGATCCGGATTATTCGGAGATTCGGATAAACGAGGTTTTACTGTATATCCTTTTTTTACGAGAGAAATACAGCAATGGAATTGGACCAATTTCAGTAGTCTAAATTAATTAAGTTACAACTCATTATAAACATCAAAAATCTCTCAGTCATATAAAAAGATTAACCCAGTCATATAAGAAGATTCACAGCTTTACAGGCGCTCGAGGGAGCCTAGTGGTAGCACGTCGGTTTTCGTTGCTGAGGGTGCTCGTATCGAATCCCGACAAGCGCCATTTAATTTCTCGGTGTCTAAGCCGGATATGATCACGTTGAATCCGTAGACCGGAAAGCCCCTCTATGAGGTCAGAGAGGGTGGGAGAGGGTACTATCTCCCCAGATGTTGCCCCTGGGGATGCTCGATCAAAATTGAGCTGGCACTTGGCTAAATCGGTCTCCGACCCTTTTGGTGCTATTATAAACCGGAGCCGCAACCCTCAGCCCACTTGCCAGAGGTAGCCTAGTGGTAGCGTGTCGAATGGATGGACATCATGAAGGAGGCGAGCTCCATGTAGCCTAATGGTAGCTCGTCGGCTTCCGCTGCTGAGGGCGCTCGGATCGAATCTCGAAAAGTGCCATTAAATACCTCTGTGTCTAGGCCGGATATGGGCATGTTAAATCCGTAGATTGAAAGTCCTCCTATGAGGTCAGAGAGGGTGGGAGAGGGTACGATCTCCCCAGATGTCGTCCCTGGTGGGGTGCTCGATCAAAATTAAGGTGGCACTTGGCTAAATCCGACTCCGACCTTTGTGGTGCCAGTATAAACCGGAGCCGCACTCTTCAGCTCACTTGCCTATATGGACCGGGTCTGGAATACTTCCGGCCAGAGTGCATTAGAAGCAACAACAACAACAGCAACTGCTTTACAGATATTAGAATCTCAAACAGTCACACAAGTATATCTGCACTCGAATAATATGGCTGTTTTTGCAAAGAGAGAAACAGATTCTTTCAAATATAAAAAAAAAAAATTGTACGAGGAAAAAAACTTTTTATAAAAATGTAGCATGTTACACAAAAGGAGAGAATAATAGAGTTCTTATACAAACACATTACTGAATGTCTTAAAATTCTGGCGCGCATGATTATTTAATGCTATTTTAGCAAGTCTGCCTAAATAATGCAAACGGGATTTGGGAAAAGTGCGCAATTTTGCTGAATATATATTTTTTTTTTGAACGTGGAGGCACTTGTCGCTAGACTTTCGCCTGTATGTACACCGCGAAAATGCTGGCCATTCATTTAAGGGGCACCGTATAGGTGGCCAGCACTACCCCCTACAAGCCGGACCTGTAATTTAGAACCGAGTCAAGTGACGAGACCGGTACACTTGACCCCGCACCTCCAGAGGTAATTTGAGTACTTGGAGGACATTGCAACCATGACACATTTTTCGTTCACCAGCCATTTTTTGCTCTCTCCAATGCATTAGAAAGCATTACTCCAATGCATTAGAAAGCATTACTCCAATGCATTAGAAAGCATTACTCCAATGCATAACAAAGTATTATCTCCAATGCATTACAAATGTGCATTAATATTTTGGATCAGGACAAGTTTTATCAAGTTAGAATAGAGGCTTAAACAAGATATTTAAATATAGCTGTTATCCTTGGAGTTATTTAATTAAAACTCGAATTTAAAATCAATTACTAGCATAATTAATTATTATTACTTATGTTAAATTAACATTTACTTTATCTACACAACAAGTGGTGCGCAAACCGTGGGTCGCGATCCACAGGGGGATTGCGAAAATAATTGGAGGGGGTCACGGGGAATTTGAAGATAATTTAGATTATATTGAATTATTTAATTTAAAAAATTGCTATAAATGTGATATTATAACGCACGCTATAATACTTCCAAGCCTCAAATGTAGATATCGCCACCATACAGATAGACTTTGCGAGCAAACTTCCATCGTACTGTCATTTTTTTAAGCAGAGAGAGTTTGGATTTTGTCGAGAGTGGAGACTTCCCGGTCTGATGCCCAATTTTGGTTGTTAGGTCAACTTATTTGTTTTTCTCTAAATATTTTTCACTTGTTTTGTACTGTGTGATGTAATCCATCCCTTGTAACTGTGATTTCTAGAGTAATTAAACATGTTCTAAACTTTACCCCGAGATTTTCTTGATTACTGTTGGTTTAACACCAGTAATTACATTATTTACAGTTACAATATTAATTTTTAAATCATGCTCTTTTTTCAATACAAATTTTTGCTATTTTTTTACCTAAATGAAATACAAATACATATTAATATTTAAATATGAAGTTTAAGTCACATGAGATTTGCGAAAGACAAGTGCAGAAGGTAAGCAACACGTTTTTTTATTATTATTGTTGTTATTATGTAAAATAAATAAATACCAAAAATTTACAGTTCATTGATTTTTTAAATAGTTTGTCAAAATTTGCTTATTTCTTTTTCCCAGTTTTTTTGTTAATATTCATTCTAATTTTCAAGAAAAATTTCAGGTAGTCTCTTCTAACGAAATTACCGCGGGTTACTAACGTAGGATTACTTATCGTTGCTTACCTCTTTTGTATGTATGTATGTATGTATGCATGTCTGTGTTATGTATATATGTATCTATATATATGTACGAATGTATATATATACATATATGTATGTCAAAATTTTGACGCATTTCGGTACTTTTCTGTTTAACTGTTTACTGCTTGTCCAAGCGATACAGATTTGGTTTGGCGCGCTGCCAAAATTATAACTCGCGAGGTGCGGACGGACGGTTTTAGCGTCTGAAATTTTCCTTTCCGGAGGTCCGTTATGGAGGAACGTAATCCTACATTTAAAACAAAAGAAAAAAAGAAAAGAAAAAAAGAAAAAAGATTTTCGATTGTGGGTCGAGCGATTTTTTTATTTAAAAAAATGTGGGTCATCGTCGAATAAAGTTAGTGCACCATTGCCTTAGATACATATTTTTTAAGATACCTCTATTAATTTATAGCTGAAAAATAAACTTCACAATTTTTATGGCAGATGCGAGGGGGCTGCTGAGATATCCCAAATCTTACACCCAAAATACGTCACTGCTTTAAATGCATCCTTTTAATCGATAAATAAGCTTTCTTTACTGAGAATCTTTCCTGATTACCCAGAAAATGGTCTTCACAGGAAGATTAACATTAAACATTCTAAGAATTTTTAACGGTCTTGTACATGATATCGGCTTAAACATGTTTGGATACATTTATGTCAGTATTTAACAGATACCGTAAATGTTGTCATCCCTTTTAAAACTAAAAAAACTGTTGCAAATATGATGTTTTGTGTAATATATATATATATATATATATATATATATATATATATATATATATATATTTATTTATTTATTTATTTATTTATTTACAAAGCTCTTCGTAAATCGGAAGAGCATGATGGTCTTGCCTTTATAAGATCACGTTTTCAACATTATAGTAATTTTTAGTGAAATACGATTAAGTTCCATGTAATTTAGACACATGAATGTCTATCGATTAAATTTAACACAAGTTATATTTTTAATACCCTAAAATTTAAAAATAAGATTTCAGGTAGTCTCTTCTAACGAAACTACCGCGGGTTATTAACGCAAGATTACTTATCGTTGCTTACCTCTTTTGTATGTATATATGTATGTATGTGTTATGTATATATGTATCTATATATATGTACGCATGGATGTATATACATATATTTATGTCAAAATGTTGACACATTTTGGTACTTTTCTGTTTAACTGTTTACTGCTTGCCCAAGTGATACAGACTGGGTTGGCACTCTGCCAAAATTATAACTCGCGACGCAGGACATCTGAAATTTTGCTTTCCGAAGGACCGTTAGGGAGGAACGTAATCCTACGTTAAAAGAAACACCTTCATTTCGAATATGGAACTTTATTTTTTAGCGCTTTTATAAAAGCAAAATTCTCTCCATAAATACTGTTCTTATCAATCAACTCTAGACTTTAAAAAAAAATATGAAATACGAGGGTCTGATACAAAGGATTATACGAGATTCGTGACAATTTTGATTACCTTGAGAAAAAAAAGGGTAGTTGTTACAGTATCATCTTCCTATCACAAGCTGTCGAAATGATTTTCGAATTCACAGACATTGAGAAGTGTTTGACCGCGGAATAAAATTTGCACCCCATGCAAAGAGATAAGACGATTGCGAAATGAATGCTCAGTGGATTAGGAAGCAATGGCGGAACCGGAAAGTTGCACTAATTAATGCTTTAATATAAAAAATAAATATATTAAAGGGGTAATTATTTATGTCTTAAAATTCTAAGTATTTTTTAAAAAATTATGCATGCGTAAGGGAAATTTTGTGTACCCTTCAAAATTTTTTTTTTTTTGCCTGGTTCTGGCAGGTACCAGTTTTTTTCGAATTGGCGAAATAGCACACGGCGAATTTGTTTGTGTCTTTATTATGGGACCACTCTGTAGGTGAACCAAATTCACTCCCTGTGAGGGAACAATGCAAGATCGCCCATGCCAGTTGTTCTTAACCTTAAATAGTCAACTCCCCCTTGAATCTGAAAATAAGCTCTTGCACCCCCTTGAAAAATGTTTCTATTGGAAAGACATTTATTGCAAGACAATTTATTTATTGCATAAAAAAATTACATTTACAATACATACTATATTATCTATATATATAAAACAGTTCCGTAACTGACTGACTGACTCACTGACATACAACGCACAGACCAAACCGCTGGACCTAAAGGGCTGAAATTTTGCATGGCGATTCTTCTTATAGTGTAGGGGTGCACTAAGAAAGATTTAAAAAAAATTCTTCTTAGATTTTTTTAAATTAAATTTTTAAGCTGTTTTAGTAACTTTTTTTAAGTTTACATTTAAAATAATAATTTGAGGGTTATAAAATTTATATCACGAGAAAGATCATAAAATTCCTTTAAAATGAGATCGTTTTCGAATCTTTACCTCCATTTTCTGATTTTTGGTGAATTTTTAAAGATTAATTTTTAGAATTTAATTTATTAAATGTTGATCACGTGATTTCTTTTTCTGGTACTTTAAATAAATTTATCGTCACGTGCATAACAACTAAATATACAAAAAAATTTTTTTTTTTTCTTACTAATGCGGCAGACGATTGGACATTATCCAAAAATATATTAGAATGCAGTAAAAGATATTATGTTCCTCAAACTGTACTATATTAACTGTACTATATTCTTTAGTATGTCCCATTAGATTTAATTTGAATATTTTCTTCTACATTATTTTGTCTATAAAAATATCCCTTACAATTTTTTTATAAATATATTTTTTTGTTTCTTTTTTACATCAATTGTATACATTGATCGTCGTATTTATTATATATATATATATATATATATATATATATATATATATATATATATTTATTTATTTATTTATTTATTTGGCATTAATTGCATACATTGACAGTTTATTTAATTTGAATGTATTCCGTAGCGAAGTGCGGGTTTTCAGCTAGTTACATATAAAACAATATCTACATTTTTAATGGCTACGTTGTTGTTACTGTGCCAAATCTCATGTGACCAAAACTTCATATTGAAATATTAATACGTATTTGTATTTCATTTAGTAGGTACCAATTAAAATAAATTAATATTTTTAAAATGAGCATGCTTTCAAAATGATGAGCTACATATTTAAACATCGAAAATTACAAACTTTAGTTACTTATGTGAAATTAAAATAGTAAAGAATTAATCAGAAGGGTCGAAAAGATAAAAGAAATAGAAGAAAAAAAAAGCAAATTTTGACAAACTATTTTTAAAATCAATGAATTGTAGATTATGTGTATATATCAACTTTCCATAATAAAAATAACCAATAATGTTGGCAACTTGATCTATGGGATCAGCAATTAGAGTATAGGAAATTACATAGTTTGCTGAAACACTAGCGACTGAACATAAATGCATTTAGGCATAAACCATAAACCATAACAGCGATGCGCAAACTTTTTTTCGACTGCGACCCACTATCTTTAAATAAAAAGTCACTCGACCCCCCTTATGAAACTTTTTTGGTCGTAGCAAATTCTTTTAAAAAATTAGGAACATGTTCACAAATGATAGATGAAAAAAAAATAAGCAAATTTTGACAAACTATTTTTAAAATCAAACTATTTTTAAAATGATGAGCTGCATATTAAAATATCGAAAATTACAAACTTTATTTACTTATGTAAAATTAAAATAACAAAAAATTAATAAAAAGAGTCGAAAAGATAGAAGAAATAGAAGAAAAAAATAAGCAAATTTTGCCAAATTATTCTTAAATCAATGAACTGTAGATTATGGATCTATATACACTTTGCATACTAAAAATTTTTAAAAATGTCTACACTTGTTTTTGCCAAATCTCATGTGACCAAAATTTCATATTGAAATATTAATATGTATTTGTATTGCATTCAGGTACAAATTAACATAAATTAAAATTTCAAAAAAAGAGCATGTTTTCAAAATGATGAGCTACATATTAAAACATTGAAAATTACAAACTTCATTTACTTATGTAAAATTAAGATAGCAAAAAAGGAATAAGAAAGGTCGAAAAAGTAGAAGAAATAGAAAAAAAGTAAGCAAATTTTGACAAACTATCTTTAAAATCAATGAACTGTAGATTATGGGTATATATTAACTTTGCATGATAAAAATTTTTAAAAAATGTCTATACTTGCTTTTGCTAAATCTCATGTGACCAAAACTTCATATATAAATATTAATATGTATTTGTATTAGGTAAAAATTAACATAAATTAAATTTGTTTAAAAAAAAGAGCATGCTTTCAAAATGATGATTTACATATTAAAACATCGAAAATTACAAACTTCATTTACTTATCTAAAATTAAAACAGCAAAAAAATGAATAAGAAGGGTCGAAAAGATAGAAGAAATAGAAGAAATAGAAGAAAAAAATAAGCAAATTTTGCCAAATTATTCTTAAATCAATGAACTGTAGATTATGGGTCTATATACACTTTGCATAATAAAAATTTTAAAAAATGTCTACACTTGTTTTCGTCAAATCTCATGTGACCAAAACTTCATATTGAAATATTAATATTCATTTGTATTGCATTTAGGTAAAAATTAGCAAAAATTTAAATTTTAAGAAAAGCATGCTTTCAAAATGATAAAGCTACATATTAAAACATCGAAAATTACAAACTTCATTTACTTATGTAAAATTAAAATAGCAAAAAATGAATAAGGGTGAGCCTAGACCTCGAATAACGTTTGTCCAATATTTGCTGAAATAATTGAGAGTGCTACTGTCGTATCATACTATTTCGTGTTAAGTCTTAATCGTTGTAAGGTTTTTATAACAACTTTTTTTGAAAGTCCACTCTCACGCAGATGAATAGAAGCGAATAGAAGCAACGTAAGTATATCCTTGCAAGACAGTTTGACACCTTATGTAACAATGTCATATAATATAATTTTTAACATATTAAAAATTTAAATAAAAATATTAAAAATACATAATTATAGAAAATTTAAAGCACATTTTTAATTAATTATTTCAATGGTATAAATTTACTTCAAATTATCCGCGACCCCTTTCATTTTTTTTTCGCTACCTACAGTTTGTGCACCACTGAACTAAAATACTAAATAGTGAGAGAATTATTTTCTAAACAAAATATTAAATACTTAAATGTCACATTAATATACACATTCTGTTCAAGTTGTAATAGAAATAATAAAATATCATTAAAATTGACATGACCCAAAAATTTGGATACTAAATTATTTAGGCCAATTTTAATGATATTTTATTATAATAGAAATAACAAAATATCATTAAAATTGGCACGACCCAAAAATTTGGATACTAAATAATTTAGGTTTATTACCTAATTATTTTAGGTTTTATTTATTAAGGTGCTATTGTTAACACTTTGACCGATTTGCTTTTCAGCCTTTTCCAGTTCACCAAAATTTCAAATTAAACAAGTAATATAGCAATGCCTTGGCGATGTTTAATAGAAGAAGAAAAAAATAATGAATTTAAGCAATAACACTCTGCTGCCTATTTAAAATCTTAAACGAGGTTTTTTTTATAGTTGTTTTATATTTTGAATTCTCTAGTTTAAATGTAATTTCCTTCCAATTCTCAGAAATAGGATTCTAAATCTGTTTTTAATTCGATTCATTTAAATTTAATATCCAGAGATTCTTAAACATGTTTTTATTTTTATTTTATTTTTCTCATTTTTATTTTTGTATACTTTCTTCTTTTTATTCACGTTTTTTCATTTTATTCATTTCTTTCTTTTTTTTCTACGTCTTTTGGTGCTTCGTTCTCTTCTAATTCCAAACGATTTTGTTTTTTACTCAAGTGAAACAAATTTTATTTACTCAATTCTGTGAATTTTTCCATTCTAGTTTCATTAACTCTTTATTCGAGCATTTGTTGACCGTCGAATCTTGGTTTTCGTCTGTTTCCGTTTAGATTCACTTGTACTTTGATCTTTAACATAACTTTCGGTTTGATAATTTTTCACAACTTCAACAAAATTAAAAAGATTTGGGTGATATTGATAAAAACTGGAACTTAACCTTGATTCCGCTATTCGTTTTGCAATCGTCCTGTGACCTTTTTTTAAAGGTTGAAATTTTACGCACTTAGTCCTTTGTTGTTCCGCTATTGACTTTATTTCACGTGCCCGTATTGGGCGTAGACGCAGTGATTTTTAAGCTGGTGTGTACTAACCCTATTGGATTCGCTCACCTCAATGTTAATCTATGGAGAAAATTTGTCTACTATTTACAGCTACATAAATGCTGATAATCCAATAAAAATAGTATTTTCAGATAGCCTGAACTTTCCTGCACCTTGCTACAGGATTCATTTTATAAATTTCGTCCACCAAAGGAATTGATGAGCGTTTAAAACACACCATACCAGATTTTTTTCCCTGAATAATTTAAATTTAAAAATATTTGCATTTAAAAAAAACGAAAAATGTTCTAAGGTGTAAAATTTCTTTCTCTGTTACGAAGTACAATTTTTTAAAGAAAAATCTTTAAATCCAAGTCGGCAATCCTTGAACAAATTTTAACATAAGATTACGTTCCTCAGTAAAAAAAAGTGTGCGTCTTGCGTCGCGAGTTATAATTTTGGCAGCGCGTCGAACCCAGTAGCAGTAAACAGTTAAACAGAAAAGTACCAAAAAAAGAGGTAAGACAACTATAGGTAATCCTACGTTAATAACCCGTGGTAGTTTCATTAGAAGAGACTACCTGAATTTTTTTTTCCATAGTTGACATTGAGGTGAGCAAATCCAATAGGGTTAGTACACAACAGGCTTAAGTACCTGTCACATAAAATCACGGGAACTGACCCAAGATTTCAGCAGTTTTCTCTCTTGTGTTAGTGAAGTCTAGTACTTTGACAATTTTTTTAAGTAATCCTATTAATAAAATCACTGGATTAGTCCTGACAAAATTGCATAAAATTATTTGAATTTGCCTCGGCCAAGCGGTAAATTATTATAAGAAATTTTCCAACAAAACTATTGAAATAAATAGTGGAGTACAAAAACCTTAATTAATTAGCTATAACAGTAAAAAATAGTTCGACTCTATTTTCTAAACCATATTCAGTTTACAACTAATATGTAGTAAAAAAAAATTCTCAGTTTGAATTGCTAAAGCAAATTTAGCTTTCTCCCGAGAATGAAAACTGAAATTGCTTTAAAAATTCGAATCAAACTTTTTACCGTTAATTATAGTGAATTTAGTAATGTTTTTCCATTGCCTAATGAAACACGTTTTTAAAATTATTTAACTGTCTATAAGAAGTCAAGGTGAATTTGTTGCTCTCTCGATATAATACAACACAGGTACTGAATATAGGGGTAATAGTTAACTGAATAAGATAAATTGTACGAGGGTCATTTTTTAAGTAAGAACCATTTTGTAATGGAGTAAGAGAAACTTTAGTTATGAACGTAAATTGTATCACAAACTAAAATATGAACATTCTTTCACTTTCCAACATAGTCACCATTAACATTTAAACATTTGTCAAGTCGTGTCACCAGCTTTTGGATCCTATCATCAAAGAACTCTGCCGCCTGACCGTTAAACCAGTTAGTATCAGTTTCTTTCAACATGTCATCATTTTCCAAGCGCTTTCCACCAAGAAATTCCTTAAGTTTTGGAAACAGAAGAAAGTCTGATGGTCCTAAGTGTATTGTGGATGATCCAGTAATTCCCAATAAAAATCGTTCCCAATGAAAATTATCAAAATCGACGGCGGGGACTGCTCTCTAGCGGCGTCGTTCTGTTTCACGACAAAGCTCGGCCTCACGTTGCGGCAAGAACAAAGACGCAACTGGACAATTTTCTTTGGGAATTACTAGATCATCCACCATACAGCCCTGACTTGCCCCATCAGACTTTCATCAGTTTCCAAAACTTAAGGAATTCCTTGGTGGAAAGCGCTTGGAAAATGATGACATGTTGAAAGAAACTCTGTTACTAACTGGTTTAACGGTCAGGCGGAGAGTTCCTTGATGATGGGATTCAAAAGCTGGCGACACGACTTGACAAATGTTTAAATGTTAATGGTGACTATGTTGAAAAGTGAAAAAAATGTTCATATTTTGGTTTGTGATACAATTTACGTTCATAACTAAAGATTCTCTTACCCCATTACAAAACGGCTCTTACTTAAAAAATGACCCTCGTACATTTTTCTAGTAGTAAAATTTTATTCCCGATCTTCTTTCTGTCCGCGGTAGCAAACAGTTTAACCTTTTTCAAATTATAATACAAAATGAGAGAATGACATCTCTGCCTTTACATATGTATAAGGCATTTTTGGGGTACGAAAATTCAGCTGATGACCAACTGAGGTTTGAGATAGAGGGAATAAAACATTTGAACTAAATATCACTCAATACGAAATAACACCCTTACGTTTCATGGTGCTGAAAATCTTATTATTGACATATACAGCCCAATATGCATGCAAGTGACTTTGATAGACCTTCACAAAAATTGGAATTTCAGCACAAAATTGATCAATTTTGACATGAATTTCAATTTGGATTGTTGGAGAAATTTTTTTGTTCGGTTTTCTAGAAGTTCGATTTTGTGGGAAAATCAGGCGACAGACGATAAGAAGTTGGAATCAACACCGATTTTTACCACGTTTTTATTAACTCGCTTCCTTGTTTGTGTGTTTGTCCAGCACAAATCTTGCAATCGATTTTTAACTAACTTCCCGACTAGCTAGACATTTGAAACTTTTAGAATAGCCCAGAACACGATGACAATGCATTCTTTTAATACTTTTAACCATCTTTAAGCAGAATTGGATTCATTTTCAGTTAATTTTGTTTTGTATGGAAAGTTCGTTTGGAAAAAATCCGCAAGGTGGCGTTTCGATCGAATTAAATGTTTCAACTTTTACGTAACGGCGTTTGACGATTTTGAAAACAGAATATGTGAATTTAGTTTGTTTACAAAAATATTGTGCGAAAAAAAGTTTATATGATTCAACGGAAAATTTAAAAACGTGGTATATAAAAAGTTCTTTTTATCTTGTAATTATTAGAATCACTTCAAAACCTTTTAACCCGTCAAAAATTCAATTTCGAAATTTCACAGTTGTTTCCCATGTAACCAGAGCCTAAAAATGCTCAGTTCTAGACTGAAGTGTTTTTAAAAAAATAGCTTTACAATTAAAAAAAAAATTTTTTGCTCTGTTTGCTTTAAAAGAGAGAGAAGAAGAAGAAGGGGGGGGGGGAGATAGAAGAAGGGAAAAAAGTTATCTTTCTGTTAGCCTAGTTATTCTGAATCCAAAATCATTGGAACCCCCATGTAGAGACCTTCAGGGTCTCGGATCTATTTGGCGTTCCCGGGCCAGCTTTCCTTTTTATCATAATTCGGGCCAAACCTACTTTTCCCCATATTCAGGTGCGGTCTATCTCGACCATTAAAAGATGAAAAAAAAATCTGCAATCGATTGACAGATATTAGGAAAAGAAGCCTTTATTAATGGTTTGTGACATTTTAATTAATGGAAAAAGGGATGGGGAAATTCTTCACGCTTTAATGATGCCACGATAATTTAATGACTATGAAATGCTGGTTTAAATGGCTTGAAGAGATATGCATTCCATTGGAAACTAAATATTAAATCCAGCTTACTTTCGACAACATAGTTCTTTAAATTTAGAGTCTGCCATTGAAAAAGTCGAAATTTAAGTAAGTTTTTCATAAATTTTTAAGAATTTTCTCCCTTTTTTTGATTACGAGGCAATATAGAGTTTGGTTAGAATTTGTTTAATATTTGTTACAATATTACTATTATAATACACGGTGAAACTTCTCTATGGCGAGCAATGATGGTTCCGAAAAAAGTGGCCGTTTTCAGGGGTGGACGTGGAAAAGGGGTTTCTTCCATACCGTTGGCTCTATGGAGTCTTTAATCCGTTCTGAACAAAATATGGCCGTTTAGAGGAGTGGCTGGCTAGAGAAGTTTCACTGTAATTATGAATAGATTATATACATTCTTAATAGGAGTACTTTAAGATGACTACTAAATATCATTTTTGCTTTAGTTGAACACAGTGGCCAGGCCTAACCAACACGGATTGAGTCGTTGATGACCTAACTAAACGATCAACAATAAGCAATGCTTTCGGTTTTTTGGCCCTCATAGACCTTTGATCCTAGGTGTTCGTGAGATGTTTATCAAAGTCCACAGGTGATGAGTTCCTGCCCTCCACCAGAGTCTTTGAAAAGTTAGGTTAAGGATTCATTAAGATAGAGAAAATATCCAAGAAATCAAATATTTGACTGTTTCCAAACGGGATACATTTACAGTGCTTCTCTTTTGTAGATTTTTTCAAACAAAATATTTATCGTAATTTATTAATTATCAATGCTAAATAGTGATCCAGAATTATCTTAAGAAGCTCTGCAATATTCCCTTTTCCTTCAGCGCTACATATCATTGAGAACGTGATCTATTTATATGTTGCTAGGTTAATATAAAAATATATAATAGTAATAATAGTGACAATGATATCAATGGAACAGGCAACATGAATTCAGAATGTACGTATCAAATACTGATCCTGACATACTCTGAAACTGTGGCATTGAATAAATAGCCCCGCGCAATGAAAAACTACTGTAGAAAATAAACTAGCTATTTCGTCATACACCAACATAATTTTCATTGACAGATTTCCTTAACCTTTTCCTTTCGGGGTGAGATAGCATGTATCAGAAGAAAACGGGCCCAAGAATATGAATATATATATATATATATATATATATATATATACTAGCTGAAAACCCGTACTTCTCTACGGAGTATACTCAAATTAAATACAACGGTCAATGTATGCATTTAATACCAAATAATATATCTATATATACATTTATAATAAATACAACGATCAGTGTATGCAATTGATGTAAAAAAAAGAAATATATATATTTATAAAAAAATCGTAACGGATATTTTTATAGACAAAATAATGTAGAAGAAAGTATTCAAATTAAATCTAATAGAACATGCTAAAGAATATAGTAGAGTTAATATGGTACAGTTTGAGGAACATTTCTTTTACTGTATTTTAATTTTTTTTATAACGTCCAATCGTCTGCCGCATTAGCAAGAAAAAAAAAATTTTCTTTGTCCATTTCGTTGTAATAAAAGAAATCAATTGATCAGCATTTAATAAATTAAATTCTAAAAATTAATCTTCAAAAATTCACAAAAAATCAGAAAATGGAGGTAAAGATTCGAAAAAGATTTCAATTTAAAGGAATTTTTATGATCTTTCTCGTGATTTAAATTTTATAACCCTCAAATTGTTATTTTAAATGCAAACTTAAAAAAAGTTACTAAAACAGCTTAAAAATTTAATTTTAAAAAATCTAAGAAGATGTTTTCAAAAAATCTGTCTTAGTGCACCCCTACACTATAAGAAGAATCGCCATGCAAAATTTCAGCCCTTTAAGTCCAGCGGTTTGGTCTATGCGTTATATGTCAGTCAGTCAGTCAATCAGTCAGTTAGGGAACTGTTTTATATATATAGATATATGTTATATATATAACCCCCTTAATGGTCGTTCTTACAAAGGGTGTAGGAAATTTCATTGTCTAAAGAGGGAATTGGAAAAATGGGCCCCGTAAGCTAAAGGTTAAAGAGTAAAATTAGTATATTGTAAAAAAATGCAGTGTTTTCGAGACAAAAATAAATGTTTTCGTGATAGAAAATAGCTTATATTTAGTTTATTGAAAACCAAAGGCAAATAACTGAAAATAGGAAGACTACTAAACGTAATTAATAGGAGAAGGGTCTTCAAAATCTTCAAACTATAGATAGAAAGAGAAAAATACTCAATGGTAAACTGGTTTTATGCCGCGAAATACACTGCTTCTAAATCGAAATCAAACAATTCTAGAATTACACATATCCGAGAAGACAGAAAAAAAGACGCATTTGTAGGTTTCTACTCACCGACATTGGACAAACATATCAGGAGTAGGATGGCGAACATGCTGATTAGTCGGGAAGTACGGTTGGGAATGGAAAAACGAGAGGAAATTTCCGACCGGAAAGGCCTTCTCTGATTTATCAGCAAGGACCACCCACATCATTTCCAACCGTCGTGTTGTTGTTCTGACTTATATAATTTCGAAATATATTCAGCTAATTTCCCTTTTGGGAAATAAGTCATTGAACAGATACATTGCAGATAAATGTCACAGGGCCGTACGATTGCGTCACTGTCATATGGTACATGGAATTATTTTCCCCAGACAGCTCAGATTTTCATTATTTTGGTGTCAAGACGTATTGGAAGTGATATATAGGTACAGTGGAACCTCGGTACTCGACGTTCATTGGTTCAAGAAGGCATGACGAGGGCCGTAAACGACGAGTGCCGAACGAATTTTTCCCATAAAGAGGTAGTTTTAAGACTGCTGTGTACAAACCCTATTGGATTCGCTCACCTCAGTGTTAACCTTTTCCTTTCGGGGTGGATAGCATGTATCCCAAAAATGAATATATATATATATATATATATATTTCATATATATATATATATATATATATATATATATATATATATATATATATATATATATATATATATATATATATATATATATAACTTACTTAATGTCCGTTCTTACAAAGGGGGGTATAAATTTTCCCGTTCTAAACAGGGAATCAGAAAAATGGGCCCCGGAAGCTAAAGGTTAAGCCATAAAAAAGATTTGTCCAAGGGTTGTCGACTTGGATTTTAAGATTATTTTTTCTCCAAATTGTACTTCGTAATAGAGAAAGAAATGTTACACCTTGGGACATTTTTCGTTTTTAAAAGGAAAAAAAATGCAACTAATATTTTAAAATTTAAATTATTCGGGAGAAAAAAATCTGGTATAGTGTGTTTTAAGCGCTCACAAATCCCTTTGGTGGACGATATTTATAAACTGAATCCTGTTGCAAAGTGCAGAAAAGTTCAGGCTATCTGAAAATACCATTTTTATTGGATTATCAGCATTTTTGTAGCTGTAAATAGTAGGGAAATTTTCGCCATAGGTTAACATTGAGGTGAGCGAATCCAATAGGGTTAGTACACAGCAGCCTTAAGACGTATTGGAAGTGTTATATAAGTACAATGGAACCTCGGTACTCGACGTTAATTGGTTCCAGAAGCCATGACGAGTGCCAAAAGCGATGAGTGGCGAACAAATTTTTCTCATACAGGGGTAATTTTAACTGAAGTAGTCCGTTACTGAACCCAAGAAATTTCACATTTCAGTTGGTACTTTATAAATTGACGGGATTGTTTTTTGATACAAAATCTCAAACCTGGAGGGACATAATTAAAAAGCAATAATTATATAAAACAAAATTAAATTTAACTTCACTTAACCTGTACTGAGAGGAGTTCATGGTCTAATAGGATGGTTTTTGCTTGAAAGGGGAGTTCCCTCCTAACTTGAAAAAATTCAAGTTTTTTTTTTGTTTTTGTTATAAGACGGTATTTTTAACGTAGGATTACGTTTCTCAATAACGGTCCTCCGGAGAGAGAAAAAATTGTCCGTCCTGCGTCGCGAGTTAAAATTTTGGCAGTGCGCCGAATCCAGTAGCAGTAAACAGTTAAACAGAAAAGTACCAAAATGCGAAAGAAAAAGGTAAGCAACAATAGGTAATCCTACGTTAATAACTCGCAGCAGTTTCGTTTGAAAAGACTACCTGAATTTATTTTTTCATATATTTACGTTTTCAGATAACTATAACTGCTCCAACTGTGAAAGGCATTCAACTCAGAATAAAAATAGTTTTAGTATGTGTTTTTCTTCACTCTGTTTTCCTATATCAGGGACTCTGCTCCTGACGAAGAAAGCTAATTTTGCTTTTGAAAAGTTCTAACTTCCCATTTTCACTCGTAAACGAAAAAGCACACACGCGTAGGAGCAATAACGAATCGGAATTGACGGTGTATTCCGCATATGATGAAAAATAACTCTGGAATTAATTTTGCTGTTTTTTTCTTGTTTTTTTTTATTATTATAAAGAAGATGAAGGGGCCGTTGCATGCAGGAATCGTAACGGATACAATTTTTTACAACAACCCATAAACATCTGAAAGGATTCCTTCTTTAGTGCTGCTCATTTTATGGAATTACTGTCCATGAATCCCGGTTACCCCTAGAGGGCGCATCCCCAGATGTCAGATCGGGGAATACCTCCATTGGTTGGTAGAAAGCATATAAAATACCTTCCGCGCACCAACAGGTAAAAGTCTAACCTTTTTCGAGGCATTGGCACCCCTCTTCTGTGGATAATGCATTATTCGTCTTCTTTTTTCTTTTTCTTCTGCACTATTCCTGGACACGACAACAGCAAAAACTGCCCATGAAATGCTCTAATTTTATGTTTATATATATATATATATATATATATATATATATATATATATATATATATATATATATATATATGTGTGTGTGTGTGTGTGTGTGTGTGTGTAATATCTTAAATATTAAGCCCTCCATTCTAGCATTTAAATTTCCTTTTCCTAAGTCTAAACCCCAGAAATACTAATTTATCGTTTAAAAACCCTTAGCCACAGAACTTCCCATGTATCGCATGCCTTTGCATTTCTACACGTGTATATAACCGAATTCAGGAGTGGGTTAGCATCTCGAGCCCCAAAATCTGCTGACCCTACAAATAATAGTCACATGTCTACCTCGCCCTCGCGTTTAATGTTGAAAGGTGATAATATTCCGAGCCTTTCTTCTGAAATGAACGATGTACTTTTGTCGCTCTAATAAACGATTCGGCCCGACTGCTGCCAAATTTAATTTTATTCCTTTTAAGCTGAGTCTAGCTCCAGCCATGTAAATATGAGCTAGTTTTCACTTTGAGGTTATAATTTAATGACGTGATGTAATGTGTATATTACATATATATATATATATATATGTGTGTGTGTGTGTGTGTGTGTGTGTGTGTGTGTGTGTGTGTGTGTAACGATAACGCCTCACCTTTATTACTTAAAGCGCATTCTAAATTATCCTTTTATCCTCTCCGTAAAACACAGCCCCTATTCCAAATTGCGATCTAGAAGTAAATTAATTAACTAACTAGTTTGTCCTTTAATGCACGCGCTGAAAGTCATGCGACTATGATTCAGAATCTTCCGCCTTTTCGACATACAACGCGCATGTTCCCTTTGACTCATAACCACGAGATTCTAACTCTTTATGTCTAACGTGGTTTTACCATGTGTTCGTTTCTAACCAATTATAGAATTCTAAACGCCTAGCGTCCCCTTGGTATAAAAGGTGCAGCAAAGGATTCCCCGGACTTTTTTCTCTCTGCTTCATTATTTCCTTGCTGTGCTCTCGTGTTGTCCGTTCTCGCGTCTCTTCTTTTCGTTCTGCTCTTCTAATGCCGCTGCTGTCCACTGACATTCGGTTCAGATCCTGTGGGTTCGAGACCCGCTGTTGGCATGGATTTTTGTAGCTGTCCGGAATCGGCTTTAAACTGTAGGTCCCGATCTAATTAGCCCTCGTGTAGCGAAAATTTGACTGTAGCGCTCCAAACCAAATCAAATCAAACTGAGCCGCTACTGTCCGAGTATCGTGATGTCTAGTTTACTCAAGCTCCGGCGGGTTCCGATGTCGTTATTATCTTGTCGCCAATTCGTGCCGCTTTTAATAACATAAGGAATCATGTGAAATAAATACTTCAAAGGAGAGTGACTACGTGTTTCTTTAGTGTTCCTCCTGCAAACCTTATATCATCCTTTTGTGCCGCGTATCTTCGATGTGTGATGAACTAATGTCTTCACTCTACTTCAACATTAATAAAGGATAATCAATGTATTTCCCAACCTCGAGTGTATTTTTCCGTCTCGACTACAGAAGTGTTTGAATCGCGCCCGTAATGTACCTTTCATTACTTACACTTACACACACACACACACACACACACACATATATATATATATATATATATATATATATATATATATATATATATATATATATATATATATATATATATATATATATACAGTAACCACCGCTTATAGTGATCAGTGGTTATAAGAATCAACCGTTTATAAGAATCAATATCGCGAAAACAAAAACAGATGTATTATTTCCATGTTAAAATTTTCGCTTTAAAGAGTCAATCCACCGGTTTAAAGAATCAGTTTACACTCTTCGCTTTCCTTTAATTTTTCCAAAAAAGCAACTTAAACCCTCAAAAGGCACGAAGTTCTTTCCCCTTTTTTTTAAGAAAGATTGATAAGATGGGGTGGAATATAGTCATAAAATTCATCCCTTTCTTTGTTAGACATAACATAATAGTGTCCCCTTAAACGCTTCAGCACAACACTGTCCTATTAGCTTGACCCGGTGGCATCTTTACCCGTGTGGGTCCAATTTCACTTTTCTCCACTGACAAACAAAAACAGGGACTCTTTTTCCCACCTCCCACATCCTGATTGCGGCTTCCTGGACCCTGAAACACATAAATCTTCAGCGAAGTGTCCACTATCACTTAGGCAAACGTGACATTAGTAGATTCAGCACGTTATCAAACCGTGAAACGTAAGCTAGAAGGTGAATCTTCGTCTGAGACTATTAGTATTGAAAGAGGTATAAACAGCCTCCTAAAACTTCATTACGTCAAACTATCATAGAAAACTTTCTTGCTCCCTTCCGGTAGTTGAAATGTTAAAACTGTTAAGCAGGTATGTTGTAACAAATATTGGATTTTTTCTTTTCTTACTATAATCATGTGTATCTACTTATAGGTCTAAAAATTAAGTTGTAATTTTAAAATTATAAAAAATAATTTTAATAAAAGATAATTAACGTAAATTAAAGAGTATTTTATGGTAAATTATCTAATATATGTATATATAGGCGTGTGTGTGCCTGTCCAAAAACCTAAATTTCGGCTATAAGAATCAACCGCTTATAAGAATCAAAAACAGTAATAACAAACGAGATTCTTATAAGCGGAAATCACTTTATATATATATATATGCAATGCTCGATTTCTAGAAATAGAGGTGCCGGAACTGTAACCTTCAGGGGGGGGGGGGGGGGAATTCCAAATTATTGGTCTGAAAAAAATAATTCTTTGGTTATGCAAAAACTTGAACATGTTATTTATTTCCAAATTTTTCTTTGCAGAAAAGTACAAATATGTGTTGAAATAAAGTAATAAAAGTGATTAAATAAATGTTTTTAACTATCGTAATTTTTTTTTCCTGAAGAGAGGTACCGGAACGCCGTTCCGGCGCGATCCGCCTCAAATCGAGCCCTGTATATATGCATATATATATATATATATATATATATATATATATATATATATATGAAATGTTTATAAAGTAATGTTCAGAAGAAAATTTGATGATAGTTAGTTTTATGTGAAGGTTAATCGATAAGAATATTTTTTTTAATTATATCATCACAGAGTTTGAAAAATATGGTCATTATTACTTTTCTTGCACTATTTTCTTAGAAATCCAAGAGCTTCATTCGTGTTCGATGTTTTAAATGTCAAACAATTGCAATTCTAGTATTTCTGGTGACAATTCAAAATGTCTGTTAAATCCTGACAGCACAGAATTTTACTATGTGAGGAAAAACGTTGGTTTGAAACGATAATCAACATCTGATCGAGCCTTAGCGTTTCGGGTAATTTCGACATCAATCAAAGTTTTTGAGCCATGAATTTTTGCCCCTTTTGTAAAAGTTTGTTTACATGTTTAACCACCATAAATTTTCTGAACCTACGAATAGAGATTCGTCGAACTGCTGCTCGCGAGCCACATACGGCTCTTTGGTTGCGTACATACAGATGCGTACCTTGTTATTTTTTTCCCCAAGAAACTCTATGACTCCGCATCTTTCTCTCCATAGTCCCTTAAGATATAAAGTTTCCGTGTACATTGTTTGTCGCCCTTGGCAATTGCCCCTATGCCAAGGTATGCCATATGTACGCTACTGCGTACATATGGCTCTGAAGTAAAACTGAAAAGGAAAATAAAACTATCATAGTTTCATTTATTAAATTGTCACTCAAAAGCTAAACCCGGGGACAGGGCATAGCAAATGTCGTCATTGAATGCATGGAGAAAAATCATATCCCACTCAGTAAAATTATGCCGCTGACAACCTATTGCAAAAAGTATGACTGGAGCGAAAAAGGGTTTTGTTTCGATTTTAAAAGGAAAAATTAATCATGAAGTGATTACTTCCCATTGTATACTCCACAAAGAAGAGCTTTGTGCATAAACATTTCCAGGAGAAATCGGTAAAATTATTGAATTGGTAATTAGGATGACTAACTTTATTACAGCAAGGGGACTTGACCATCGACAATGTAAAGAGTTGCTAGAGGAAAGAGAGCGAGTTTTCAGATCTTTTCCAGCACAACAAGGTTCTGTGGATTTCCTGAGTCGACTTGTTAAAGCGTTTTGCATCTAGGAAATAAAACTATTACAACAAGGGTGTTCAGTATTAAGAATTGACAGAAGATCAGTGGTGGCAAAAATTGTACTTTATGGTGGACGTTACATCACAACTGAGACAGCTCAATCGTAACTCACAAGGCAAGGGAAATACTGCTTTTTAAATGGTGGAAGAAGTTATTTCGTTCGAAAAGAGACTGATTCTGTTCGCTGAAGGTTTGGAAAGAGGAATTTTAGTTCATTTCCCAAACATGTCTCAATATCGCTGAGTTCCGCATCGTTCAATACCGGAATGAGAAAACAATGTCCTCATCAACAAAGATTGTTTCAAGACAGCTTCAAACATGAGAGAATCTGTTTTTGAAAGATTCAGGAATTCAGAAATGTTAAAGTGGTTCTAGCTTTTATTATAAATCCTCTTAATGCCAATGTGAAGGAATTAAATTTTTCCCCGTTTGATATTAACAAGGCTAATTTTGAAATACAACAGCTGGACTTGACAAACAAAGACTTATTTGGAGTCTTCGTGCTGAGAAAGAAGAACTGAAAAAAGAACATTGCAGTTCGATTTCACAGACAAGCAGGGTGCTAAAAAAGACCTACCGATGGCACACTCAATGATTTTTAATACTACTTGGGATAGTCTTCTGGACTCATAGCATGAGTTGAAAAAATTGGCAGTTAGTGTACTCAGTATCTTCGGATCTGCGTATTTATGTGAGCAGTCGTTTTCTAACAGGAATTTCATTAAATATAAAGTGAGGAGCGAAATTATTGATGCCAACTTGGAATCGTGCCTTAAATCAAAAACTACTTGATACAAACTGGACATGCAGAAACTTTCTAAGGAAATGCCATTTTATTGCTCACACTGATTAAAACAAATGAGAGCAATTTTTTGTGATTTTTTTTCATCCTTTAACCGTCGTTGTAATAAATATTATAACTTGTTACAGAATTACTTTAAATTTTCCTTATTTGTAAAAATATATTTATGGCTCTCGAATAATTTTTAACTTGTGAGTAGGCCTGGGGGATGTTACATTTTTCACATCGCGATTACATCTTCAGTCTAACATCGCGATGTGACGATGTATCGCGATGTTAACCACGAACGTAGCCAGCAGGTGGCAGCGTGCCTCCCTAAAAAAATTAACATAGATTCATACATAAAAATGAGACCAGGTTGTTGTCCTGCAATAGACTAAACTAATTAAACATTTAAATATCTTTTATTTTGAGCCAAGAATATCTGCATTTCTGCATTTTTGGAAGCAATGCAGTTCTCTGTCTTGTAATAACACTTCGTGCTGAATACTCTAAAAAGAAGTACGACCAAAAAACCTAACAGTAAACACACTGACAATCGAAACAAATCCTAAGTTCACACACGCATGTACAGAAAGCAGGACTCTTGTGCTGGTCTGGACCTTTGCGATTTATCGCTTCGTCTTTCTAATCACTACAACACACTCTATCACAACATCGAAGAGAAAGTCACGTGATGGAAAACAGTGGCGTAGCGAGCATAACTGGCACCCGGGGCACGATACCTTTTTGGCGCCTCCCCCCCCCCACATAAAAATTTAAATTTTCCAGAATCTCTTATTTGTCTTGGGGACCATTTGGCGCCCCTCTGCGAGTGGCGCCAAATGGTCCACTGATGGAAATTCCACTGATGGAAATTCCACTGATGGAAAATCGCCTTATGCCCAAGAAGAATTCGAGTAGTCGTTAGTCAATTATAGTCTGTCTAAGTATTGACGGTGTGAAATCGGAAAATCGTCCCTTCAAGCTAAGCGATGTGATATAGTAAAACCACGCATGCGTACAAACATCGAACACCGGGAAATCGCCGACCAAGCGATGCGACATTGTAACATCGCGCATGCGCACACACAAACATCGGAACCGTCTTCAAGCTAAGCGATGTGATATAGTAAAACCGCGTATGCGTACAAACATCGAACACCGGGAAATCGCCGACCAAGCGATGCGACATCGTAACATCGCGCATGCGCACACAGAAACATCGGATCCGTTTGTGTGACACCGGGAAATCGCGATGTTACGATATATCGCCGATTTGAAAATTATGAAACCGGTGTGACGATGTCGGCTTCACACCGGTTTTTCACGATGTATCGATACATCGCCCAGGCTTAGTTGTGACTACAGTTTTAGCTCCTCCATCTCAAAAGTTTGCCGTCCCCTGATCTAGTGTATTGCTGCTTTCAATTCATAGATTCAATTCTTCCTAAATGTTTTTTTATTAGTATGTAGCTCGGAACGAATATGAGATGGCAAAGCCAGAATTCGGCTTTCTCTAGAGCTTTTTTATTTGCAGATGATCTTGCTGATCTAGGTCATTGACTCACCTTATTTTTTTAAATAGTAGGAAAAATATTATTAATTGCTTCTTTAAAACTCCCCATCTTTTTGGACCACCTCTCAGAACGTTATATATTTGTTGAAATAGCCAAGAACGTACAAATGATTCAAAACATATTTCAGCCCTATCATCTGTGCTTATTTATGATGTCAACTATTTTAAATAAATGTAATTTTTTTTTCATGGGAACAAACTTCCTCCTCCCTTCAACAGTCAAAGACCTGGACCAAAAGACTCTTCACCGAGCTTCTGGTGAAATTCCAAGCCCGTAATTTTCAGTAGTATTTTCTTGAGATAACCTCTTTAGCAGTGCCAGATCTAGGAAATTTCTCAGCGGGGGCAAGTCAGCTCCATGCCGCCCCTGTAGCTGTTTTTCACTATTTAATGTAATAATAAATAACAGGATAAAAGTAATAGTCTTTTTAATGGTGTGCCAAACTGAATTTATTGAAATAAAAACAAATATATTTTTAACTTAACAATACTATAACATAGAAGTATGTGCATTTTTTTTAAATACCGACTAAAAATGAAACCCACTAAAACCCATTACTACCCTTTTGCCCAAGCAATGATGGTCTTCGCAGCTACCTTTTATTATGCTTTAGAAAATGTGTTGTGTGCAGATATTTTTACAAAATTATTTTCCTTGATTTTCTTTCAGAAAATGAGTTGATCGCTTCTTCATAATTTATTGGATTAGCCTCTTGGCATTCTATAGAAAGTATTGCGAGGTTTTTCAATCTGTCTTGAGTCATTGTTGATCTGAGATAGTTTTTAATTATCTTCAGTTTGCCAAAACTCCTCTCTCAGTTTGCTGATGTAGTTGGAAGCGTTAGATAAACTCTCAAGGCTATGCACACATTTGAGAAAGCATCAGTCAAATCTCTTTCTTGGATAAGGTTTAGAAGAACATGTTGATTTATTTCTTCAAAATTAACTGTTGAATTCTGTAACTGGTCACGAAGAACTAGGATTTCAGTAGGGAAGTCATCTTTACTTATATCTTCAAGATATTTACTAGCTAAGTTTGCAGCACGAGTTTTCAACTCCTTGTCATTCAAGCTTTTCAAATTTTTACAATTTAGAAAAAGAAATATTGTTGAGTGCACTTATACTTTCAACTATCTTTTCTTCTATCTTTCAACTGGATCAGTATCACATCGATTACTTCCTTCATACTATGGTAAAAACTTTCTTCTACAGAGAAACTTCTTCCTTCATCTTGCGCCATCTCTCCAGGCATTATTTTCCTTTTTGGGATTCTGCGAGTTTCCATAGTTGGCCCCACTTCAGTTTATTGCGCTATTTCTTTGGCAGTCTTTATCCATTCATTTATTTCATTTCTCAGACTTTCCACGGTTTTGGTGAGACCTTCCAACATTTATATTGTTTTTGACAATATTATGTTATGTTTTCTGTACTTCCTTGTTAACTCTGTTAATTTCTTAAGATATTTGCCAAACAACCAAATACTAAATAAGTCAGAAATCTTTCAAAGTACGAATGAGACTGGAGGTATCAGATTTTGTCTCTGGTATATAGTGTTCTTCGTTAAACTCAGTGAGAGCGCTGATTACTCCTTGAAAGTCTTTTACAAGAGCATGCAGGGCCGTTCCTAGGGTAGCTGCGCGAGAATAATTTTGCCCTCCCCCCTCATACCGTATGGATTAATTGAAATTTCTCTGAAATATTTTTACCTTAAATGAAACAACGAATTACAGAAAATAGTATAAATTCAGTTTAATTTTTAATTTTACAACCTAACATAATAATAATAATTATTAATGTATTAATATAATAACCAAATGAATACGTTATATTAAATAGATATAACACATATCTATTAATACATATACTTAATAAGTCAGTCAAAAAGCTTAAATAATCTTTGCTTTTCTTGCCTTTTTAATGCAAATTCTGTTATAATATCTGATACATCTATATCTTCCGAAATGTCCTTTTCGATACTAATAATAGATAAGTCTGAAAGCCTTTCTTGTCCCATTGTTGATCTCAAATAATTTTTTATTTTTTTAAGTTTTGAAAAGCTTCTTTCCCCTTTAGCCACAGTCACAGGTAATGTTTAAAAATATTCGTATGGCAATCACTAAATTTGGAAACAGATAGATGAGGTTATTTGTAAATAGGTATTGAATCACATTTAACGCGTTCATTTCAGGGGAAATATAGGGTGCAACGTTGTCAATTTCATCGCATAAATCTTCAGCTATAATATCTTTTTCATTTTTAAATGGATGATGTCACATACTTTCCATAGATTTACATTTTGTAGACCTATTTGATTTATCTGTTTCAAGGAAATTATTTAGGTGATTGAGAAAACTGAAAACTGTGTGATGTTGTTTTAATTTTCGAACCTTTCTTGTATTTTTGATAATGCAGTGTCCAATATTACAAAATAAAAATTAATTTTGAATTAGTCTTCTGGATTTTTTGGAGCCTCATCTTTACATTTGTAGTCAAATAAAGAACTTAAAAAAAGGCGCAATGTAAGTTAAGCTGTTTCTCGATAAAGATTAACTTTTGCAAAGAAACGTTCCAAATCGATTTTATTTTAATTTTGCTCATATTTTAAATGCAATTCCCCCTACGTTTACTTTAATAAAAAAAATCGTATTTTCCTGATTTCTAAAATATTTGCTTTATTTCACGCACACGTTAAAGAAATAAAGTGATGCAGTTCAAAAATCCAAGTTTACACTTGTTCCTGTAGTATATGTTTAACATTTGCAAAATAAAAAAAAAACATTTAAAATAGAATTAAGTAATGAATCCTACCTTTTTTTTTTTTTTTTTTCAAAACAAATATCAAACCATAAATCTATTATTTCAATTTCGAACCGCTAACCGCGCAAAAGAAAAAATATCAAGTTTACTTATCTGTGAAATATTTTTATTGGTCAGCAATCACAAAATCGAGCACGAAAATTAGAGACAAAAAGCTTTGTTTTTCAGTTGTTGAGATGGATACGTTCGAAATTAATCTAGTGCAAATTATCCCGGTCCTTGTATTTATAGGCTCAGGACATAAACGAGTATTTTCCTGCAACCTGATAAAAACCGCCCGCACCGACGCGGTGCTGGCGATGCGACGCGATTTGATGGGATGATGGGTTAAAACGTGTTAAAACAAAAACGAACAATGTATTTCCCAACTGGTTGCGACGTGGAGTAGCGTTTTTAAAACCAATCTGGATTCCAGTTATACTTGTAAAATGCATTTTTAACTCTAAGTAGTTACCTTGCATAATGATATTTTTATATTGATTATTTTACTAATAAATTAGTTTTAAATTTTTTTTAACCGGACTGCTGACTTGCCGCCCGTGTGCCCCGCACCCTTGGCACCCCCAGGTTGGAACGTCCCTGAGAGCATGTACTGCTTCGGACTTAGCAGACTATCGAGTATCACTGGTTCCTTTTAAATTCGTTTTTGTGTGTTTCTTTCATGACTTTCCACCGTTGTGTTGATGAAACAAAATAGGTGTATAATCTCTGGATCATTTCAAATACGTTCTCTGTTTCAGGAAATGTTGATGCTGTATGTAGTCCCACCAGATTCAAGGAGTGGGCTGTGCATGGGACAACAGTTGCTAATGGGTTGATATCCAAGAACCTAGCTTGAACTCCTATATAAACACCACACATGTTCGACCCATTATCATATGTTTAGATTCCACAATTTCCTATTTCTAACCCATCTTCCTCCAACTTATGAAACATTAGCGCCCTTTACACGTACGTTCTCTCCCGCGAGAAACCACGATCCCGCGTGATTGAGTGCACGTGTGAAGGTGTCGGAGAGGAAGGGAAAGCTGCTTTGAAGCGTACTTTAAGTTTTCCCGCACGCAATCCCGTGCGCCCCAAGCACTCGCGGAAGAACGTACTTGCAAAGGGCGCTATTGTATCTGCCAAG
This sequence comes from Dolomedes plantarius, assembly GCA_907164885.2. NCBI lineage: Eukaryota > Metazoa > Arthropoda > Arachnida > Araneae > Dolomedidae > Dolomedes > Dolomedes plantarius. The sequence continues at coordinate 72,933,659 of OU015498.1, read as the reverse complement.
TACTCCCCAGATTTTCAAATAACTGCTATAAAATCAATGAAGCTTTCTCTGATATCAAATTGGCCGTTTTCATCCTTAGTAACACATCGGATTAGTTGGCTCATATGTTCTGTGTGTGATTTATCAGGTGTGCAATCGAACAATACTGCGTAGTACTTTGCGTGATATATGTCATTCAGTATCTTCTTTCGAACATGATCTCCCATCATTTCAATGAAACTGTACCACTGATTTATTGAACGCTTGCACAATTCACTAAAAATTACAATTTACAAGCGGACGCACCGACAGGCGACAACGACAAGTCTGCAACTGGCACTATTTTTTCCCGCCTCTCCTCATCTCTATGAGTCACGAGCCACCCTCCCGTCCCGTAGCTACCTGCTTGTTTTTCAGCAATGAAACATTCTCCGCAAATCACATCAACGCAATTTGCGCTCTTCTGTTATTGAAATACGCTTGTTTTACTTTTACGTAAAGCAAGGATTTGAGTTTACTTTCTGTAATTAATAGTTTAATAAAACCCCACCACTATAAAAAGAAAGTGATCTGAGGATATCTAAATTTTATGTTTTATTTATATTTTTATGGCACTATGAAATTATAAAAAAAGGATCAATTTTTCAATCCCATTTTGCGGGCAAATGGGATTTGCAAATGGGATTGAAATTGGGAGGCATGCCACCCGGGGCAGTTGCCCCCTCCCCCCCCCCCTCTCCTCAATCCGGTACTGCTCTTTAGTACCCGTAATGTTCCTTGCGTGGAAAACAAATACAAATAACTAAAAATAATTTAAAATATAAAATTATAAAAAAACACTTGTTTATTCGACGAGCTGACTACAGACTTCACTAATAGATCTGTCAAAGAGATATTGCTTACATTCATTAAAAGGCTGAGGCATCACTAAATTTAATTAGTGGACCCATTATTATTATTATTATTATTTTGAAAACGCTGCGCCACTTATTTCTTAGTGGTTCCTGGTTATGGCAAATTTTCAGCCTAAAGAATGCAGAATGTTCAGTCAAAATGGGAAAGACACATTGCGGTTCTCAGTTTGACTATGAAAGACCAGTATAGTCTAAGGATTTATGGAAAGCATTACAGTATTGACACCTGAAACCCAAGCGTCTGTTTTGGTTGCTTGACCCTAGTGATTGCCCTTTTTATAAAAATTCTTCCAAACTGTTCTGTACTGGTACATTTTCAGTACAATGGCGTGATATTTAAGCAAAAATAATTAGCAAAAGATATTTTGAAATTATATTTGTTATATATAAGGAAATTATCTCTTCTAAAAGGGAAATAAAAAGTTATCTCAGACATGTTTGACCGTAGAATACGTTTTGTGGTTGGGGGTTGAGAAATAGAGCAACAGTTACATTCGATGACTACATTTATTTAATGCAGTTTCACAGGAGTTGCCGCTAACCGAGATTGATGCAGTTTCCTGAGAGTTGCCACAAGGTGGCTCCACTAATGTACTGGCCGCTTTATCGTCAGCTACTTTTCCGCGTTAAAGCATGTTCCTCATGTGTTCAACAGTAGTGACTGGCACCTTTTCGGATTTTTCAGACTCAACTCTCTTCATTTTATTCATTTTTTACCTAGTTACGTTTGTGTATACGTTTCATATGTGCCACCACAGTGGAGCATAGGTCCCTTTATACACTTCTAACCGCTATAACTTTCAGAAATTATGACCGATGATCATGAATGTAAGGGTTTTACATAGACCTCGTTGAGAAAAAGCCTTATACACCTTACTTGTGTAACTCTGATGCGTAGTTCGTGCGTTAGGGCCCCTGAAGGCTACAAACCCCTCCCCTCCCCTCGAGAACCAGCAATTCGAATGCACGTGCAAGGTATTCTGTTTATAACTTTGGACTTTTGGATTTCAAACAGGATATCACTTGTTACTATCCTCTGGTTAGTTACTGAGTTATGGCTGTTATAAATTTCTACTTATTTCGTCGCACCCTAACTCAAAGATGGCACCTCATATATGACACCGATTTGAATGAGTTATTCTGCGACTAAAAGTGAAATTAAAGTAAACCACTAATCCCCTTCTGATCTAGTGGTCCCTTTTGCAGGGGCATGCTTAAGGTTTTAGCGGCCCTGGGAGAAACACATTTACTGGCAATCAAATTTCTCTATGTACTAAGTAATGGATGTTGCAATACAACCCCGACCCCCCCCCCCCCCCCACGAAAAAACAGCACCCACTACTGATTTTACTAATTATTACTTTTAATGCATTACGTTTCGATATTAAAAAACCTACATTCTAGCTACGTAAAAGAAAATTATACATGAAATTACAACGGGTCCACTAAAATATAAAATGAATCAATTTGTATGAATAATGAAACAATGGAAAATTACTATTTACACGATTTAGAAAATGTAAATTGTTAAAAACAAATGCTTACATGTATGAATTTATTGGTTATAAAGTTGGTTATAATTTTTCTTGATTTCTGAGCAGCAATATTGTCTATTATAAGTAAAAAGTCCAAAGAAAATGAGAGATCTTTTTCATTAGAAATAAATGCCAAGGAGGACAGGCGTAAAATCCGCATTCAAAGCTTACTGATTGTACCTGCCTTGTTATATTTTCAATTCTTCGAGAAGTGGGAAATAAAATCCATTATAATGATAGAGAGAACATGTAAATGCCATTTTTTTTACCTCACTCTTTCAGCCTTCAGACCCCTTTCTTCCCAAAAGGTTTGGAGCGCATTTACTTACTTGTCTTACACTCCCTGGAGGGATCCCTGGTCTTGTCTATTGTTTGATTTGAATAGACCAAACATTTGACCAAATGGTATTCGTTCACAAAGATATGTTCACGTTTTTCTCAGTTTGCAACTACTCCGTGAAAACGGACAGATTCCCACAAAATGGTTTATAATTCTTCAAATGACTGTATGTAGTGACTGACAGATAGTAGATATAGAAACTGATATCGAAAAAAAAAAGAATTGATAATCAAGGTTTTACTATAACTGAATTGAAGATAAATCATGTTTTTCTAACCGAGAAATTCTTCGAAAAAAAAGGGCAGTTTGTCAATTAAGATTCTTTCCACGGTTCTTTAAAAAAAAATCAAAATATATATATATATTTTTATAAGTTGAATTATCGAAACCGTGAAAATTGAGGGATTTCTTTAAAAAACCCGTAACATTTAGAAAAGTGTTGCGATGAGGAATAAAAATGGCGGCCTTTGGCGGTTGCCCAGTTCGTCCATCCCTATACATGGCCCTGCCCTTTTGCTCGAAAACTTCTTGCTATCGAGATGGGATTTTTCACAAGTTTTTATCGCTAAACCCATTTTAAAGGCAATGTTTACCTAGAAATGTCCCCTCCTACTACTATGACGTCATGAAACAGCGTTGAGTAGATTTACAATCGACTCATCTTGCAATACAGCATCTATTGAGAACGTTCCGACTGTGTTTTCAACTGAATAAACAAGTTAACTTCTAATGTTTTGATTTGTGTAGCATAATTTCAAGTTTGAATTAGTCATGTTATATTCTTCGCCATTTTTAGAGTTATTGTGTATAGTGTAAGTTCATATTATTTAGGGACGCGTGTTAAGAATCATGTTTCTTCTGTATAAAATAAATCTGTAACTGTTGCCTTAATTAATGGTAATTTTAGATTTCGCAGTTGTTATAATCTATGCTGAAAAAAATGATCTGTTCTGTTTTAATTAAAGATGTCGGTGTTGAGAGCAATCTTTTTTATTGTTTGTTAACTAATGTTTGTAAAATATTAATTGTACACTTGGGAATAATTTGTCTGTATTGACAGATAAATGAATAATATTTTAAAAATATATCTTAACTTTCACTAGAATAATAGGTTTTCCACATAGGAAATGTTTTATTTTGAGTCTGTAAGTGTTAATGATTATGCAAGTTTCCCCTTGTTTTATAATTTGGGTTCACCAAAGTCAGATAAAAAACCATGAGTACTTTGTTTTGTCATCCAACTGGGCACATTCTAGAACAGGGACCAGGTGGACCCCTTAGGGGTCAATGGAAGTTTAAAAAGGGTCTATAATATTCCAGGGGTCTGTTGGTAGAATATCGGCCTTGAGGTGGGGAAACTTGGTCTGACTCTAGGTTCCAGCAGCAGTCGTTATAATGGTGCTTAGATGTTTGGAAGGAAGCTGTTCACCATTTACCGAAAGGGAGCGTATGACAATAGTAGTGATTAAAAAAATTCATCATTGAGAAAAAATATGTAAGACCAACTTTCCCTCTTTAGTAAGCTAAAATAAAGCAATGTCCAGATTTCAACCAGCTATCCTTTAAAGTAGGGCTATCTAAGGATGATGAAGGCAAGTGGGAGAATATTCATTTATAAGCCTTCGAAGGTGACGCAATTAGAGTATCAACACTAAATCCAAGATATTCATATCAAAGTTATCTCAGCCATTATTTTCAAAATCATGATAGGTTTAATCTGCATTACCCCTGGATACAAGAAACTGATTGACATATCTGAACCAAGTCCAAAACCTAGTGGAGTTAATTCAATACCACTGCTAGTATGTAGATAGCTCTACTAGGTGGTTCAACTCAGTTTGGAGCAATATGAGAGCTGTTGACTGTTTAGCTCTACCTGTTGGAGTAGCTGATGGTGCTGCCATACTTATAGGGACTGCTAATGGTGTAACAAATCTTGTGCAGAAAATGAAGGGTAAAGGACCAGTTTTGCCGTGTTCCAATCATATAGGACCACTTAATCCCATACCTATCAGAGCAGCAAAAAATCCTGATAAGCAAACAACTAAAAACCACAGTCCTTATGCACATGTAAAGCACACACTTTATATTAAAATGGTTGTTTTGGAACGAGCTTAAATCATTCTATCATTCGTTTAATCCAATACCCCAGAAATGAGCAAGAACAGTACCATTACCAATACCTGTATCATCTGTTAACATGGGTGGGAGACTTGAACCATCGCTGGATAGATCTGAGTGTATGTGTTTGAAATATTCCTCTCAAGACTTAGAAATTTCAGGTGATAGAATACTAACCTCAAGTTTGAAGATTCGTGTTTGAATTTGAGCCCTGGCAGGGGCCATTACAAGTTTGAAATTCTTTTCTACAGCAAATTTATTATCTATCATAAGAGTTTTTATATGTAATATTTTTTGTTCCTTGTATAATAGCACCATGTTATTTAACTTCTTTTGACATTATCCAACCAGAGGTGTTTCTTTCTGTAGCTAAACACGCATTGTAATCCAAGGGTACTCTAATTATTTTTCCCGTGTTTCCTTTTATCCTCTGCTCTCACTTTTACTTTTGTTTTTATTTCACAGGTGAAGGCTCCCTTCAAGAAGCTACTGTTGCTTGACAACCCAGCTTCTTGAGCCCAAGTGTTCACACTAAATGGATACCCATATTGTGGAGAGCACATTACTAGGGTGAAAATTATATTATTTAGCATTGGCTTCTGATAAATGGCAGTTCCCATTTCCTAAATATGTATTTGATAGAAAGCATTTTTATTTAATTTTTTCAAGTACATTTAAAGTAATTATTTAATTAATGTGCATCAAAGATATGAATTTTTGTCAAATTTTATATTTAAATAGATATGAAATAACACTATAATGAATGTAAATTAAAAAATTTTTTTTATAACAGTATGCATTGAATTTTTATTCAATCTTTGGAAAACTTGAAAAAGTTAGGAAAAAAGAATGTGCTGTTCGAGCAGGAATCCTTCCTTATCAAATGTCTGCCTATTCTGCACAATTTGTCATCTACCTGGGAAATATGCAATAGCATAGATAGAATGAGTTTACCTGTGAATTTTTTATTACATTTTTGTTATCTCATATAAACAGCTGAACAAAATTTAAAAAACATCATACTTCTCTTCCTAACAGAAAGTTCTTAGTTTGTTTCTTGAAAATAATACTGCAAATATTTCTTAATGTAAATATGAAAATAGCATTTCTTTCTTTATTAAATTTTTTTTAAATTTACCTTTAGCTTACAGGGCCCATTTTTCTAATTCCCTCTTTAGAACGGGAAATTTCATACCCTTTTATAAGAATGGCCATTAAGGGGATTATATATATATATATATATATATGTATATATATATATATATATATATTCTTGGGATACATGCTATCCCACCCTGTAAGAAAAAGGTTAACTTTATGTTATATGTATATTCATGATTGATAATAATGAATTAAGGGTTTTTTTTTTTTTCAATGTTTAGTTTTCAGCTTTGGAAAATTAGAAATTTTCACAGGAAAACTTAATTTTTACAAAAGATGTTGTTTTAGTAAATTTCTTACTTGATTCCAGGGGTGTAACTAGGCTGGGGCAACCAGGTCAATGCCCCGGGCTCCAGAAAAATGTTTCATTATTTACCCAGGGACTCTAATTTGTGTCCTTGCCCTGGGGCCCCTAAATGCTTAGTTACGCCCCTGTTTGATTCCCATAGCTTTTCTGCAAAATTGTGGTATTTGTTTATTATTCTAATTTTGATTTCATCATTTGGGATTTGTCAATAATTTACGATAGAAAATATTTATTTTGTGTTATTGCTAAAAAACTGTGACTATGGTTAAAATTTTCATATCCAATTTTCACAAATTTCAGCTCATTTCTATCCATACAAACAAAAACAAAAGGAAAAAGACTAAGAAATCATATTGTATCACTTGAAAATGTACCATAAAAATTTATATTTTATAATTCATTTGAAAAAAGCTCATGAAACATTTTATCTTATGAATTTGACGATTACAGTATACATTAGATGAACATTTGTATATTTTGGTAAATTGTAGTATGTATTATCAGTTATTCATACTAAAGCCCGTTGATAACTAAGTTTGCTGTTTTCTTTTATTTGAAGCATAAATTAATATATATCTAAGCTGGATGATGGCTGAATGGCAAAGGTATTTGCATTTGGTACCAGACTTTGCGAGTTCAAGTCCTACTATTGGCATGGATGTCTGTAGCCATTAGAATCAGCCCTAAGCAATAGATCTTGGTCTAATTAGCCCTTTTGTAACAAAAGATAACTGTCGTGCTCTCAATCAACTCTAACTAATATATATGATTAATATGTGCATATGTAACAAACCATATTTAAGTTGCTAAGTGGATTCTTTGGGCAGTCCGTGAGAGAAAACTACTGCATCAGTTTACTTCATTTTGGTCTTAAACGAAAGATTTTAAAGTATAGATGTATCAAATTTGGTTTTTGTGAACGTAATTTCTATTAATTAGCAATAATTTACAATAAAAATTGCTTTTTGCACATACTCAGTGACATGTATGAATGCTTTAGATACTCACTAAACACGAAGCCGCTTAAACGCATTAATTTGTTTCTGCGCATGCTCAATGACATGTTTTAATTTGGCTTTAGATACTTATAAAGCTCGAGGCCGCATAAACACGTTAATTTGTTTATTCGGAGGAATCTCTCTAGCTCTCTTTATTAGTAATTTTTTTAAGTTTATTTCTATGTTCTTATGATTTTCAACATTTGGTAATGATGTGGTGAGTATAATTTGTGTATTAGTCCTTTAATTTAGCCGGATGATAGCCAAATGACTATGGGTCTGGCCTTCCGGTACCAGCGTCTGTGGGTTCAAGTCCCACATTTGGCATGGACGTTTGTAGCCGTTCGGAATCGACTTTAAGCAGTAGGTCCCGGTCTAATCAGAACTTGTGTAGCCAAAATTTATCATAGCGCTCCTAACCAAACCAACCATTTATTTACTATCCAGTCCTCATGTTTTGGCGTGTACCAACTAATCTATATATTTAAGTTGCTGAGCTGATTCTTTGGGCAGTCTGTGAAAGAAAACTATTGTTTTGATCATAAACGATAGATTGTAATTTATAGATGTGTCAAATTTGGATTTGTAGCCGCAATTTCTATTAATTAGCGATAATTTACAATTTTAAAAAATTACTTTCTGAGCATGCTCAGTGACATGTTTAAATCTGACTTTGGACACTCACTACGAGGCCGCAAGAAACACATTTTGTTTCTGCGCATGCTCAGTGGCATTTTTTTTTTTTTATTAGACACGTTGACAGGAACTTTTAAAAACATGTTTATTCCGAGGTGCCTGTCTAGCGCTGTAATTTTTATTTTTAATTATGTTTGTGAAACATAGGATTAAACCTGATGGAAATTGTTTATTTCGCGCTGTTTCGTACTGTATTTATAGTACAGAAGACAAACATTGTGAAATTAGGTTATCCACTATTGATAAAATTGTTAATGATTGGGACTTATATAGGAATTTTGTTGTGGATGTATCTTACAGTTCATCCGTTAATAGTGCTGAAGAATATAAAAATTTGCTTTCAACAGATGGAGAATACGGTGGAAGTGTGGAGTTAACATGCATAAGCCATTTCTTTTCGGACTATTTGTTCAGGGTGCATTATGAAAACAGTAACCGAACTGTTGATTACTGGGAATATTGTTTGTAATCTGCTGTTTTCAGGAAATTATGATGCTGGACATTAAGATGTATTGCATCACTCTCCAGTTGCTGTGACAACAGAGGAGAGTCTTTGTTGTTCTGCAGGTAAAATTAGCTTACCTCATACTGATATCCGTGATGAAATAAAGTCTGTACACTGGTATAACTGATAAATCCAAAAATTTCAGAGCAAGTATTCGTCAGTATAATACCTTTTCATTTGATGCAGATGTCAAAATGCCCCCTCGAAATGGGCCATTTTGATTTAAAATCCGTGGTATGATTCATCACAGAATTTCCTCTCTTTATCCTGAATATGTAAATAATAATAGTAGTTCTTATGGGCAATTATACATTTTGATGTGAGATATAGAATTAAACCTGACGGAAATTGTTTATTTCAGGCTATTGAGTAACCATATTTCTTTTTATTGGGTTCTATAGTAATTTTTTAAAGTGTATTACTCTATTCTTAATATTATGATTTTCAACATAGGCAACGATGTGTTGAGTATAATTTGTGTATTAGTACATTTATTTACTGTGCAGCAGTCATGTTTTGACAGGTACCAACTAATTTTCTTTGTGTAACTTAAAAGGGATTAAAGAAAAATATTAAGTTTGACATTGTTTTTTAATAATTTAAAATTCATATTTTTGTGCTAATCCAGATATAAGCATTAAAACTGCAATATTTTAAAAATTATTCCTAAAGCTGCTAATTAAAATGGTAGCTACTCTTGTTTGTTTTCTTAATTGTATTTATAAATTAACTTTCAAAGTTTGGTTTTAATTTAATTTTTCTAATTTATGTTATACCTTTAATTATTTTAACATAAATTAATATAATAGTTTCTGATTTATTATGCTTTTACTTAGCATTTTTATATAGATTGATTAAAATTTTATTTGTGATTTTTTTCACCCTATCTCTCCCTCTCTCTCTCTCTTTTTGTAAATTGTATACACTACTGCTTTACTTGTCTTTTATCAAGGTATATCTTAATTAGTTCAAAAAAAGAAAATTCCTATAGTTGCAAAGATGTAGGTTTAAGATAAGTTATGATGGTGCTGACAATACAATAAAAGTCCTATTTATAATCTTATTGATGTTTATAAAATTATTATATTCATCACCAGTTTTTTATAATATGTTGCAAATATGATTTTATATAAAATATTTTTACTATAGACTCTTTGAAAATGAGAAGAAATAAAAGAAATGTACCAGATGATTCTGATGAGGAGTCAGAGACAGGATCTGCAACTCCAGATTCAGATGCTGTAAGAGTTTTAGATTTTGATAATTCAAAAATATTCAGTTCCTAAAAGTGTGTTTGATTATAATAAGAGTGATAAGGTTTTTGAATAAACAGTTACAAAAGTATATTAGATTATGTATTTCAAAGATTTAATATTTTTATTAATCTTTTATAACCATTAAATTACTTTTTTAAAGCAATATAGTGATAGGAAAAAACCAATTTTTTGAAATTTCTCTTTTAATTTCCTTATCTAATTTCTAGCCACTTGAATTTTTCTGTCTGAAAATATTTTCCTCTTTTTTTATTTATTTTATTATTATTTCTAGATAATAAACTTATAGGCTTCATATCTGTCTAAGTTAGGCGTGTCTTGTTCTATAAAAATAAGTGATGTTATAATATAAATCTCTCCTAATAAATGCCTAATCTCTCCGTCTGCCTTATGTTTACTGTCTACTAGATAAGGCACTTTCCTTTTTCTAGTATCCCCTCCCCCTCCACTCTCTTTTCAGGAATATCAAATTTTTGTGCTGTATAATTTTCTTTAGGCTTATCAAGAAATATTTGCTTTTGTGCTACAATAAGCTTCTACTCAAAAGGTTTTTTATCTACTCTGTGCACAAGCTGTTTATTAATATGATCTTCTTTGTTCAACCATTGACATGTATATATTTATCTAATATTTTAATATGACCATTTATCTAGTTTAGTGAATTATGGTCAGAATAGAATCTAAGAAATTATAAAAGAGGAGACTCACAAAACACCTGTGTTCCTAAAGAACTGTAATAATGCTTTATTTGGCACTATAAGAAATGACAACACAGCTTCACTGTAAAATAATTGGTTTAGCAATGTCTTGCAACTTCATGATAATGTTATTTGATTATATCTTCTCTGTATTATACTAATTCACACTTAGAATTTAAGGTATTAAATTCAATTTGCAAAAGTAGTACTGCCATATTAATGAAATTCCGTCATATAGTTTCACCTTTTCATAATTATATGTGAGTTAGCTAGCTTTGTTTGATATATAATTAAATGTACAGTGATTTCCGCTTATAAGAATCACGTTTGTTATTACCGTTTTTGATTCTTATAAGCGGTTGATTCTTATAGCTGAAATTTAGGTTTTTGGACAGACACACACACACACATCTATATATACATATATTAGATAATTTACCATAAAATACTCTTTAATTTACGTTAATTATCTTTTATTAAAATTATTTTTATAATTTTTAAAATACAACTTAATTTTTAGACCTATAAGTAGATACACATGATTATAGTACGAGAAGAAAAAATCCAATATTTGTTACAACATACCTCCTTAACAGTTTTAACATTTCAACTATGGGAAGGGAGCAAGAAAAAGTTATCTATGGTAGTTTGACGTAATGAAGTTTTCAGGAGGCTATTTATACCTCTTTCAATACTAATAGTCTCAGACGAAGATTCACCTTCTAGCTTGCGTTTCACGATTTGATAACGTGCTGAATCTACTAATGTCACATTTGCCTTAGTGATAGTGGACACTTCGCTGAAGATTTATGTGTTTCAGGGTCCAGGAAGCCGCAATCAGGATGTGGGAGGTGAGAAAAAGAGTCCCTGTTTTTGTTTGTCAGTGGAGAAAAGTGAAATAGGACCCAGACGGCGAAAGATGCCGCCGGGTCAAACTAATGGGACAGTGTTGTGCTAAAGCTTTTAAGGGGAAACTATTATGTTATGTCTAACAAAGAAAGGGGTGAATTTTATGACTATATTCCATTCCATCTTATCAATCTTTCTTTAAAAAAAAAAAGAACTTTGTGCCTTTTGAGGGTTTCAGTGGCTTTTATGGAAAAATGAAAGGAAAGCGAAGAATGTAAACTGATTCTTAAAACTGGTGGATTGATTCTTTAAAGCGAAAATTTTAACATGGAAATAATACATTTGTTTTTGTTTTCGCAATATTGATTCTTATAACCACTGATAACTATAAGCGGTGGTTACTGTATTTCATTAACAAAGATATTTCTCAGTAGAAACAAAATAGAGAGAAAAGTTTTTCCCCCTATGCTTTATGTGTAGGAACATTTAAACAGTGTTTAAAAATTCAGTGTTAATCTATATTAAAATGTAAACAAGTTATCCTAGATCTTGAACCATGTTTATGTTACCTTTCTATTATTGAAATGTAGTATGTATATCAATGTAATATTTCCTTCCAATTTAAGTACTTGTATTTTTTTTTTAATTCAGCCTCTGGAATTTTTTATAATATACTTTAAAATTTCATTTTATATTAGGTGATGTATTATATTTCAAATTTTTATGACTATTATCTTATAGACAGTTTATAATCCAAGAGCAAAAAATAAAAAACAGCCATTGCCCCAGCAAAAAAGAGGAAGACCTGTAAGAAGAAAGAATGCAAAGAGGGCAAGGGTGTCAGATGATTCTGAAAGTGTATGTTTTCTTAATTTTTCCTCTCCTTGTGAATAATTATATTCAGATCTTTAATGTTTAATATTAAAAATGTAAAAATTCATGACTAGCATAACCATATTAAATTGTGCTGTGTAATATTTTAACTTAAAATTATCCATTGTTAAACATGATTTATTCTGTTCACATTTATGAAATTTGAGGTTGAGTATATAATTTGAAAATTATGTCTTGACCTTTAACCCTTAAACCATTGAGTTTTCGCCTTCCAGTTCCTCCCCCAGCGTTTGGTTTTTTAACGTAGGATTGCGTTCCTCCATAACGATCCTCCGGAAAGCAAAATTTCAGATGTCCTGCGTCGCAAGTTATAATTTTCGCAGCACGCCAAACCCAGTCTGTATCGCTTCGACAATCAGTAAACAATTAAACAGAAAAGTGCCAAAATGTGTCAAAATTTTGACATATATATATATATGAAACAGAAAAGTACCAAAATGTGTCAAAATTTTGACATATATATATACAGTGGACGCTCGTTAATTCGAACTCGGTTAATTCGAACTTTCGGTTAATTCGAACTAATCCAAAGGCCCCAAAAAACTTGTATTGGAATTAATGTTAAAAATATCTCATTAATTCGAACTAAATTTTTATCACTTCGGTTAATTCGAACTAAAAATTTGACAAAAAAAAATTCTTTTTCCTCGTTTAATGGAGAAAATACACACAGTATTTATTATTTTGTGTCTCAAAATCATCTGTATTTCTTTTCTGTGTAAAGAGGCACATGCCTGCATTCCTAGACTATTGCATGTCCGCTGAACGTTAGTAGCTATTGTCCTTCTTATTAGTGCTAAACGGAAAAAGCAATTTTCCTTTATTTGTATCGATTTTCTTAGAATTTCAGAAAAACCAGTCTTTACTACAGATTCTAGGGAGCTGCGTCAGTTATACCTGCAGTGCAGACAAGTTAATGTGATCTAGTTTTTCTTCCTCATTGTTTGGTGTGAACGTGTAAAAATTCAGGATGTCTACACGTGGAAAGTACAAAACCCTAACTTTGGAGACAAAGGTAGAAATTTTAAAGAAAGTAGAGAATGGCGAATGTAAAACAAAGTTAGCAGCTGACTATGGAATTAAAAAAAATCCCTTGTCAACTAATTTGAAAAACAAGGAGTCAATTTTAGATTCATGGGAAAAATTAAAATTTGCTAGAGGAAGGAAACGCATGAGAAATTCATCCCAAGAAGATCTAGAAAAAGCTCTACTGATATGGTTCCAGGATGTTAGATCTCGAAATTTTCCTATAAATGGACCCCTAGTGCTGACGAAGGCTGATGAATTGGCAAGTCGAATGGGTATTGAAGATTTTTAAATGCAATGATGGATGGCTTTCTCGATTTAAGTCAAGGCACAATATTTCTTATCAAACTGCATGTGGCCAAAGCTCTGATGTAAACGAAGACGTATGCACTAATTTCGGTAGGAAACTGCCAGGGCTTTTCTCTACTTACCTGCCGAAAGATATTTTTGATGCGGCCATAATGAACAAAGCTATAATGGACTCTATTAAATCTCTGAAAGCATTTATTCAGATGGAACCTTCCTCTGAAAATGAGTTGAAATATTTACTTCAAATCGAGAAGCTGGCTGAACAATGCAGGCATCATAAACACAACCAAACATCCATTTTCCAGTTTTTCTCCAAAGTGTAATTCATATTTTTAATTAAAGTTTACTTTCTACTGCATATCTTCTGCTTCATTTTATGATTAAGGTAAATCTGTATTGCTTTTTAATATGTTTAATTTTAGATAACGTAGTATAATAAATTTTCTGGTGTTATACATACTAGGAGATATTTCTTCTTCAGTGATACACATTTAAAGTTATATATTTTCTCTTAACATCGGATAATTCGAACTTCGGATAATTCGAACTTTTTTCTGAGAACCTTTGAGTTCGAATTAACGAGCGTCCACTGTATATATATATATATATATATATATATATATATATATATATATACATACATTCATTACATGTATACATACACACACACACACATACATACATATCTACATACAAAAGAGGTAAGCAACGAAAAGTAATCCTACGTTAATAATCCACGGTAGTTTTGTTAGAAGAGACTACCTGGGTGGTGTTTATTTATATTTTTTTTAAGCATGTTTCGGAGGATGCATGTTTTGAAGGAACATTTGAAAACGCGAGTTCAATGGAGTTAAGTTACTTAAGTCAAAATAAATAGTACAAAATAAGTGATGCATAAAAATTTTAAGAATACGTATGTATATTTATATAATGTACAGATATTATTGTTCATAAATTTCTTATTGTATGATATATTTTTACTAAAAATATATCATACAATAAGAATTCAGATTTTTACTAAAAATTGTGTTGATTTAACATGGAATTTGAATAAAGAAGTGTTCAGTTCTTATTGTTTGATAAAGATCCTCTGTGAATGATCAGAATTACAGCAAAATAAGCAAATTAAAGCTGTATAACATTCAGAAAATTGTTGTAATACAATTGTAGTATTTCGGTATATGCTTTTATAATGAAAAGTAATCTACAGTATAACTTAGCAGTTTGTTTTGTATGTTCACAAGTAATATATCATTTTCTTTAATTAACAGGAGCTTTTATTGAAATACCCTATTCTATTAGAATAGTTTAAATGAAAATCACAGCCATTTAAAGTACATTAATCGGAAAATAGAAATTCTTTACTCACTAGCAGCACTTGTGCATAGTCAAAATAAAAATAGATTTTAACTGAAAATGAGTTGTAAGTCAGGAAATTAAATAACAAGTCATACATATGAAATAAATGAAAGTACTTGATATAGAGTAAAATGTATCTAAAAATTAGCTTTTCAGATTATTTCAACTTCGTGAAAGTAGGAAAAATTTCTTTACTCTTTAATGAACAAAAGCAAATATACAATGAAAGAAACTAGTTATGCAACTGTTGAGTTATGCTAGTACATACCATGAGTCTGCTCCTTTTCAAATTGCATCATAGTTTTTGTTAGCTGATAAGGGTATAATAAAATTAGCAGGTCTAGAAGTTATTTTATCAGTTAGCAAAGTCGTTTCATAATTTAATTATGCATTCTCTTGTTATAGGATACATCTCCACAACCAAGCACTTCAGGTCTAGCTAATAATTGCCAAAGTTCACCAAATGATTCTAGTAACAACTCATCTGAATATGAATCTGAATCAGAAGATTCAGATTATGTAAGTTTAAATTTGCTTTAATCATGAAATCTCTTTCAGTATTCTGCTATAGTACATGCAGAGTAATGATGCATATTCCTTTAGAAATATATTTAGTGTGTAGTTTTTTTTTTTTTTTTTCATTTCAATTAGTTTAGAATAGTTATTCAAATGCTAATGTATTACCCATGCTGTTGATTTTTAAATGTTTGATTAAAAATTTTATTTTCAGTTGTTTCACGTGTGACTTTTTAAGTTGAATATTTTTTTCATTAAAAGGATAAAATAAAGGTTAATAGTTGGCAAATGAAAAATATGGAGCAGACAGTATTTTCATGGAAAATTATTAAATGATAAATACTGTTAATAAGGAATTCCATTAATATTTACCAAGAAAATGAGCAAAAATTTTATCCCCTTTTTTCGTTTGTTTTATTATTTTATTTTTTTGTGTGTGCAAGTGAATGAGTGAGATTCAGCTTTCATGTGTGACTTTTTTCATTAAAAGGATAAAATAAAAAAGGTAAGAGTTGTCAAATGAAAAATATGTAGCAGACTGTATTTTCTTGGAAAATTATTAAATTATAAATACTGTTAATAAGGAATTCCATTAATATTTACTAAGAAAATGAGCAAAAATTTTATCTTTTTTGTTTTTGTTTGTTTTGTTGTATGTTTTGTGTGTGTGCATGCAAGCGAGTGAGAGAGAGAGATTCCGCTTTCATTGTAAGAGCCCTCAAAAGTAACATTTATGTAGCTAAATATATTATATATATTGCTTGTTTGCTGCAACAATGTCACAACTACAAAATCGGGATTTAATAGGAACCACATTTGAAGTTTTATTGTATGGGATCAAAGGCAAAGCTGCTATAATGACACAATTGCTTTCTTGTGGTGAATCTTACAAGCTCAGATATATAGCAATTAACAGTACACTTCATTACCAATCTACCTGTAGTTATAACTCAAAAATCCTGATTTTTGACTTATGGCATTGTTGTAGCAAATGAGCAATATATATATGTAGGGAATCTCAAGACGAATACTTATGGATAAACTGATGATGACAACATATATATATACACATATATATAATTCATAGTATTTACAAATTTCTGTTATTACTTATGCAAAGCATTAAGTTTTTTAAATAATTATGCTTTTGAAATACCCATAGTTTCTCAATTTTTTTTCTCTTTTTAAAATTTTATTGAATAAACATTGAAAAGGAACACATACTGTAGAATACAGTATTTGCAATAGCCACGAATAACCTCAAAAATTCTAGGAAACTTGCAAATGCGGTCTAGGACATTTCAAAATGATGAACATTAAAAATGCATGTTATACATGCAGCTGTTGTAACCTTTCTCCTCATTTATTTTTCTTATTAGTTTCGTTGGCCATTGGTCTGTGACTGTAGAACATTTGCTCTTAGGTAGGGAGCCAGTGTCATGAGAGGTTTGTCTGAGAATTACATTGTGCCATAAATTTACCTTAAAATTGGAAAAAAGTTATTTAGTTTTTATGCTAGCTTCTTTTCCAAAAATTTAAAGACCCCTTATATAATATTTAAATCATATCCTTTAAAAATTCAAATATTTAACAAAATTCATTCATGTTTTGTAATATAAACCAAAAAATAGCTTTTAAAATTTTGTTGGAGACCTTGGATATTTTTGTCTCTCTCTCTCTTTTTTTTTTTTTTTTTTTTTTCTTTCTACCATACAAAGTAAGTTTTCCATTAGGATCTCTTGGAATAGTGGACTAGTGTTGTAATGCTGGATTAAATAAACATTGAAAAAATATATATGTTCAATAGAATATTGTATTTGTAATATTCCTTGTGAAAAGAAATAAACTCAAAAACTGTGCTGTTGGCTGCTTCACAATCCAGTTTACATGACCAATAGTTTTCCTGTCTGAAATAAAATCATTCTGCTTATGGAACTGTTTCTTTCTATATTTGTCAGATATATCATAAAAGAGACCACATTATTGACAAAAACTGTTCATAACTTCGGTACAAACTTATTAGATATTTAAGTAATTGTAAATTTCATTCTAAATATAGAAAATTCTGATTTTTTTCAACTTAATTGAAATATGTGATTAAGCCTTTGTATTTAGCTAACTAATTGATTTGTATAAGTGCTCTTTTTCTATTTTTTGCAGTTGATCCATTTATATTCTTATCAGTTTAAATAAGAAAACTAATTTTTCCAATTGAATTTTCTGTCACTAATATTGCTGTTAAATATTTACAGGGACCTGTGAAAGATGTAAGTTTAAGAAAGAAAAATTTATCACAGGGGAAGAAGAGAGGAAGACCACCGAAAAAAGGAGATAACGGAAAGAAGCAGAAAGCACAGAGTAATTCTGTCAATGGTGTTAGTTTGTATTCTTACTTTTTCCTAATATACCGAAGAGCCAAAACATATGACCTTCTCCACATTTTGCACTGAACTTGCCTGGATGACACGCAGGGCACGTGATCAGATGGGAATGGTATTTAAGTGCTGCTGGGGAATCATTTAAATGGAATTTGCTGGGGAATCAATGTAATTTAAAATAACTTTTTGTGAATAAAATAATAATGATAATAAAAATAACATTTTCAAACACGCCAATATATTAAGAAATATATTGATACTCCAAAGCCTGTAAAGTGTGTAGGGAAATGTTATTTTTTTCACAAATTCTGTTTAAGGGCGATCTCTACTTAAGGACTTTTTGCGGTCCCTTGAAAGTCATTAAACAGAAAGCCAACTTTAGTAATTAAGCAAATAGTTTAGAATACTATCTACTGAATAGGCCTTTGAGGTACCTTTTAAAATCCTTTTTAAAGAATCTTAATTTTTAGTTGAAGATCCAAGTTGGTTTCAAGCAAGGGCATTTATAGATTCCCTTAAGTCGGACTCTGACCCTTGTGGTGCTAATTCAAAACAGGAGCCGCACCTTCACTGCCCATAGCCTTCAGGACTTGATCTGATGTCTACTGTCGGTCAAGGGGCATAAGCAACAACAACAGCAACATAGATTCCCTAGCTTGAAACCTAGGTAAACGCATACCATCTAAAAATATGTTACTATTGCCTGACTTCAGTGATTGAAAAGCTGGATGAGACATAAAAGCTTTGAAAATCATAGTTCAAATATAATTTTTTTCCCCCATCATCCAGCAAATAAATTATTAAAGATTTCTTCTACCTTTATTGATGCCTCATGACTTTGATACATCATAAACACCTTATATTTGCTCTGCTTTCATCTTTTTTATTTGTGATTTGTTCTTTTGAAAAAAATTATGTTGGGCTGTGTTATTTCTTAAAAAAGTACTTATTATTATTATAAGTATTATTATAATCATAAATAGAAAAATTATTTTATTTTGCTCTAGATTTTCATCTGTATGTGCATTTAATTTACTCTTCATGCTGTGGCCTTATTTATTTGTTTATGATTTCGAATATTTTTGTAATTTAATTTAATTTATATATAGGTTACTTCCAAAAAAAGATCTCAAACTAGTAATCAACTGAATACATCAAATAGAAAAGTAAATTTTTTATATTTTTTTATTTATGTTTACATTACTTGTTTTCTTGAAAATTATCATTGGTTTGTCTTTATTTTAGCGAAAATATATTCAGTAACTAACACACTCAATGGTTTTAATTTAACACACATACACACAAAAGAAATACTGATTTGAATTTTAAAACAATTTATTTGCTTTCAGTGAAATTTTTACATGTGGTGTACTAATTCAGTGAGAAGATTTTAAAAATATAAACAAACTTATTACAAAGATTTTTTGTTTATATTTTTATTTTAGTATTTCTAAGCATTGTGTTACTAGTAATAGAGTTTTATTTGATAGCTAAAAGTTTCTCAGTATTTGATTTTCTTTTCAATTCTTTTATTGTCTTTACAAGTTCTTTTCTATATTAATGTATTTTAGACCACTTATAACATGTATCAACCACTGTTTGCAGGTTTTGAAGAATTCTTGCTAATTTTTATATTTCCCCATAATAATGGTGTATCTTGAGATAAAAAAAATATATATATTTCAGTCTATTTTTGCTATAGATAATTAAAGAATCAGGATAAATATTCCAAATTATTGTGAAAAGTAACTCACCTGAGCTTCAGAAAAAAAGTTTTTTTATAACATTTTGATAACTTACCATCTTTCTGATTGGTCAAACTTTTTCCTCCTTGCAAGAATCATGTTAATGAAGGGGTGCTATTTTTCCTTAAATAAATCAGCTTTGTCGCAATTTAAAGATTTTCCTTTCCTTCAATTTACAGATGACAGCAAGGAAATTTGAAATTCTTTCCATCTAATTAGTCACAGGAGCTACTGTTTCCATTGTTAATTTTGGGGGGTCTATTTCTGACCAGATCTGGCAATCTTTTATTTTGTCTTTTCTTTTAAAGATTAACACTAAATCTTATTTTTCCATTGTATATTTACCAGACATCAGTGCAAGCTTTAAAAATAGACAGGTGGTCGTTAGTTAACACTAAAAACTTTACTTCATTGTCCTGTTTTTAATGGAAATCACTATCCTATTTATTTACATATCAAAAGTACATTTATCTTACAAATATGGCACTATTGTACATTGATTTTGCTGCTTTAAATTAAAGACTAGCAAACTCAGAACTTTAAGATTAAAAGAGATAGCATCACTGTGATATGAAAAGGAAAGCTACCTTACTATTATTAGTGATTGAAAATATTCACTACCTTTTGCAAAGTAAGTTTTTATAAGTAAATGTTAAAGGTTGAATGTGAATAAAATATTTTCTGTAGACCATTTTAATGCTATTTATTAACTAAGATGAAAATGTACTCGATGCATGTTTTTTAGTGTTATCGTTGTGTATTCTATATATATATATATATATATATATATATATATATATATATATATATATATATATATATATATATATATATATATATTCTTAAGATGTTATATTCATGTAAATGTGTTTCAGATAAAAAATTTTAATGTATAAAATTAATCAATCTGTGAATAATTCTTACCATCTTGCAGAAAGATTAGGACTAAAAATGTGTAATTTTCTGTATTTTGTTCCAGGCTATATTGGATGTTTATCTCCCTCAATTTGTTTTCTATCACCTGTATTAAATTCATTTTTAAGATAATCCCATAAATTTCTCATTTAGATGTCACCACTAATGAGTCTTATATAGGAACCTTGGGCAAATATTTAGAAATTATAAAATATAAACCTTCTAAACCAGATATTCATTATTTCATGAAGTAGCATGTTTGCTAGCCATGTATTTAAGTTATTTTATAATGTTCCATTAATTTGTTTAATAGAAATATTTTTACTAATATTTTATGGCTGATTTAAAAAAATAGAGGTTATTTAAATTTGTTTTTAATTCAAGTATGTGTTTAAAATTTAATATGTACAAAGACTCTTCTATTATAATACTGTTATCTTTTTGTAGTCTTGTCATGGGTTGATTTTTTATATTCAAAACTTGTAGACTTTGAATATTAATATAGTGCAAGGTATATAAGTACTTTTATTAGAAATATTGTTAGTAATTTGGTTTATTAATGTAACAGACATTTTATTTCATGCATTTATAATTTATCCATTTTTGAAAAAACCTGACTTATATACACCTATAAAGCTGTAACTCTATGTTCTCTTTACTTTTACTGTGAAGTTCTTCAATTTTCACATTTCTTTTTGTTTTACATGTCACAGGGTGTGTCTAATGATGTTTCGTTTGATGGAAAGCAAATTGAAAACTTGGTAAGATTTTTCAGCCTTTGAACTTAAATTTTGATATTTTCATTAGTTATTGTTTATGCTGTGAAAAGCCTTTTAAAATTCTTTAATGTTCATTTACTTTAAAATTTTACTTGAACTAATATAAATTCTGGAATAATATTGGAATATTATGCAAATAAAAGCTGGTAAAAATAAGTGTACTTCTTGGCATAGACATTAAGTAAAGCTGACAAAGCATTTATAAAGGTTTGAATTCAGGTCTATTTAATTAACTTTTGTTTCTCCATATCTACATCAATATACTGTTAAAGTTGAAGACAAAAATATAATTATTTCTTTTTTTATTCTTTTTCTTTTAAAGAATTGATCTTATAAATTTGTTGTGCATGCCTTTTAAACAGTTAGGCACTTTGAATTTTTTCTAGAAAAATAAAATCTTGTAAAACTAAGTATTTTATATTTGTTAGGAAAAACTATGGCATTGAATAGACCAGTTTTTTACTCTGAGAACTTTACTCGATCTATCTATTGCTTTATGGCATTTAAAGTTTGTGGTGTTTCAGTTTGAACCTGAATTTGCATTAACACTAGAACGGCAGCAGCAATCATTTGGACCGCAAATGATTTTCAAACGCTCATATCTCCCATTTTTATTATCTGATTTTTGTTTGTTCTTTGACTTTTCCTAAATATTCACAAAGAATGTCGGGCAAAAATTATTTTTTTCTGCACATTATTATCGCTGCTATAAAGGGGTATGCCTAGAAAGGCTGACTGCGGTCATTTTGACCACTGAACCAGCATAGCTGTCTATGTTGTGTTTTCTATTCTATTTTTTTGCTATGACTGTATGGGAATGGGTAAGAATCAGAGGGGTGGTTGGAAAACATGCTAGTCACATGGAATTTGTTCGGAGATTTGTTTTGATGGGAATGGATAAAGGGAGGGCTGGCTTTGAATAAAATTTGCTGGTCATGTGCAATTTTTCATGCTCGAAAACATGATTTATTTGAATGACAAATATTAGTTCGATGTTCTTGACCTGTTAGGACTCATTTTCTCTCATGATATCTGAAAGAACCGTTGGTAAAAGAAATCTGTCTAAAACGGAAATCTTAGAACTGTTGCAGAATTTATCTGAAGCCGATTTTGGCTCAAGCGATAAATGGGATTTATCTCAAGATCGAGATGAATATATTTCTGAAAATAAAAGTGAACCAGTTTCAGAGGACAAATGCTCATTTTTTACAGAAACTGCACAAAACGATTTCTCCTCTGAATCTGAAAAAGATGATTCATTCATAAACATAGATTCCCGAAGTCCAAGTACTTCACATGAAAGAAGTCCAAGAGAAAGAAGACGTCAAAACCGAAGTAGAGTACTGAGAAAAAATCAGGATCAACAATCATCTCTCTCTCAAAATGAGCGAAATGAAGAAGTAGCAAAAGATGGAACAGTGTGGACTACAGTTTGTTCTGATACTCTTTCTTTAGGAAGACAGCAGCATCACAATGTATTGAGAGAAGTGCCTTTACCCAGCACATTTGCCATTAGGCATGTAACTCTTGGGAATTTTGCTAGTGCATGGAGACTGTTCATAAACAAAAAAATTCTGCATCTCCTACAAAAGTGCACGAAAGCAGAAAGCTTACAGGATCCGCATTGGAGTGTATCTTTAGATGAATTAGACACTTTTATTTCCTTACTGTATGCCCGTGGAGCTTTTATTTCGAAAGGTATTTCAATCGACAATTTGTGGTCCAAGACTTGGGGCCTAAACTTTTTTCATGAAACAATGGCTTGTGATAGATTCAAAGAAATCCAGAGATATTTGTGGTTTGATCTGAAGTCAACAAGATCCGAAAGACTTCAAACAGATCGATTTGCTCTAGTTTCAGAGATTTGGAACACCTTTATTGAAAATTGCTTACTGTGTTACAAAGCAGGTGCAAATATAACGGTAGATGAGCAACTATTCCCAAGTAAGGCACGTTGCCCATTTACACAGTATATGCCACAAAAACCGGATAAAATTTTGGCTAGCAGCTGATGTTTGTTCAAAGTGCTTGTTAAATGGCTTTCCATACTTAGGAAAAAATTAAAGTAGACCCAATGAAGATACCATTGGAGAATATGCGGTATGCCGTTTAGCAGAACCATTTCAAAATACTGGAAGGAACATCACAACTGACAATTTTTTTACATCATTAAAATTAGCCAAAACTTTAAGAAGTAAAGGACGTGGCCTCATAGGCACTTTGAAACATACATTTGAAAGAAGAAAGTACCGGAATCATTCAAGCTCAAAGAGGGAGAACTGTATTCAAGCAAAATTCTCAAGCACGATAATATCACTGACGGCATATCAAGGAAAAAAATGCAAAAATGTCCTATTGTTAAGCACTCAACATTCTATGCTCGAAGGCAATGAAAAGAAGACCCCTGAGGTTGTTAAATTTTACAACTCTACTAAATACGGTGTAGATGTGCTTGATCAGATGGCAAGAAAATATTCAACTAAATCCGCTTCATGACTGTGGCCAGTACAAGTTGTTTTTAATATTCTCGATTTAGCTGCTATCAATGCTTGGATTATTTACAAGGAAACTACTGGTCTAAACGTCAAGCGTCGTGATTATATTTTGCAATTAACTGATGAGCTCTGTAAAAGTTATATTTTATCTAAGACATCTCCGCTTTCCAATTTCAGTCAAAGTACAGTTGTAGCATCCACAATATCAAGGAAACGCAAACAATGTCAAATCAATAAATGCCACAATAAAACCCTGGATATTTGTTCTGATTGCAAAAAGTCAGTTTGCGGCTCATGTACAAGCAAAATGATAAAGTTGAGTGTTTGCAGAGACTGTAAAAAAGAATAATGTAGGTATAATTTCATAATATTTAAACTTTTAAATGTATAATTTTAAGTAATTATAATATGTGTTAAACATTTAAAATATTTTGCACAATACAAAGTAATTCCCTATGCATAGTGTTTTATTTTGTACCTATTGTATTTTATTACTGATAGATTTTATAAAAACATAGTATTCTCTTGGACAAAAAATAAACATTATAAAATAAATCATGGGGCAAGAGGAAAATGTAAAATTTAAAAGCTAAATATATTTAAAAACTTGTTTCAGAAAATAAACCATGAAAAAAGTGTGTTTTTTAATCATTTCAAGGGAGCGGTCAATTTGACCGCTCCTCACCTTTTTAGGTATACAGAAAACGCTGCCATTCTAGTGTTAATCGCGTGAGACTTAAGAAGGCGTGGCTACGCTACCTACTAGCCTCACTATAATTTAAATATAGTTTATTTTCTAAGATAACTTTTGCAGTATGCAGATTCATACCTTCAGAAGTTAGAGTGTGTGTATGTATATATATATATACTAGCTGAATACCCGTGCTACGCTACAGGATACATTTTAGGATAATTACAATAAAAAAGTAATGAAATTGCTTTTTAGAGGATTTTCTTATAAACAATATATTTTGTTTCTTCATTGGGCGGAGCTAATATTACCATGCTCGTCCGCGAACTTACGCGTGAGCCAGCTACGTAAAACTGACCGTGAGAGAAACAATTTTCTGGTAAATGTCAGCCATCATATTTTAAAGTTTGGTCTTGGGACTTATTTATCGTCATGGCGAAGCATATTTTGAGAGGAAATTACAGTTTTATATATAGATTTGATTTAATATCCATAAAACTTACTAATTTGAACTAAATTTTTTTTTTAATTTCCATCTCAATTAGTCTAGTGGTTAAATTTTATCTTTTACTGTATTTTAATATTTTCTTTGTCAATTAATTTCGTTGTTACGCACGTGATGCAAAATTAATTTAAAGTATCACAAAAAGAAAAGAAATCTCGTGATCAGCATTTAATAAATTAAATTCAAAACTTTCCTAACAATTACTGTTTTGGAAGCTAATGTTCTGCTAATTTCCAGTAAAAGCTAAAATCATTTGAAAACCACACACCAGTGTTCCACTCACACGCAACACTATAAAACTGAATTACAGTACTCTACGTTTATATGGGCATTGAAAATTGTGGTTAGTAGAGGGCAATAGGGACAATCCACGCATTGTCTATAGACACTTGCTATCTTTGGCTATTACAGTGGACGCTCGTTAATTCGAACTCAAAGGTTCTCGGAAAAAAGTTCGAATTATCCGATGTTAAGAGAAAATAATATAACTTTAAATGTGTATCACTGAAGAAGAAACTCTCCTAGTATGTATAACCCCAGAAAATATATTATACTATGTTATTTAAAGTTAAACATATTAAAAAGCAATACAGACTTACCTTAATCATAAAATGAAGCAGAAGATATGCAGTATAAAGTAAACGTTTATTAAAAATATGAATTACACTTTGGGGGAAAAACTGTAAAATGGATGTTTGGTTCTGTTTATGATGCCTACATTGTTCAGCCATCTTCTCGATTTGAAGTGAACATTTCAATTTATTTTCAGAGGAAGGTTCCATCTGAATAAATGCTTTCAGAGTTTTAATAGAGTCCATTATGGCCGCATTAAAAATATCTTTCGGCAGGTAAGTAGAAAAAAGCCCTGGCAGTTTCCTACCGAAATTAGTGCATACGTTTTCGATTACATCAGATCTTTGGCCACATACAGTTTGATAAGAAATATTGTGCCTTGACTTAAATCGAGAAAGCCATCCATCACTGCATTTAAAATCTTCAATACCCATTCGAATTGCCAATTCATCAGCCTTCGTCAACACTAGGGGTCCATTTATCGGAAAATTTCGAGATCTAATATCGTGGAACCATAGCAGTAGAGCTTTTTCTAGAACTTCTTGGGACACATTTCCCATGCGTTTCCTTCCTTTAGAAAATTTTGATTTTTCCCATGAATCTAAAATTGACTCCTTGTTTTTCAAATTAGTTGACAAGGCATTTTTTTAAATTCTATAGTCAGCTGCTAACTTTGTTTTACATTCGCCATTCTCTACTTTCTTTAAAATTTCTACCTTTGTCTCCAAAGTTAGGGTTTTGTACTTTCCACGTGTAGACATCCTGAAATTTTACACAATGAGGAAGAAAAACTAAACCACATTAACTTGTCTGCACTGCAGTTATAACTGACGCAGCTCCCTAGAATCTGTAGTAAAGACTAGTTTTTCTGAAATTCTAAGAAAATCAATCCAAATAAAGGAAAATTGCTTTTTCCGTTTAGCACTAATAAGAAGGACAATAGCTACTAACGTTTAGCGGACATGCAATAGTCTAGGAATGCAGGCATGTGCCTCTTTACACAGAAAAGAAATTTTGACACACAAAATAATAAATACAGTGTGTATTTTCTCCATTAAATGAGGAAAAAGAATTTTTTTTGTTAAATTTTTAGTTCGAATTAACCGAAGTGATAAAAATTTAGTTCGAATTAATGAGATATTTTTAACATTAACTCCAATACAAGTTTTTGGGGGCCTTTGGATTAGTTCGAATTAACCGAAAGTTCGAATTAACCGAGTTCGAATTAACGAGCGTCCACTGTATTTGATCCATAATATCTGCCTCATATGCCGTATGTTTCTAAACGCCATTCCAGAATGAAGAAATCGTGTAGAGGAGGCTTCTGCAACATGTGGACAGAGACAGTTGTTTTGTGACAACTGACTGAAGTGGTGTCATCTTTGGCTATTATTTCATCTGTAATATCTGCCTCATATGCCGTATGTTTCTAAACGCCATTCCCATATGAACCACAGCCTAATTCCTTTAAAATGGAACAAAATGAGTAACTCCAGTTAACCATGTAATCCACTACTGATACAGGGGCATCAAAATGTGAGAAAACAGAGTTTAAATCAGCCAAAACTGCAATTATGGTGTACATATGACACCTAACTTCTCCAAAAATCTTTACCTTTGTGATGAGACTCATAAGTGATTTTATTTTTGATGAAACACTCTTGCTAACAAATCATGACGATCCTGTGGTTTTTGTCCAACTATTCTTTGCTGTTGTTGTCTGATTTCTTCCAGTCTCGCTTCTCTTTCCGGGGTAAAGATTCGGAAAATCATTCGGAAAAAGCTGAAAGGTAAACAATACCAAATCAATTTAAAAACTAAATACAGTATAAATAACGTACAAAAAATAACAGTATAAATAACACAGTATGAATAAAAAGTACAGGCTGCGGTCAGATATGCTCCGGCCATTAATACAAAAAAAGAATTTTAAAATCGTAGTAAGCAATGAAAAACATTTTACACACTTCAATAATAGCAAAACAAAACATGATGGTAAAATAGACAGGAAAGTTAAAACAGAAGTAAGAAGTTAAATTCTAAAAATATAAATAAGGTATATATCAGCTATCGATTCTAATCTATGAATCATTTATGAGGACATGAAAAATTTACTACATGTAAAAAAAATTAACCTTACCTCCATTAATTTCAACGCTTAATTTAAAAAAGTTATGTTCTCAAAATATGACAATTAAGAAAAAGATATCATCGAGAAAAAATAAATCATGCTACTTAAGAAAGTCATACCAAAAATTTCTATAAAATTAATCTGCAACTATATTTGACATACAAAATAATGCATATGTAATACATTGCTAACATGTTTTAACATAAAAAATTTCCACAATCAAAAGCTAAAATTAGTTTAAAACATTAGCTTTAGGATTTTGTGCAGAATGATAGGTGTTTTAGCTAAATTTCATTAAAAATTACTTCAAATTGATCAATTTATAAAAAAGGTATGCTATTTACAGTTAAGTTTTTGTTTCTTTTTTTGATTTTTAAGTGCTATTTTAGCATAAAAGACCAAAAAAACCTTTACAAAATTATTTTTTTCTCAAAGCTAAACACAAACATAATCAAAGCTAAACACAAATATAATTATCAGTTGTTTTAAAACACCCCTTTTAAACATTGTTAAGTTTCGAAGTATTATAATAATAATTAAATATATTCCAGAGTTTCAGACAGAAGTATAAAAAGAAAGAATACGCAACAAAGTAACTAAATTAAACAAAAATTGACAGAATACAGAAAAAGTGAACAGCGGCAAAAGTAAAGAAAACGTTTCCTTGTGTGCATGCGCATTTCTTATGAATGATTGATTCCAACGCTTAGAGCACCGCGTTGGAAGAACCACATAAAATTTGTGTTGAAGTATCGTTCTTTAAAATTCAATTAAAAATCGAAATTTTAAGATAGAGACTTGAAATGAGGTTTATATGAATGAGAAAGCTTTCATCTTCCAGATGATGTAAATATTTTCTTTGTAAGATAAAAACTCGAAGAGCATCGACCGTAGATCCTCAAAATTCGCGTAAATTTCTCTAAAAACTGGTTTTAATATTTTGATGAAAATATTAGTCTGTTTTAAATTATTTTTAAACAAATGAGGTCTTGTTTGAAGGAGAAATGTCTGAAGTCTTAGATTGTAAAAAGATCAAAATTCTACGATCATTTTTTGCCGAGATATCGTAATCTGAAGTTAAAAAAACCTAAAAATCCCACAAAACATAATTCAATGACTCAATCACTTACAATCCAAAGGGAGAAAATTCAGTCATTGAATTCTGCGCTTGAAGAACCAAGCAGGAAATATGTGTTCGAGTATCGTTCTTTAAAATTCAATTAAAAATCGAAATTTTAAGATAGAGACTTGAAATGAGGTTGATATGAATGAGAAAGCTTTCATCTTCCAGATGATGTAAATATTTTCTTTGTAAGATAAAAACTCGAAGAGCATCGACCGTAGATCCTCAAAAGTGCATAAATTTCTCTTAAAAGTGATTTTAATATTTTGATGAAAATATTAGTCTCTTTTAAATTATTTTTAAACAAATGAGGTCTTGTTTGAAGGAGAAATGTCTGTAGTCTTAGATTGTAAAAAGATCAAAATTCTACGATCATTTTTTGCCGAGATATCGTAATCTGAAGTTAAAAAAACATAAAATAGCGCACAAAACATAAAATAAAAAATTTTCTAGAATAAAATTTAAAATTCGGGCTTTGAGGTGCACCTTCCCATAGTCTGCACTACCCGTGTGCCAAATTTGACGTCTGTAGGTGGTCGCCGTTTAGTTAGCACCTCTAGGCACACTCGAACCATACGTGTTTGGGGTGTACCGCAAAAATATTTTCGGAGCAAGTCTTGTGCATGTTATGTCGTGCGAGGGCCAGAACAGAGGGATACCAGATAGGGGACCAAATCTTCATGGAAACGGAGTTCGCGTGACCTTTAGAGTATTGGATATTTGTTATACCTGAAATGCGAGGAATGTAGCTTGCTAACATGTTGGAGAATATTTTACACTAGTAATCATAAAAAAAAAAAAGTTTTGCTGAGTAAACGTTATGTATAATAGTCTCTGAAAGACGGCTCCAGTACCTGTTCAGTGGAACCTCGATCGATAGTTCCCGTCCATGTCCAGTTTGACGATAATATTTCCCTATTATGTTCCCACATTTATCGTTTAAGGGGACAGTAGACTTTCAAATTTGTGAAATTTGTCCAAAAATTCGATTTTTTTAATTTTATTGAATTGTGAAACTACGGACGAGTAGGAATGCGTTGCAAAAATAATTTTTAATTTCTGCGATTACTTTCCTAGTTATAGGCATTTGTATTTAATTTTAGATATTATGTGGTTACTAATAGCAATAACTTCAAACGTGTTTTTCTCAAAATAAAAATTTTCATGTCATACGAATATTCAAATTGCTCCAGGCGCATTTCTAATGATTGTATTGCTTTGGAATTTGAGTTTTATATTCGCCTGGGGGTCGCATACACACACACACGCAAACACTCTCTTTTATTAATAAGATATATAAAAGGTAGGATGAATCTGTGTTGAGACAGCGAGATAGGAGTGAGGATGGGGGTTGCTAATTAGCTATTGGCATTTATCTTTTAGCTTTTGTTAGAAGTTCACTGCCTTGTTATTAGAGTTTATTTATTTTTGTTTATCGAAAGTTACGATTTTTTCTTCTTATTATTTTTTTTTTTTAATAAACTTTTAGTTTTTTTTAACGACACAATTGTCTTTTCCTTCCTCCTGTTGTCTTACCTACTTTCATTTGAGCAATTTTTATTTTAGATTCAACTTTTATTTTATTAGGCAACATACTTATTTTGTAGGAAAGTTGAAACAATATTGTAAAGTAAAATTTAAAAAAATAATTTCATTAACCCCTGAAAATCATAAAAGAAGTGTCAATAATAATGAGGAGAACAGTAATTCTATCACCATTTTAAAATTTTTTTATCATCATCATTAACTCCTTACCAGTGGTGCCCAAACCCAATTAGAACAACTACAATGGGCAATATTTGTAATGCCCAAGCTCACTTTGGACAGGGAAACAAATAGTGATTCTTTTCCGTAAAGCCCGAACTGAGTTTGCCTTTCGCATTGAGTTTTGCTATTTTTGCAATAGATGGCAGTATTTGTCCTTCATTTATTTCATTGGTGAGGAATGTGGGTGTGGTCAGTTTTAAAGGGTAAAATTGGAAATGAGTGTTTTGCACGGTTAGTCAGAATTTGTAATAATTGCTCATTGCAATTTTTATGCCAAGAAATTTGTTTTGCAATGTCTGATTCAATCTCCAATTACGAGTACCTTTTAGGTTCTTCAGGCTCAGATACCAACATTTCTATTGACAAATATGAATATATAGAAAGGCATTATGTAATTCCTTCATAATATTATAAAGCAACAGGAGGTGGGGAAAATAATGCGAACTACAGAATTTCAATTGTAAAACAAACTGTTGAAATGAACAAGCCACACGTTACCAGGATCAGGGCGTCCTAGTATAAACTTGCTGTTACTTATGGGTCATCACTTTCCTCAGTACATTCCACCGATGAAGAAAAAGGCTAATCTAACCAACCAGTGTTTTGTGTGCTGCTCTAAAGCAGACGAAATGGGAAAGAAAATATGATGTGTGACACAAGTTTATTGTAAAGAGAGTGATGTGGGCTTGTGTGCAGTGCCATGTTTTTGTATATATCATACTATAAAGGATTTGGGAAATTTGCGTATTCAAAATCATGTTGTATAGTTTAACATTAGTTTATAATATTTGGCTTTAAAATTACCATGCCATTTGATTTATTTTGCTGTAATTGAAAAATTTTGAGTAAAATATCCATTAATTTTTCACGTGTCAAATAATTAAATATAGTACTTATTTCATTTAAAATTTTGTTTTGTTCTTTAAAAATAACCATTGTCTAACCTTTTTATTGATATAATGCACAAAATTAAGCAGGAAAAATTTTTTCATTTTTGATACATTTTTCTGAAATTTATACCACAGTTAAGGGGTTGAATGAAACTGTCATCTATGAATGAAATGTAAAATATCATCATATAATATAGTGTCCTTTAAGTGGAAGGACACTTTTAAGTGCAAGAATGCATTTAGCTATTTTCCTTTATTTTATTTGAAAGTCCAATAATCTAGCTATCAAGGCTTCTATTTCTAATATTTTGATGGGTGATATTTTCATCTAAGGTATATTTAATTGCAATATACTTTATACAATATACTTCATTATTTTTTATTGCAATATATATATATAAATTAATTAATTAATTACATCAGTTTTAGCCTTTATATAGGAAATGATGAACATTGCACTCTAGCAATCAACCAACCTTCAATCTTATTTTTTCACTTATTTAATTCACTTTTTGTTAGTAGTAGTTACTGATACATAAAATGTAGAAAATAAAAGTTGATCCTGGCATTGATATAATTGTGTGCCTTTTTCACAATTAAAAAAAAAAAAATCTATGTACCATAAAAGTAGGCATGTGGACTTTAATAGCATTTGTGAGGCAATTCAAAATGTCCTTCCATTTTCACTGTTATTACATAGTGTGCGAGGAGAAAGCCTCGTTAGATTGCAGTGAGGGGAATAGTCCTAAGCAAAAATTTCTATAAATAATGAAGAGTGAAAACAGTGAAAGATTTACAGGAGAAAATAAAAGGGAAAAAATTGAATGTTCCTAATCTTAACTGAGATAATATGTTAAAGGAATTTACCTTTCGTATTTAATCAATTTCTACTTATACATTATATTGTTTGCTTTGTTACTTTGTATGTGTCATTTGCACTACACATTTTGATCTATGAAAATTTATGTAGGTATGTTTCAGGCTTAGCGGGAGGGTTTAGGGTCCAAAGGTCATCCAAAGGGGAGCCTAGACGACAAAAAAAAAAAAAAAGGTTGAGAATCATTTTGCTAGAAACATATAGGAATATCAAACTTGCTTGAACAAAATAGGTTGTATGTCTTGCATCAGTATTGCCCTTTTCAGCTTTTTACTGAAGTAGCTTGTTTTACTTTGAAGCAGTGTCTCATCATTAGCCAATTCCACTTGAACAATTCACAAATTTAGCATGTTAAAGAATTCTAATGTTATAAGATTTGTAAAAACATACAGAACAATTTTATATTTTTCTGATTTAATTTCAGGCTCAAAAACTAGTATATTTTCTTCTTATAGAAGATCAAAAGAAGTATGCCATCAAAAGAAAAGGTAAGTTTTGAGTACAAATTGGGTATTTATTTATTTTTCCCATGGGGAATATGGATTGATCTCGTGTGATTTTTAGTTACCTGGGTAAAAATAAAATATAAAATGAATGCAAGGGAATTTTAGACTCTTATTTTATTTTATTTTATTTTTTTATTATTTTTTTTTTTTGGGGGGGGGGGGGTAGTATTCAAACCCCTTGCATTAATTACTTTTACTATTAAAGAAAAAAAATTTCATTTTTCAATTGACTAGTTAAATGAAAAGATTGTTCACAGACTTGAAATGATACTTGTTCTGATCATAATCTTTTTTCTTGAATCATATTTTATTACTACATAGCAGTTAAAATAATTAGTGTAATTTGGTTTGGTTCTTATTAAATGTGAAATGATATGAATATTTATGAAGTGGTTGCATATTTTGTCCCTTCTGTGTGCTAATGTATATCAATTTATAAAAGTTTCAAGTATGTATCTTTTTATCATTAATCCTATTAGTTGTAACCTATTAATGTATCCAATTAATTGTATGAACAGAGATTATAAACTTTGTTGTGGGACATAATTTTATCTGTAATATTGAATAATGCTCTAAAATGTGACTGTCACATTTAAGTATGTTGCAATATATGAAGTAAAATTATGTTGCTAAAACTTTGATAGATCTGTTAACTCATAACATCAGAGTTTTAAAACTGAAGTAATCACAGAAATTTTAAGTTCATTTTAAATATCAAGGGAACATAAAATCTTTTGTCATTGAAATATAAAAAAATTTCCAAGTTCTATATAAGTTAGTCCCCATCCAGCATTTTTATCAAGTCCTTCCACTTCAAGTTTCTAATTTCAGTCCAAAATATTGCATAGCTTATAAGCATTTGTGACAAACTCTTGTTTTCCTCCTGTAAAAGACAAGAAATTTCAGAAAAGAAGCACTTCATAGTGTGCATTAAAGAACTTTTATTTCATAACATTCATAACAAAGAAAGAAAAAAAAATTTATAGTTTTTGTGTTTCCTTTCTTGAGATTTAAGGGACTCTGAAGTACATATTTACTACAATTAACTATTCTCTCCTTGGAAATATTTGCTATAGCTTTTGCCATCATTCCAATAGCAATTTAGTGCATTACCAGGACTGACTATTGGATTCCTTTTCATATAACTTTTGATCAAACTCAATCATATAAAAATACACATATTGTAATCATAGCTATTAATATTTACTCTTGTCTGAAATTTGTGGTGTTACCATTTTAACTAAAGTTGGTGAAATTGGTTTCAAAAAGTAAATGGGAGAATCAGGGTAGGCTAGGAAAATTCTTTTCAATATTCTGTAGAAACCATTATTATGTAGTTTGTCTGAATCATTTTAAACTATGCATTCTGATTTATGATATCAACTTCAAGTATGTATAATTTTTAATTTTCTCTATGCTCTGTTTTCATAACAAATTATTAATTTTATTCAATATTTTAAAATTCCCTGTTTCTGTTCACAGAAGATTCTAGCTATTCAAATAAGAGTCTGTTTTCAGAAGATAATAGCTTATAAAATTACTTGAATTTATTATTTAATTGAAGCCATTTATCATTGGTTAGTAAATGAATATTTTCTTGTGACCTACATATGCATTTATATATTCTGTTTGAAAAAGGCAAGTTTTATTTCCCTGTTTTAAATTGTATGCGAATAATCCATGTTCAAAGTTTGTCTTTTTTATTTTCTAGCATTTTGAATATAAATTTTTTAATGTGTGTGTGTATATTTGTTTAATGATGATTAAAGTTAGTATTTGGCTATTAAATTTTTTTCTGCAAACTGTATTCTGACAACATTTTTTTTCTAATTATAGCCATTACTACATATGTTTTTAAGGATGAAACTTATTCTCCGAAGCTGTATACTGCTGTGATGAAAAAAGCTAACTTCATTCTCATAAAGGTTATTTTCTTATTTATTTAAAAAATTCTTCTTGTTTATTTAGTATTAACATATTTTTTCCTGTTTAAGTTGATTTTGGCCACTGTTGAAACATTTTCAGGAAATAATGTTTACTCTTAATTGTCTCTCTGTGGGGTTATATGATGAAAGTTTCTAGTAGACAGCTAAATAATATGTATAGATGTAAAAATACTGTATATTATTGAGAGTATGTAATACTTACTGTAAATGGTACATCACAATAAATTCTAAGTCTCATTGTGGTACAATATGAATCCCAGTGAAGGTCTGGATCATTGCTGTGTTGCCTCTGGAGTTCCTAAAGTTCTCTACAATATATAGTTATTAAATTGAAGACCTCAGGGGTAAAAAGTGATAACCCACATTATTGTAATTTAGAGATAAAAGTTTTATCTTTTCATAAAATATTTACTATTGCATATTTCAAATTGGAAAACTTATTGCTAAACATTTTTTCTACATAATACCCTCCTTAAAAATCTCCTTAAGAGAAAAAGTAATAAAATCAACATTTATTGCAATTATAACACACTGAACAATTTAATGTAGCTATAAATGTGAAGGTTATAATTGTTTACATGCAATAGTAGTTAAAAAATGAAGATGGAACAGCCACTGGTTTTCTTTTTGCACAAGCAATTGTGCACTTTTTATATTGTAAAAATTCATACTGTGATTTTCAGCCTGCAATATCTTTTCATTAAAGTGACTTAGAAAAAATTCCCATTGAACTGGCTTAGAATGATGTAAAAAGTAATAACCCACATAAATCCCCTATAAGCAGAATAATGAGTGCAAACAGTGTCAACATTGTAAAAAGACAAAAATTATTATTCATATAATGCCTAATAATGCTATAATATATTGGTAAAGTATTGCCCTAATAAGCATTTTATATTACAGCATGTAAATAGTTACAAACCACATTACAGACAATGGTGTTAAACTTAGCTACATGTAATCTGCAAAACTTACCTGCACAAGTTATCTTGATGAACTCTCACCATCATCAGTAGTTACAATGAAATCAGGATCTTTTAAATTATCATCACTACTGAACTCATGATCACTTTCACTGTTGTTCTTTTATTAACACACTTATCTTTTGCTAAAGGCATTCCTCTAACCTCACTGTCCTCCATCTTGAAGGTGTGGGTTATGATTATTTACTACAGATATGTTTGGCTTCTTATGAAAGTAAACCAGTATTGTGCTGCCATGTCTCAACATAGACTCGCAGTATGAGTCTCTGTTGAGACATGGCATCACAATACTGGTTCACATTGGATATAATTATTTACAGTAGGGAAGTGGAATTTTTATAAGATGTGTGTTATCATTTTTTACCCCTGAGATTTTCAATTATAATTTTTTTTAATTTCTAATAGGGAAGAGATGCAATGACAAATTTATGTCCTTTTATGTATATATATATTTCTACTAATAGAAGAAAGATGTAAAAGACACCTTGAAGCTTGAAATTATAAAATTATTTATTAAAACCAACCATAACATTCGCATTACACACACAAAAAAAGAAGATAACAGAGGATAATATTAAAATAAAATTTATGAAAAATTTTAAATCCTAATGAGAAGGCTGAATTAGGTGCATTGCTATCAGTTTCAATTTAAAATTGGCACTATTTTTGTCAGCAGCATTTTTAAACCATCGCGATAAGTTATTTGTAGTCTGTTTCTGTTTATCCCTTTCAGGGCCGCTGGTCGCACAGTGCGAATGCTAAAATCTAGTCTTCTTTTCACTTGCATTCAATGTATTCCAGTTAAATGAGCAGAAAAATGGCTAGTGCTGCCATCTGTTATTAGTTTAAAGAAGTAAAAACATTTTGCAATCTTTAATTGGAAAATTTTCAAGATTTTTTAGGTTAAAAAAATATGCAACATGCAAACAGTGGAGGTTGTTGCCCCTGAAAGGGTTATAGTAAGCAGATTTTTGACTACACAGAATACATGTTCCACTCAATAAGATAAGGAAATGCAATTAATAACTTTTGTACTATAGCCTATAATCCAGGATAAAGTATCGGTGTCTGATTTTGCAGCCAGAACTGTTGGTAGCTGAGTTTGAGCACCACTCAATTATGCCTTGGACCAGAAGTGCCCACCAGGGGGCACTGTTATAAAGGATAGAAATTTATTCTGAGAATCTAGTCTGACTGCTTTAAACTAATACTCATTAAACGATTGTTTCAATTCTTAACTGAATCCATCTTCCCAGATGCTGGTTTATAAGCATTTTAAATTATCAGTTGCTTATACTCATGGGTAAATCTGTGTTTGCTGTGTAAAGGGTGTTCAAGTCCAAAATGGGCTAAAATTAGTTATCAAACCAGACATGTTTGAAAAATCAAGGGCTACTGCAGGGTACAGAAAGCTAAGTCCAATTCCACTCCTAAATATTTTTATTCATCAGTGAAAATTCGGGATATGTGAAACAAAACACAGACATGTTAGATTTCAATCCCGTTTTTCTTAAAACTACGATTTCGGACCTGACACCCTTTACACAGCAAACACAGAAATATATTGAGAGTTGTAACTATATATCAGCTGGGCAATGGCCAAATGGCTAGGCCATAGGCATTCAGTTCAGAGCCTGTTGATTTACGTCCCACTGTTAGCCTGGATGTTGTACCTGTTTGGAATCAACTTTAAATTATATGTAACAATCCAATTAATTACAGTGTAGCAAAAGTTGACCATAGTACTCCCAACCATAACTATATATCTCTGTACAGTTGAATCCAGTTAATCTGACCAGCCACTTATTCGGACTGAATCCTAAAGAACCGAAACAAATCTTATTGCATAAGCCTAATTGGGCATGTTCGTGTAAACAGACCAGCCGGTTATTAGGACCAAAATGATAGCTTCCCAATGTGGTCTGATTAACCAGAATTGACTGTATTTGTTAATGTATATGAAATATTCCCAGCTCTCTAGCTTAAGTAAAGGATTTTTGTTTTGTTTTTTAAATGGGGGGATGCTGATTGAAATATAACAGCGTACATTGTTTTTTTTTTATTTAGCATAATATAACCTGAACTGACTTAAATTATGTATAGTTCCATTTATTTCTCCTTAAGATTCTTATTTAGAATTCAGTTGTTTATCACATAGAATTTCATTACTTGGATATTGAAAAATTACATATAAAAGCTAAAATCAAGTATTTATATCTTTTACTTATTTTTCAGGTTTATGGTATGGAAATAATGGAAGTAGAAAATCAAAAAGACAGCTATTTAATAGTAAATATTCTTAAAAGGGAACTTGGTATCCATGACTATTATGATGTGTAAGGTGGTTTTAATAATTAATATATTTAATGCTTTTTGTGAAAGTGTTTTAATCATTATTCTCCGATTATTTTTTTTTACTCTCAAATTTTTTGTTAGAAAACTAGGCTATTATATTATTAAATATCATTCTTAACTTTGTTCAACTGCTGTTAATTCAAGTCTTTGCTTATCCAATTAAATCTTAATAATATTAAAATTCACCCACTAAACATAAATAGCAGAGATAAGTTACAAAGAAATGTTAATAAGTATTACATACATGTGTGATATTTGTTTATATGAATATGTGTAGATAATTTAAATATGTTAAATTGATGAATGCATATTTTGTTATGTATTGAATACTGTTAAGCGTTAGGGGGGGGAAAACTGGTAAATGGCCAAGATTTTGTTTCAGCTTTGCTAAGTATGATTTACACAGTAAGAAGTTGAGTTTGTGCTGTTCTTTAAAGTGTTTTAATTTGCTTCTGAGTGCTTAAAAGATCGTAACACTTATTTAAAAGTTATGTACTACTATGATCATCTTTTATTGCATCAAAATATCCTTCTTTCTCCATCTGAGTGTCTTTCAATTCCTTACATTATCTCAAAGTATTTACTTTTGGTTGAAAGCCATTTGCTGTTTGAATTGAATCAGAAATATAATTTTGTCTATTAATTTCTACCTGTTCCTCTCATCTTGCATTTACTAGGAATCATTTATTTACGTTCCGTTTCTTTATTCAAAATTTCCAATTTTTACCATCACAACCTAGGGTGACAAGTAATTTCGCTTGGATTATACTTTTCATCTATTTATCCCGAGTAACGAAGATTCGTATTCCCCTGCCTTTTCTCTTGGAGAAGTAAGAATTTGGCTTTTGCAAGAGGTGCCACATGTTATGGATGAATAATGCATGTGATGATGTTACAGTCATCTTCTTCAGTGTTGATTTTAGATGTTTTCTGATAGTTTTGACTTCCTTCGGAGATTTTTAATGGTGCCGTTTCTGTTGTTATACATGTCTTACAAATTTTCATTTTATATAATTAAAATTTTTAATTTTATATATTTGATTTCTATATAATTTTACACATATTTAAAAAAAATTATCAGCACTCCCTTCTTAAACTGTGCATACTCAATTTGTTTTAGTTTTTTGTTCCTTATATATATATATATATATATATATATATATATATATATATATATATATATACATATACACACACAGTCAATTCCGGTTAATTGGACCATCGGTTATTTGGACCGAATCCCATTCTTCTAACATAGGGCATGTTCGTTTAATTGGACCAGCCGGCTATTAGGACCAAGATGATTGCATCCCGTTGTGGTCCGATTAACCAGAAGTGACTGTATATATATATATATTACATAACAGAGTACAGTTTCAGTTCATGAGATGTCAATTAACAATAACTTGAAATTTTTACAGGTCTAGGTTGAAACAACAGCAGCATGGCTTGATTTTATATTTATTAACTATTATCTTCATGAATGATAATGTAATTACAGAAGGTAAAAGCACCTCAGTTTTTTTATTTATTTATATGTAAATATATTATAAGTCTTTAGTAGCGTATATCAAATAGTTCCTAATATCAATTATGCTATTTTCAGAGGAATTAACAAAATCTTTGCAACCATTAGGCATCGATTTAACGTAAGTAATACAAAATTATATGTGTCTAATACAATTTATATTAGTTTGTAAAATCAAGTAAAAATCTTTTTTTTAAATGTTATTCCCATTTCTCAGTTATATTTTGTGAACAATTTAATATTAATATTTTAATAGTAGGGGGGAATATTAATATATTGCTGTTTTTATGCATCTTGTCAGTTTGTACTCTGAATAAAAATGAAGAATAAATTTTTATAAAATTTCTTATATTAATGTGTTCTCCGATAATATTCATTTATGCAAATAATCATTTAAATATCAATCACTGTGTTTGTCAAGAGGGACAAACAATTTAAAATGTAAGAATTTCTTGACATCAAAAATGTATATATAAATATCCCAATATTTAATAATTAAATAGGTATTGTTAATGTAATATCATAATATTATGATAGTTGTTTTAATAGTTTGTTGAAATCAATTGACAGTTTCCATTGCAAATATCAAAAAATTTTGTTCTTTTGATAGTGTATATTCTTAGCATTATTCCTGCAAAATTTTGTATTATCCTCATAAAATTTCTGGCTTTTTTTTTTTTTTTTTATTTTTTTTTTTTTTAAGGTCCTCTTCTACTTTGTTGTTTGTTTGTTTGTTAATTTGTTGTAGAGATTCTTCATTTTTGTTATTCATACGGTGGATGGCTAGTTTCTTTCAAATTGCAGTAATAAACATTAAAGTTTTGATTACTTTTGTAAATAAAATGTGGGCCATTCAGAAGAGAGGCTCAAAGACTTATTGTTTCATTCCTTATCTTTGACTTACATAGAGGAATGTTTTATGCATTCTAATCAGATAAGTAAACAATAGGTTTTTCTAAATTATAATCCACCAATTTTCATATATTTAATTTAACAATTACAGGTCAGTTAAACTGTCATCCTCAAATAATGGAAATCTAAGACCAGAGAGCTTTTTTTTAGCTGATCAGAAATACATTACACTTGATAATTCCCAAATATAAAGTGTCTTGATCCTGTAAGCATGCACCATGAAATAACCTTAAGACTACTCACTGCATGCAATCCTGAACACAGAGCCGAGGGTCCACCTGTTCGTGATAATTTAGTATGTAGGAGCCATATCAAACAGTATGGGCTGCCAGCTTTTGCCCCTACCCCCCCCCCCCCATCCCTTATACTCGATAAATCACTTCTATATTGGCCTGATATTTATTTTTTAAAACAATTTCATAGGCAACATAATATATAATCAGATTGAGCTAACACAATGAAAATAATATACTGCTCATCCAAATAGACCACTAACGCTCATGGAGTTGCTCAGTTTGGCACAATTGCTCTATGTAAAAGGAAAAGTTAATTTTTTTTTTAGCTTAACATTTAATATATTCAGTTCAGTATTTAGATATCTGGAAAAAAAAGTTGACTTTAATCTGGTCATTAAAAAAGCAATTATGTTTGCAATTCAAAAAGATTTTATGTGTTTATATAATATAAGTTGATGTTTTAGTATTGTTACTACATTATGACACCTAAATTCATATTGATTTGTTAAAATTTAGTAATTTGATGTTCTGTTAATGAAAGCATCTGTTAACATATATATATATATATATGTGGGTTTGTCAATCAAGTAAGACAAGATAATGCTACTTAGCCACAATACAGAAGATTGTTTGCACTTTATGGAAACGATTTTGTAATTTATTTTTGTCGTTTGCATTTTGAGATAAAAATTTGGCTACTTCAGAAAAGTCGTCTGCTACTGTTTTATTTTGATTAGAATGCAGAATATAAGATTTATTTTGAAAATGGCTCCTAAAATTGATAGATGGCTCGAAGGTTATGTAACTGTGCTTTTTGAGGAGAAATATTCGTATCAACAAATTTTAAAGCGGTGTAAAAATCACGGTTATGGAATTTCAAAAAAAGGTATTTATAATATATTGAAATTGAAAAGAGAAAAAGTAAAAATTAAAACACAACAGCGAAACCTCATCCTAAGACTGTTCAAATGCAGGTAAATATCAAGAAAGTGAAGTCTCTGATCCTAAAGGAAAATCCACCGACTCAAAGATCCATTGCATCAAAACTAGGAATGTCTTTTGGCACTGTAAGTAAAATCATTCATAAAGATTCAAAGTTAAAAAAGATGTTTAAACCTAAAGTCCATACACTCTAGCCAAATCATATTGCTGAAAGAAAAACAAACTGTAGAAAATTATATGAAAAACACCTAGCTGCTTAAAAATGGAAATTTGTGGTAAAACTCAATGAGGCTTGAAAGCATTTTGAGTGACTGTAATAATAATAATAATAATAATAAATCTATTGCCCAAATGATGGGAATGACCATGCGAAATGGCTTCGTCAGTGTACAGTAAAGTTCCCAAAGGGATTCATGATAGTTGCAGGATTTTGTTACAGTGGCAAATTAAAAATCAAAAAAGTCTCAAGTAAAGCCAAAATTCATTCACTCTACTATCAGCAGAATATTTTAGAACCAATTTTTGAAGAAGAAATTCCAGCCTTATATGGAAAGGACATTGATAAAGTTAAGCTTCATATGGACAAATCCTCTAGTCACACTTCTAAATCAACTGCCACTTATTTAGCAAAGAAAGAATCAGAAACAGGAAAAAAGTGTACCCCATTTAATGATATACCTGTAAAATCATCTGATGCTTCTCCAATGGACTTTTGAGTTTTCGGTTTATTAAAACCAGTCTTGGGAAAACAGCATCCAAGAACACTGAATGGACTTTGGAAAACAGTCTAAGAGGAATGGGGGTAAAATTGACATAACAGTACTAATTGAAAGTTTACTTTCATGGAAAATTCGAACTAGAGCTGTTTTCAAGAACCATGGCTATCAGATAGAAGCAAATCACCGCAAATATACGGCATTTATACATAAAACTTTTAACTATCAAAATTGTTTCCATAAAGTGCAAACAAAATTTTGTAATTTCACCCTCCATCCATCATGTAAGTTCACTGAAGTAAAGTTTAAAAGAATATCAGCCGATGAGTATTTACACAATGTTATAAAAATGGTTTGAAAAATTATATTTAAATCTAGGATCTCTAGAATATTTGTTCATTGCAATTTGTTCAAGAGGTGACTAAACATTATTGTAAATAATAAGAGGAAAAGTATTTGTGTGCAAATAAATTACTCAATGTGGTAAAATTCTAATGCTCATAATTACTCAATGGTATATGTGTGTTATATGCAAAAGCCATACCTAAGGTTTAGATTTTTTTTAAACTACTACTGTAAAAGAAAGCTGAAAAATAAACTTTGCAATTTTCAGTGCAGGAGGTGATATAATGGCGATTTATCTTGGACCCAAATAATGCTGCTATCTAAAATACAATTTTTTGATAGTTATATGAAGATTCCTTCATCTTTGATTTTTCCTAATTTGACCTCATAATTTTTAATAGTTGTATGTAAACCATTCCTCATTGTAAGTCTGCATAAATATGTTCCAGTCTCGTTTTTCTGTTAAGCTTTTTATTTCATCTTATATAATGTTTCCTGAATATTGTTAAAGGGGGGGGGGGGAAATGTTGAACAAAATAAAGAATTAGTCTTTCATGTTTATGCATAAAATCTTTCTGATCTTTTTTTCAGATCCAAGAGAGTCCATCCTATATTTGGTGATGTCAAGAAATACATCACAACTGAGCTTGTGAAGCAAATGTATCTCAGTTATGAATTAATTTCTAGAGATCCTCCAAAATATGAAATCAAGTGGGGTATCAGAGCAAAACAAGAGTTTGATAAGAGGGATTTACTTCAATTTACATGCCAGGTACACTACATTATAAACTGTGGATTTTATATGCATGTATCATGCATGTTTTATGATAGTTGTTTAATAGTTGTTTTATGATAGTTGATTTTATATGCATGTATTATGATAGTTGTTTTAATAGTAGATTATGCTTGAGACTGTTAACATTGAATAAGATATAACTCAGAAAGATCTTCCCTTTTATTTACTGCTTTGTTAAAAACGCCATTTTGAATAAAAACAAAACTTTCAAGTCGCAGACGATAATTTTGACTTTTAAAAACATAGTATAATTGCAATTATTTCTTTTGCAGCAAACGATTTTTTATTACCGCTTACCAAAATCGTCTAAAAAATGTGCGAACAGCCTCTGTATATATATGTATGTATGTATATATATACAAATATGTATATCAAAATTTTGATGCATCTTGGTACTTTTCTGTTTAACTTGTCCAAGCAATAGACTGGGTTTGGCACACTGCCAAAATTATAACTCATGGGGGCGAATGGACAGACAGTTCCTTTCTGCAGGACCATCATTGAGGAACGTAACCCTACGTTAAAAAGGTTGAGTATGGCTGCCTTAAAGCCATAACATCATTCAAATATGTACATATAGACACTCTTGCTGGAAATTGAATTCAGTGAACAAAAGGTGGAAGTCATGTTATTTCTAATTTGACTGAAAATATTTTCCTTCTCTGCACAAAATTGTTTACGTTAAAATTACTACTGAGCCCATGTTTTATGAGTATGTAAAAATGAGACATACTAATGTTAACTGTTAATTTATTTTCAACAATTCTTAGAAATATATCTTTAGTTGAAGTATTTTGTAGTTTATTAAGTCTTTCTAAAAATGAAAGCTGCAATCTTCTGAGTACCATTAATTTCACATGCCTCTGCTGTTATAATTTACAGAGCATTTCTTACTTGTAATTTTAATATTAGTATTTTTCTATCAATAC
This sequence comes from Dolomedes plantarius, assembly GCA_907164885.2. Taxonomy (NCBI): domain Eukaryota; kingdom Metazoa; phylum Arthropoda; class Arachnida; order Araneae; family Dolomedidae; genus Dolomedes; species Dolomedes plantarius. The sequence goes on along the minus strand of OU015498.1, from coordinate 72,889,115 downwards.
ATGAACGTTCATACGTGTTAGATCTAGTACACTTGTTAAAATTTTAGATTGGATTTGAGATGATTCAACCAATTAGTGTACAATAAAATTTCTCTAAGTTGAAATGTATTTGTCCAGGAATTGTTTATAATTCAGAATAAAATGTTATCCTTTTACAGATAATGGCTGATACAACACCTGCAAGCTGGAAAATACAGTACAAAGATGCTGAAAAGAGTGCAAATCCTGAAGTAAATGGAAAAAGATGATTACACGTGTACCTGTTTATACAGTTTTTTTATTTTTTAATGATCACAGAAGATTCTTTTATGTGTAGTTAAAATTTGTACAAATGCTTGTAATATTTTAAATAAACTTTTAATAGTTTTTTATCCAGTGCCCCTAAAACAGTTTTTCACTCTACATCATTCTCCAGATGAATAAATAGTATTTGATGTATCTAAAGAAAACAATGAGATATTTTAAAATATATTTGGGGGGGGGAGAATCATAACAAAAATATGCTTTAGTTTATACATATTTGTGAGACAGATTATTTGTTAAATATCGGAAAAACCCTAGTTTTAAAAGATTTAATTCTTTGACTCAAAGGAGAACAAAAGTCACTTTTTGTAAAAAATTAAATCCTTAAACTGTTTCCAAGGTCACTCAAAGGGTGGCATTACTAGCTATTCCTTTGTAGGTGACCTGGGTAAAGCTTCCCAAATTATGTTTTATATAAGTGCTAAAATCTGATAGTTATTTACCATTACTGAAATTCATTTTCTAGAGGTGATATCAGTAAAAGGTTTTATCAGTGTCATGAAACATTTATATAGAGCCAATATATCATGAAACTGACTTTCAAAAAGTCAGCAGACAGAGGCAGTTTGAGGTTTTGAGACATAGTATGAAGATAACAATTGTAAAATTGGCAAAAATGAAACTAAGTCCACTGTCCTAGTAGTAAAATGATTCCTACCCATGAAGTAACCCAATCAATACATATATATATGAATTTTTTCTCTCTGCTGCATAAACAAATTTTATCACATCCTTTTATAAAAATAAAATTATGGACAATTCCCATGTTTAAAATAATTGATAATACTAAAACAAGATCATTAAAAAAATCCATAACAGATAAAATATTTAATGACGAAACAATATTCAAAACATAACAATAATCAAAGTGCTGCGATATGTGGATTTTAAATGTAACAAAAAAAATTTTCATGTTTAAAATGTACAAATAATTCAGTCTTATGTACAGTAAAATACGTTTTTTAAAAATCAGTCAATACCTATTTTAGTTCAGGGGACTCTAATGATTGCTTCTACAATATAAAAAAACTTTTTTTTAATCTCAAGGAAAAACTAAGTTTTTTTGTTTTAATAAGTTAGATTCATAAAATGTAACAAAATGTTTATGATTTTGAGGCAATTCATATTATCCTACATAGTTTACAAAATTAAATTGACTGTTATTGAATGTTCAGCACTTTTTTAACAGCTATAACCACATCTTGAGGTTGAGGTATCGTAAGGGGTTCCAGGCTTTTTGTGTATGGCATTGGAACATCTGCTCCTGTTACTCGAACTACAGGAGCATCTAAGTAATCAAATGCAGGACCTAGAATAAACATAAAAGTGTTCATATATGCTGTATAAAAGAATTCAACATTTAAAAGTAATTCGCTGAAAATAAAATTATTTTACACTTGCTAAAGATTCATAAAACTGCACACTTTAAAAGAATATCATTTAGAGCTGTTTTATTTTCAATATAGTATACAGGGCCCGATTTAGAAAATTCTTGACCATAGGCACAACTCGGTATGGGGGCCCCCTAACACTGATGTGGATGTAAAATTACCAAAATTGACACAAAAAAAAATCATGAATCATTGTGAAAGTACCATTTTACCAAGAATTGGCTATTTGAAGCGTTGAAGCCTAGAACATTATCAAATAACAAAAAGCAATACAACATATTACCTTCATCATTAAAACACCAATACAATGCAACCAGAAAAACTTATTAATCCCTTATATACACTATATCATACATATGATGAACTACACATATAACTATACATATGATGAACCAATGAATCAAATTTGAAAGGGTGTATAAAAAAATTGCTATTAAAAAAAGGTAAAATAAAATTAAAAAATTGAATTGGGAATTTTTCTTTTAAAATAAAAATTGGGGGGGGGGGGGGGCTAGGCCCGAGCCTAAAGGAAAATCAGGGCCTGATAGTATATGACTAAGACAAGGTTTTATTTTTGGCTCAGATCAAAACCAACTTTGAAAAAAAAAATTAAATTACTTTTAAAGTTGTCTATTACTACCTACATAATTTTTGGCATGGTTGGCCAAAATAGATAAAGCAGGTCAGCATTTTACATCCTGGAACTACTGAGGTATTGTAGAGATCTCTGCTTTGAATTAACAATTTTTTGACAAAGGCATTTCATTTGCAAAGTGTTTTTAAAATCTTATCACAGGTCACACAAATGAAGTCGTAAGCAGAGGTAAAAATTAAATCATAAGCATACAGAAAAATTAAATAATTTTCTCTTAATCATGTTTACACCCATAGTTTAGAATAAGTGAATTTAGGAAAATTTAGCTTCAAAATTGCTATACACCACTCATTTGCATTTAACATTCATTTGTTACCATTGTAATATTCATGCAATCAAATTTTAAATGATACATAAATGCGAAATTATATAATTTTTACTAACTTTCAATGACTCGAGCACAAATTTCAGACCCAATGCCACATTGAGGCCATCCTTGTTCTACAGTTATTAAATGATGAGTCTTCATGACTGACTCGAGAATAGTTCTTTCATCCAATGGCCTTATGGTTCGTAAATTTATAACCTAAAAATATGGAAAACTAATGCATTAAAATGCACAAAAATAGGTATTTAAAGAGAAATTATTAAAACATTTTAACCAAGCACAGTCAAAAACTTTATACAAAATGATACATGAGAACATTAAAAAAAACCACCTCTGAACTAACTTTACATTTGTTCTATCCTTAACCAAATATCATAATTTTCAGCCTATAATCCACAATTCTAATTTTTACTGATAGATTTTAAAATGTCATCTGTCATTTGTGACATCTTCACAGGATTATGCTTCTGCTAGCCTGCTTTCTTCCATTCCACTACTTTCCTCTCAAGAAAAGTACCATTTGATGATGCAGCTGTAGCACTAAACTAGTTCAGAACAAAGCTTATAACTAAACACTAAATATAATAATCATTTTTAAAGTTTTCAATAATATCATTTATGATTTTTGAGATAACAAAATGGTCAGTAGATCTATCAAAAGCCCTCAGAATATACAGGTAGCCCTCCTATAGCATGGCATCTTACAACACGATAGGATAAATTGCAGGAACCCTCATATAACACAGTAACCTGTAATACGGATTCGCTGTAACAAGTTAAAAAAATTGTGAAAACCTTTTTGTACAACATTGTACTTCTATAGCACTAGATAATATAATTTTTGTTTAACACATTTAAAAATTAAATTACTTTAAAATAATGACGGGAAGGAATAATGAACTATAGTGGCTTTACATGGAAATGTATAAACAAATTATAATTTATTCATTTATAACTCTATAAAATTACAAGAAGGCCTAAACTTAGCTGAAAATCTTGAATAATTTTTCCTGAATGTAGACTCTTCAGCTGAAAGAAGCTGAAAATTCAAAAGGGAGCTGCAAAATTGTCGATCTCCATACTGTGAAATCTACAATGACCTTGTAAGAACCAGCAAACCAACCAAAATTACAGATTTTTTAAAGAGGATAGAAGGTGCAAAAAATCTAAACGAAGAAAAAGGTTCTGAAAGTGAAGGTGATATCGTTCAACCGAAAAAACATTCTTGTTTGATTGTACTGAGCAGTGATGAGGAAGAAATTTATTAAATTAGGGTCACATTAAATGAAAATAATATTTTTTGTTTCTTTTCGTTTTGTGTTATACATACATTTATATTCTTAATAAAAATTAAGTTGCTTATATGGAATTTTAAAAAAAATGATTGTTTTTAATAAGTTTTCGGAACGTAATCCCCCATTTTTTAACTGTCTCTGGGTCTCATAACATGGTTTCACACAACACGGCAGTTTCTAGGAACCTATCTACCGTGTTATAGGAGGGTTACCTGTACTTCATTTCACTCTCTTCCTTCTGACATTCTTACAAACAAATACAGTACAACTTCCCAAATCCAGAAACCCCCCAAATCTGGAGCATTTTAATAAATGGCCAATTTTACTTTTCCATTTTACCGATAGATGTTGCTACCAAAATGATTGGTTAAAAAGCCCTTTTCTTTCAAGAAAGTGACAGCAGTGAGTTTGAAGGCTTTCAAGTGTCTGGGAAAGAAACAGATTTAGTAGAATGTGCAAATAAATGCAACATTAACTTGAATAAATCAGACATACAGGAAGTTTATTGCATTGTTGGCGAGGTCGAAACAATAAAATAAAACATGGTAGGTATCTCAAAACACCGCCGCAGAATGCAACAGTGGGCCGAAGCAACAGTAAGCAAAAAAGGCAATCTTCACTTAAAAACAAAGAGCATATTTATTCGGCTAACCATCACAAAAACAAAATAATATCGAGCATTGTCAATAGCTCGCTGCCCACCACAACGCTCCGACTGACCTGTCACGAGCCAAGCAAAATCATCACATTATATACATTCGCCCACGTGGGCATTGGCTGATTTGCATAAATTACAGAAAACAAAATGTATGGGAAATAAATATCTATACAAAAAATACATTTACAATAAATAATGAATATTACAAAATTATATAAACATCGCAACCAGTGATGGTAATCGAACATTGCAACTTGCGATTGTAATAAAGCATTACGTCACTCCTGACGCGGGCACTTTGCAAGCTGTGTGGGAAAAACAACAAAGTTCAACTTCCAAATTGGCAAGAAGAAAAAGTGGGGAGTATCCCAACATACATCGACGAAAAAGTGCCGATTGTCGGTTCTCTGAGCAATTCTGAAATTATTGATAGTGTAGTAAATAACAAAGGTTATGATGACCGCGATCATGAAAGTGATTCAGAATGCCCCGAAAATGGAAGAATGTCAACGGACGACCTGATAAAATCATTAGATAAAACAATATGAGACTTAGAACAGTGGAATTTTATCTCGGAACATGAAATTATGGCAGTATATAGAATTCGAGATAAAATTTCTAATAAGCCGAAACTAAAGCAACAGACATTATTGACTGAAATGTTTAAATTATAATGTAATTATATGTTCTGTATTCAGGTTTATTTAATAATTAAACCATTTTACATGTTTTTTTTAAGTGTGTTTACTTTTTTTCCCTAAAATTTTGTAGTGTCATTTTAAAACCTTTCAAATCCGGAATTGCTGTGTCCTGAGAGATTCCGGATTAGGGAGGTTCAGATGCAGTTTCAATCACAGGCAAGCGAAAGAATATGCCACTATAAAACCCCAGGGGTTTATCTTGAGAAAAACACCCTTTCTCACGCATATGTGCCATCTTTTGAGAAATTTAGAGGCTTATTTTCAGAAATGTAAATTTTTCTAGGCAATCTAGGAGGAAATACTGCAGATAATATGCACACTAAGAAATTAAAGCTTTTAAATGTATAATCTGGATTATAAGTTGCAAACTACAGTAATGGAAAATGCTCAATATATATTCTGTACAACTGGCAATGAATTATTTGTTACATGTTTAAAGTCAATACATTTACAATTTATTGAATTAACAGTTTAAATACATTTCAGATTTTGTGCCCGAGTACAAAATGTAACTCGCACTCCAATATTTACATAAATTAGTTCTATTAAGTGTTTTTCATTTAAAAGTAATTACAATGTAAGAATTACACGTTTTATGTAACAATTTTTTTAGTCATCGTTACTCAAGACTAAAAGAAAAAAAAATCATTTATATTAAATATGTTTCATTAAACCTTCATGTATAAAAACATAGGTAAAGCCTGTAAATCCTGTAAACAGCAACAGTTCCTTTTTTGTACTCCTCAATCTAATCTATATACATAAAACAGTTCTGTAACTGACTGACTGACAGATAACGCGCAGACCAAACCGCTGGACCTAAAGGGCTGAAATTTTGCATAGTGATTCTTCTTATGATGTAGGGGTGCACTAAAAAAGATTTAAAAAAATTCTTCTTAGATTTTTTTAAAATTAAATTTTAAGCTGTTTTTGTAACATTCTTTCAAGTTTGCATTTAAAATAATAATCTGATGGTTATAAAATTTATATCACAAGAAAGATCACAAAAATTCCTTTAAAATGAAATCTTTTTTTTAAATCTTTACCTCTATTTTCTGGTTTTTGATGAATTTTAAAGATTAATTTTTAGAATTTAATTTATTAAATGGTGATCACGTGGTTTCTTTTCTTTTTGTGATACTTCAAATTAATTTTGCATCACTTGCAGAACAATGAAATAAATTGACTAAAAAAATATTAAAATGAAGTAAAAGATAAAATTTAACCACTATACTAATTGAGATGGAAATTTTTAAGAATTTAATTCAAATTAGTATGTTTTATGGATATTAAACATACAAATTAATTGCATACATTGACTGTTGTATTTAATTTGAATATTTTCTTCTACATTATTTTGTCTAAAAAAATATCCGTTATGATATTTTGATTTTTTTTATAAATATTTTTTTGGCATTAATTGCATACATTGACCGTTGTATTTAATTTGAATGTACTCCATAGTGAAGCACAGGTATTCAGCTAGTTTCAACATACAGAAATAAACAAGGTAAATTCTGTAGAAAATTTTATGAAATACTCACTTCACAATCAACACCATTTGAAGCTAATTCTTTAGCTGCATCAAGACAAGTCCCAACAGCTTTGGAATGTGCTACTAGAGTTATGTGCTGACCTATTTAAAATTATAATTAAAGTTAAAATATTCAATAGATGCACAATACAAGAAGCACAATATGAAATTCATTGTGTGATTCAACTTTGATTAAGTCTACATAAAGTAAAAATATATGCATAGAATACAAAACAACTAATCTTTTCCAACAAGTTACATTCTATGAGATACACAAAGCTAGAATCTGAATAGTATATTCATACAACCATACTTAAAACTACACTGTTCTGTAATGGAAGTAACACTCTAATTATCACAAAGCTAAAAAATCCATTAAAGGGGAACAGCTAATAAAATGGAAGACATTTAGGTTAGTTGGTTGGTTTCGAGCACTATGGTAATCTTTTGCAATATGTGAGCTAAACTGACTAGGACGTAAAACTTAAGTCAATTCTGAATGGTTACAAACACCCATACCTACAGTGGTATTCAAATACAGCAGACTTTGGTACCAAAGATCAGCACCCTAGCTATTAGGCCATCATTGAGGAAGACGTTTAGGAAGCTAGGTGGGTACTTTAAAGTGCATCGGAGATGTTCTCATGCACTGCTACATAAACTTAAAAGTGCAATGCTAATGAAAAATTGCCATGTGGAGCCAATCTAAGAAAAACATAATACTTAAGAAGAAAGTCTCTTATACAGCAGAAAAGAAAATTAAGCCTAAACATTTGAAATTATCATAATTTTTAAATACCTTATGATCAACAACATTAGCTGACTAGCCCTATTAAAAATAGTTTAAATTGTAAAGATAGACTGCATTTTTCTTACACATGAATTAGATATTTTCTAACACTTATTCTCAGGATAAATAATTTTCCTACTTTCAAGAAAACTAATTACATGAACCAATGGTAAATGAAAATCAAAAGATCTAGTAGTTATTTACTCTAAAAAATATTGTTAAATACACAAATACGTATTTGGTTCAAAGTTAGAGACAACAGAAATTTTGACAAGATAAAGAGTTACATATGAAATATACACTTGAATAAATGAGGTAAACTTTCACAATGCTGCAATTTGCTTCAATCTACAAATGTTATTTGAATTAATATTTTAATTAATTTGTCACATATACAAAAAGGTATAACATATCTAAACAATAACCTTATATTGCTAGCAATATACATATGTTTTAGCAACATCTGTTAAAATTTTGTCCACTTATATGAGAAATCAAGTCCAAAGGGGTCTAAGGTATAAATTAAAACATCTTTGAAATTTTGGGGTTTTCAGTCATTCAAGTGAGCTCAGGTCATATCATCATATACAATCAAGTATATTTCAATAGGAATTTATGATGGGGAAGCACACTTAAACTAGAGGTATGTTTTCATATAGATGATAGTCCATAACTATTATATGAAAATTGAAATAATTATTATAAAAATAACCTTAATACAGAAATTGAAATTACCTGATTTTTCTATTTTAGCTCTACCAATAGGAATAAGAAAATCCTTAGACATAGCTTCAGCTGACATCTCAAAAGCAACTCCATATAAAAGTTCATTTTCCATGAACACAACTATAAATACAATCACAAACATTTAAATATTTAAAATTTAGGTCAAGATAAATCAGAACAAATAAAATTCATTCATAGTTCATACAGATATGTTTATTATTAATTCAATAAGATCTTCTTAAGTTGAGCTCCAGTGGACCATGCTTCCACCATTCAATTCATAAAACAAAATTAAACATGTATTTAAAAAAAATATATCACAAGTTAGCAATCCTTCCTTGAGAAATTACGAAAAAATTAGACATTAAGTTTTTTACATTTATATTAAAAGCATATATTTGGATAAATGCATTTAAATATACTTTCTTTAAAAAACATATGAAAAAATTTTTCCTCACAGAAAACTAAAATGTGAGAAAACTGAAACATTGTTAAAATGCTGCATGACCATTACATCTGTCGGAGTTGTATTATAAAACCGTTCAACACAACAATTTGCAACTTCTAATGTATCAGCAGCTTGTATGTGTAATGCTGGTATTTTGATATTTTTTCTTCTTCCTCCTACCTTCCAATTTATCTTTTTTGGCAAACACTTTCGGAAACAACAGCATTGATAATGAAGATTTCACAGCATAGTCATCATATATCCTGCTATTACCCTTCATCTATATTATTTCGAAGTTTCTTCAGAACATGTGATCTGGCCTGTGATATGTGAAGGTTTAGCATTTTGCCAGGTTAAACTATTTTTTCATACCTATGGTATCCCTAATATCTGGCATTAGATTTTTCCAGAACACTGTTTTATTATTTGGCTTTTCTCCCTTGCATTCTTATCCCTTATGATAACTTTTGAATATCTTCTAGTTCTTTAACCCTTAACTGGTTTGCCCGTACATAGTCACAGCTGGCCCCATCCGGTTTGCCTGTACAGCGTACTGGCATCTATATTCTCTCCTTTCCAATTTTGGTTAGCACGTATTTTTAGTTTGTAAAGACTAATACTAATACAAAGTCTAGTACAAATATTTTTTAATAGCTTGTCCATATCACTTAAATTCTTTTCATCCGGTTTTTCTTTCTTAAACGGAAGTGCGGGAATTTTGCTTTGTGGAATTTTGTTCTACTGCTTGAAATGCTTGTGAGTTCAAACCCCTACATATTTTCTAAATTATGGATGAAATAAACGACAAAAATACTTTCCTGTCAGGTGATAGACTGAATTCTGATTCAGATTTGGAACTATCTTCTAATTATCTGGATTATTGTTCAGATCATTATTTCTGCCCTGATTGTGACACATGACTTTGTATTACACCATGCTTCAAATTGTACCACACACAAAAAAAAAACTGTTGGATAATTTGCAAAGGTATAAACTTCAAATTTTAGAGTGAGTATGAAAGAAATTTTTGTAAGAGCTGTTAAACATTCTTCATTGCATGCAGAGTATTCTTGCAAAATGCAAACATTTAAGGGGTTTTATGTTCCAAAATTTTAAAATAAAAAATTGTGTAAAAGCATTAAAAGTGAAATTTAATTAAAAAAATCTTTCATTTTCTTATTCTATTGAGTATAGTGTTTAATTACATGCAACAAAAAAATATGCCTTTTTTAGGAACATTTCTAGTAAAAAGATCGAACAGTTAAGGGGTTAAGTATACTTTCCATTAATTTTTACTACAAGGAAATATTTACACAAAATAAATCGCCAAAAATTTTTTAGTTATTTTGAAAAATGGACTAATCTGAACATGCTACTCTGAATAAACTGAAGATTGAACAAGTTGCATGTTTTCAAATTTTCTTAACATGAAAAAACAAAATGTTATAAATTTACTTTAAAAAAAAAGATAATAAAAAGACTTCAACTTTATCTCTCTTATTTTGAAAACATGTATCACAGATACTCTACATTATTTTTTAAAACAAGAATTATAAGACATCTTAACTACATCAAAAAATCAATTGTTATATTCACTTGTCAACTAAGATCAATTTGATTAAAATGCTTGAACAATACTATTTCAAGACAAAAATGATATTTAAAGGTCATTATAATAAATGCAGACTTAACAGATCAGCAAATAAATGCAAACATGAAAATTCAAAGTCTAGATGCATATATTCATACAAAATTTACAATTTTTTTTCCCCCCCAAACGCGGAGGTACTTGTCGCTAGATATTCACCTGAATGTACACCACGAGACTGCTGGCCATTCATTTAAGGTGGCACTGTATAGGTGGCCAGCACTACATCCAACAAGCCAGTCCCTTAATTTAGAAACGAGTCAAGTGACAAGACCGGTACACTTGACCCCACACCTTCAGAGGTAAATTTGAGAACTTGGAGGACATTGCAGCCACAACAGATTTTTCATGCATCAGCCGTCATTAACGTACACGGCGGTGAATTTGTCAGCCACAGGCATCGAACAAGTGATGTTCAGATCACTGGCTCACTGCCTTTGCCAACTGGACCACCGCACCCTCTACAACTTAAAATTCTCCCAGAACTTTAAAAAATCTAAAATAACCTAATAACATAATGTTTTTTGAAAGCTTAAGAGAAATATTAAGATAATATGAATAAAAATATGCTTTCAATTCAAGCCCATGTATATTTCTGAAAAAAAATTCATGCAAGTCTCTGGAATGAAAGAGAATAATTAGCTTTTACACAGATATGAAAATATTTACAATTTTTTTTAACACTTTTTCAAACATTAAATTCTGTTTTTGGCAATATATACATACATTATATTTGTAGAAATTATATTAAAGTGCTTAAATACCAGGATCAGGGTCTCTGATAGCACTTTTTAAAAGTCCTTTACAATCTTCAGATGAGAATGGGGATATTACTTTCAAACCTGGACAGTTGGCATACCAAGCAGCAAAACACTGAGAATGTTGAGCAGCAACACCAGAAGCAGCACCATTAGGGCCTCGAAATACAATAGGCACATTCACCTTTATAAAAGAACAAAAAAAAAATGTATTTCTCTTATGTACAAGCAATGCTCGATTTCTAGAAATAGAGATGCCAGAACTCTAACTTTTCGCGATGTGGAGGGGATTCCAAATTTTATATATATATATATATATATATATATATATATATATATATATATATATATATATATATATATATATAAGCAATGAAAATACTAAACCGATGAAGAAGAACGTAGGTACGTAGTGTAGTTGAAAATCGCATAAGAGCCTTATATCGTAGAGCCGGTATTAAAATACCACAACAAATAAAATTTCCTTATCTCGTATTAATCCCTAAATTTCATAAATCGCCCATTAAATTTCGTTCAATTACAATAGGTTATAATACATATTTAACTATAGCCAATAATAAACTTTTAACGATTCTTAATACAGTTATAAAAAAACTCATTTCTGAAGGTGCTTATTTTATTAAAAATAGTTATACCGTAGTAAAACAGTTGAAAGGTACTGGTGATATCACAGACATAAAAAGTTTTGATTTTGAAGATTTATTTAACTCTATAAACCTAAAGGACCTCTACGATATTATTATCGGGTTATATGAACCTTATGACTTAAAAGAATTTATATCATTGAAAAAATTTATTGCCTTTTTAGACATCGTTTTATTTGAAACTGTTTTGTACAATGGGGAAAATTTTTATCGACAGATACATGGAGTGCCTATGGGGGGAGGTTGCTCTTCAGCTTTGGCTGACATTTATTTACACCATTATGAACCATTACACCATTACACCATTATGAACACCATTATTTACACCATTATCACCAATCCCGATTGCCTTGCTCAGCATCTTTACCACATCAACATCTTCATTATAATCATCTCTGCAACCTATGGGAAGATACTGACAACCCCCCCCCCCACACACACACACACACACACACACACAAATCTCTTGCTGCATCTCTAGAATCTGAGTGGAAATGAAAGCCTGTGTGTGTTGAAGGAATTTAACTTTTTTTTTTAACCTTGTTCTTTGTATTTTTCCTTTTTTATGAATATCTATCCCACTTTAACTGGCCACTGGAAATGTTAAAAAATGTCATTATTCATTAAAAAAAATGCATACTTACCAGTCCAGCTGACATATAAAATGTCTTGGCAGCTGAATTGATAACATGATCTATTGCTTGCATAGAAAAATTGAATGTCATGAATTCACATACAGGCTTCAATCCAGCCTGCAAGAAAGTGAATAAACATCAAAATTTTCAATATAGAGGTACAAAAAAATTGCATAAAAAGAAATTATTTTCATAGATATAATAAGATAAATATGAGGACTTGTTCTCATAACAGTACAATTTAATACTAACTATGTAATTAATAGATTAGATCACTTTTAAAGAGTACAATCAATTACAACTTAAATGATTTTTTCTGAATATTACTAAGTTTACACAATCTTAAATTCCCTACATTTTCTATTGTTTTTAACAAAGTTTCAATAAGTTTAAGATTATCCATAATGGGAAAAAACTTTCAAGAACTGCATTGTTTTACAAAACAGTCTTTTACAATATACTGTAAAAGAAAAAAAAAAAGATATATAGTTTTGAAACATTTATATTTTTGCACAATGGAGTAAAAACTGAATTTTATCAAAAAAAGTACTTTTCAATAAAATATTTAAAATTTTAGCAATTCATGTGTGCCTTAATATTTTCCACCATGTGAAAAAACATGATTTTTCAAAACATTAAAAACACAATATTTTGATTATATTATAAAAATAATAAAAGTAAATATTAAGAAATAATATTTTACCATAGCAGCCCCAACTGCAATACCAGCAAAGCCTATCTACATAAATAAGAAAAAAGAAATTCTAACAAAAACTGTATTTTACAATAAAAATATTAGAATTATAAATTTGTTTAAAAAGGCTGTAAATATGCATATATTACAGAATTTCAAACAAACATAAGATATAACTTACTTCAGTTATAGGTGTGTCAATCACTCTTTTATCACCATATTTCTTCCATAATCCTCTACTGACCTTGAATAATATGATTTATACATTAAAGCACAAATCAAAACCCAATCTAATCAGTTGATGCATTACATAAAAAATATTTTTCAAGCTATTAAATGAAAGCTGACTGCTATCATATTTTGAAGTCCACAGTTTAGTTCCTAACAATTTTTTTTCAGTAAAACTCTTTCATATTTTCACTAATCAAAACTCATTAGTTAGCATAAGCTTTTATTTTGAGCCTAACAAAGTTTAAAATGCTATCTGTGAGGGCTGGCTGAGAATCAAGCCCTGGTCTCTTTACCACAAACCCAGGATAGTTTAGTAGCCAAAAAAAATGATCTTGAATTTAAGTCTCCTGTCTAGGCAGGCAGGCAATCAGTCATTAAAACCTTGATAACAACTAAAGATTCAGAGTTTTGTAGACATACAAAATTAAGATCTGACATTCGAAATTTAAATGCAAAGAGGCATATGTTTATATAACACAAAGAAACAGAAGAAGGGGTAGGGGGTGAAATAGCCTTTTAGCATATTATAACTGTCAGACAAAATTTATACAACTCAATGGGATAATTTTGGATAATTTTTCACATTATAGATAAGAGAATTACATGCTGCTAAGTGTGCATATCTAAATAGATCAATGTATGTCACTGTAGTAAATCTTTATTTACACAAATAGAATTAAAAATATAAATACACTTTTGAACAAATATTGCTAAAAAATATTGATATAGCCAGTCAATGTAGAAATAAAGAACAATAAACAAGAATAGTTCAAACCAAAATGTAATGACCATCACATTTACCTGTATTTCTGGAGTAACTTTCTTAAATGTTCAATATTTTTATTGTTGTCTACATAAACTATAAGTCTACACTTGGAAATATTATATACTTTTCTACCAAGGCTATTTCCACTTTTGCTATAACAAGAAAATTACATTGCTATATGAAAAAATATTTCACAATATCCTGTCCCATTAGTGAAACCAATAGTTTGCACTCTGCATAAATCTCTTCTCATATGTTTATACTATGGAAGTTTGATTTTATAACCATCTAATGATAGTTACAAAGGATCTAACAGAAAATGTATAAGCAAATGTTAGTCACGAAAACAAAAAAGTGTGATTTTTATACTGACTTAGCTATAATATTAACAACAAAATTTAGACAAATTAATGTTATTTCTGGGTTTTTATCTAACTCAAAGAAATTATATATTTTGAAACTTGAATCATTGGTTAGACTATTATGTACTTCTTTTAAGAGTTCATTCAAATTAATAAAAGAACCAATTAAACAATTGCACATAGTATGTCATATCTCTCCTCCTGCAAATATGGAGGGTGGCGTATTTGATGTAAAATGCATGAATTATAAAAATTCATATATCCTGCATTATTATTAAATTCTGCATTATGCATTTTAGATATGGCAACAGATAAGATAAGTGACATGTTCATTCTAAAGTTTCTGATCACTAATAGATAATGAAAAAATGCAGCTAAAATGGCAAATCAGAATGAGCATTACTTTATAAGCTCCATCATACATGGCAACTTCCTCTCCCAAAAGGAAAACTCTTTCATCTCTATCCATTTCTTCATCCATAGCTGTATTTAAAGCATCTCTTACAGTAACCTATAAGCATAGAAATATTTTCTTGTGTCATTTTTTTTACCTGTGGAAATTAAAGTAAATAATTCAAAACATAAGAAAATGATTTTGGTTAGTGAGAACAGATTGTGCCTTAAAAAATATACATAACAAATATGAACTTTTACATATAATGCATTATTAAGACAATATGCTTCAGAGAAAGATAGGACTTTTCTCAGTAATAAAATTTTACGGCTCAAAAGGAAAACTACAGAATATATGGCATACTTTTACTGATGTTATTAAACCTCTAAACTCATCATCTACAACTCAAAGAAGAGTACATAACAAACTCAGCAACAAGTAAGCATATATTGTAGAAAACAAACAAGATATACCAAATAAGACCATAAATATACAAATTTTCATACTTTCACACTACTCTAAAGTCAGCACTCAGTTACATATTAACATTTATTGGAGATATTGGACATGAAATACAAAATATTAATGCATTATAATAAATATATGAATGAGCAATGTTTTACATTGTACTATTAAGAACTTTAACATAAGAATGAATGAATTACTTAAACAGAAAAGGAATATTTGTTTAGATTGTATACAAATATACAATGAAAATGCGAGAATTCATACAATATTCTAAAATGTTAAAAAATTCTAGAATGTTCTCTTGTTTTCTATTTATACTAAATATATTTTTATGTTCTCTAATAACCAAATGCTTTAAAATAAAGCACTTTTATTCTAATAGCAATATTATAATTAAAAAAGAAAAGATGATACTTATAGATTAACAGGGTGGCAATTACTACAAAACATAAATGTGGTGTAAAATCTAACTAGACATGGGGAAATTTTGAATTTAATAAAAGAATGACTGTTTTATTAAATCCAAAATAAATTTGAAAAACAGAGACTAATACAGATATTCACAAATAAGAAAATACAAACTGGATTATACCCCATTAATATCAGATTACACAGGAGGCATAGAGCTGTCGATTTCATTTAAAACTGCCAAAAACATTTGCGTTTTTTCATGCAATCGACACCATATTCAATTAGGTAAGAATCTAGGTGATTCTTTCCTTGAAAAAAAAAGGCAGCACTTCAACAAAAAAGCAACTGAAAATTTGGAATAGAAAAATTTTGCATCTATGTTCACCAGCTTATTCTCATATTGCCACATTTGGCAATTGGGTGCACAATTACGACTGGTGACCCATTAACCGAAAAGTATCGAAAGAGTTAAGCATATACATAATTATATGATGTACTTGTCAGTAAACCATACATTTTAATTTCATATGTAGATTATTACTGTTATTTATGAGCTAAATACTAACAAAAAAACATATAAACACATACCTGAGCTCTGCTTTTATTACTAGTTGAGAAAGATAAAACTGAACAGACCTGTAATTAAAATAATGCATTGAAAATATGAAATTACCGGATAGGTTAAATTACATTACAGTAACTTATATTTACATGAAAAAAAACATATCAGGAATAAAAAAAGAAAACTTTTTCAAAATGCTACTTAGAGAATTCTATAAACTCAGTGATATATTTTATTGCATATTTTATTATAATAAACATGAATAATTTTCAGCAAAACTTTATGGCTACAGTATAATTAATAGCATTTTGTAATGTACCATTAGAACAGTTGGTGTTGCAGGAAGTTAATTTTCCCATGTTGAGCTTTCTTAAGGAAAATTAACCATATCTGAATAGGGTAAAAAAATTCACAAAGCAAGAAACAAATTCATGATAAGCAAAGAAACTTCAGTTCTAACATTTTGTGCTAGGATTTAAATAACATGCTTATGCAATACTCATGAAAAATGTTTCCTCTCGAACATGAAAAGAGCAAGTTGCTCATTTCACAAATGGGAACTGCAGTTGAACTAAAAGACAATTTTGATGAAAAAATATAAATTTTTATTTTCTCATGATTGCTGCTTTTACCATTAAATAAAGCAATTTTTTTAGTAAAGATCATAATAGTTTCTTCAATATATATTAATATAGTTATACAAGCTAGAAATAATTAAACTGTTTTATTCAAACTAAATTTTTACTTTTCAGTATCACTTAAGCAGGATCTATGAGCAAAAATATGAACAGTTAAGAGTTCTAAATATAATATGATGTGTAAAAAATATCATGACACACATTACATAAATATTAATTTTTAAAATAACTACCTGTGCTACCTTTCTTTTTGATAATGTGTCAGATAATTTGTAATGTTTTTATTAAAAGTATTATATGCCTTAAGAAGAATTGTTAGCAAAATAAGAATGCTACTATAAAGAATATTTTTTTATCTCGTAATACTGGAGTAGAGTTTTCAGATTCAGGAATATAGAAAATTCTGTGGGAAAATAGGCAAGTAATAGTCACATGGAATATTTATATTTCTCTAATCATCCCTATACCATCTCAATGAGCAATAATCTAATGCTGCTAACCTGCATAGAATTTAACAAAGAAATATTCACGAGTCAAAAATTGGAACAGGATACATAAAATGTTACATAATAAAAAAGGGTGAAGAGCTATACCCTCCTAAAAATGCCTATTTGAAAAACTATTTAAGCTAACGCATTTGTACAGGTTAAAATTTAATTGGCTTGGTAAGAGAACTTTTATTTTTACACAGATGCACCTATAAGGTGCACTATAGATAATAAGTATTTTTGCTTCAGACTCTAAAGATATAGTCTGTCGATAGATAATACAGATTTACTTAATTATCAAACTGGATTGTACCAAAACACTGTAATCCAAAAGATTAGCGATTAAATATATACCTTACACAAATATGCAATTAAAAAACTTTTCTTATTTATATGCTATGATGCTTTTACATCCTATTAATAACATACGACATGAGATAACAACACAAGCAATGATTGAAGTGGTTATGGTGAAATTTACAAATAAAACCCGATTCACATTAAATGGGTACATCTAAAGTAAATATATAGTACTCTTTAAAATGTATAGCATACTTACGCGCGGCAACAAATTATTTTTCGGTAATGCATAATGAAGTTTCTTGGTGATGAGTTTTCTGCACAAATCCATGATTAAAGGTCTCACCGCGCCGTCCTTTACAAACACTGCCAAATTACAAAAGAGTAACTACTACGGTAGATCGACGGATAAACCTTCGATCTACAATAATAATATGCGTGATCGTAGCAACATCGTTGATCGCTAAATCAGAAATTCCATCCAGGTATTGTTATGTGGATAGTTTTAGTTTGCCAGAATATTTTCCTTTTTAGAAGAAAAAAATGTATGGGCACATGCAACTCTGACAAATACTTTTGCAAAAGAGAGAAATTTAATTGAAGCATAGGCATGTTATATTCATTTAAACTAAAATTGTTACTACAAGGTCTTGATGCAGGATTATTTTCTGTTTCAATATACCTGTTCATTTTTTTCCGTTTTAATTTCGAACATCTTATTAACCGCATAGCTATATGCTTTTTTTTCTTCCCCCAGTGGCGTAGCGAGCATAACTGGCACCCGAGGCACAATACCTTTTGGGCGCCCCTCCCCTATAGTAATACAATATATAGAATTTATTAAAAAGATAGACCATTTGGCACCTCTCTGCGAGTGGCGCCCGGGGTATGATAGACCCACTTGCCCCTCCCTCGCTACGCCACTGTCTTCCCCTGATAAATGCATTTGGAAAAAAAACTCGTGGAGAATCCATATTCAAGTAAAATTTCAACCTTTTTTTTATCTAAAACATTTAATATCAATTTTTAATTTAATACTCCACTTATTTCGGTATTTTTTCTTATACACTCTTAGACCCCCCCCCCCCCCCCACCAAAAAAAAAAAAAAAAAGACTCACAAAAAAGGAGTTATCCGAATGGGACGAAAATCGGTAGATGTGATGTACATGTACAGAAACAAATGATTAAAATTTCAGAAAAAATGGATGATTTATTCAAGAGAAAGAGCTTTGCAAAATGAAAAAGCCAACACCGCGTTGATCCATCTCTGGTCCTTATTCAAGCAATTATTCGGCTTCACATTCATTGATAGAAGTGGCGGATGTCCTCCTATGGGATATCATGCCAAATTCTGTCCACGTTAGATCGCAAAATCCCGGGCTGGTTGGAGGACCCTGCCCATAATGCTCCAAACGTGCTCAATGGGGAAGACATCCGGCGACCTTGCTGGCCAAGGTAGCGTTGGGAAAGCACGAAGACAAGCAGTAGAAACTCTCGCCGTGTGCGGGCGGGCATTATCTTGTTGAAATGTAAGCCCAGGATGTCGTGATATGAAGGGCAACACAACGGGGCATAGAATATCGTCAACGTACCCCTCTGCTGTAAGGGTGTCTACGCGGATGACAACCAAAGAGGTCCTGCTATGAAATAAAATGGCACTCCAGACCATCACTCCTGGTTGTCGGAACGTATGGCTGAAGACAGTCAGGTTGATATCCCACCGCTGTTCGGAGCGTCTCCAGGCACGTATTCGCTGGTCATCGGGGCTCAATTCGAAGCGGGACTCATCACTGAAGACAATTCTACTCCAGTCAGTGACATTCCAGGTTGAATATGCCCGACACCACTGCAAACGGGCTTGTCTGTGTACAGAAGTCAATGGTAGTCGGCGCAAGGGGCGCAGTGAGCTCAGCCCCCCTTTCTCTGAGCCGCCTTTGAATGGTCCTTGCGGTCACTGAAGCACCCGTTGCATGTACGATCGATGATAATGATGAATCTGGGGCTGTGAGTGCCGCTCTGACAATTGCTCGGTACTCACGTTCTGTCGTTTCTCTACGCCGATCGCTTCCTTCTTGACGCTGTGTTCGGCCATGGTTTACCCATTCCTGCCAACATCGTCTAATAGTGGCATCGCTCCTGTCCAATGTCGAGTGCTTCGCCGATTAGACCAACCGACTTCTTTGAGCCCAACTGCACGTCCTCTCTCAAATCCTGACATCTGCGCATATTGTTCGCGCACTTGTATGCGAGGCATAGTTACTGTCTACCTGAGTACACGGAATGAAATTCGCAAAGAATTTATGACCTGGAATCGAAATTTCTCTTTAATATCCTGCCAGTTGCGCAGTTTAGGGTCCCTAGACGTGTTTGTTCTCTGCTGCTGTTTTTTCGCCCCTCAAGTCTTGTAAACTTGAGGGGCTTTGGCTTACTCGTCTGTGACGGGGCTGAATTTATCGATTCTTGGCTTTATCAGGGTTTTATCCCTGATTATACTGATATGGACGCCGATAAGGACACGACAATGAATATGGACATTGAATATCGACATTGAATTGTCGCTACAGCGTCACATGTTCATTAATTGGCCGCCAAACTTTAAAATTTTGCATTTTCCGTCGAAACCTGTGTGCATATCAATTTGTGTCCAATTTGTATTACCCCTTCTTGGTGCGTCTCTTTTTTTTTTTTTTTTTTTTTTTTTTTTTTTGGGGGGGGGGGTCTAATGGTATATATTAAATGAATAAAGAAATAAATATGACATATTCTTTTCCTGTATTCCTTCACAAGTTATTTAGGAACTCTGGTATATGTTATCGTTTAGCAGTGCATTATGCTCTTATATTAAGTAATTTTTATTTTAAAATTCACTTTGTATTGACTCTTACGCCTATATTTATGAGCTATCGATATAACTATCGATATCGATGAGCTAATCTTCTTTGTCTGTAATTAAATTCAGCTAAAACAGACCACAGTGTTGCAATATGTGTAAGAACACGGAATTTTAGAAATAAATATAATAAGTGGTTCAAAATAAGTTTTCGTTAAAACCGCTGTTCTTCGAGCATAAGTTCAGATGAAAAATGAAAGTTTCGCTTCAAATTTCTTTGCTGTCAACTGTGACCTTTCGAAATTCGAACTGAGGAAATTTTTGTGAATTCTGCTGCACACGTTGTTGTTGTTTCTAATCTCCGTAGCTTCTGCTAGACGAAATCCACGAAATTGTTCACTAGAAAGAAATCAAAAATAAGGAAGGGAAGATCAAACAGGTCATCACAGGACAACCCCAGGCACTCAAGAATGTGTGCAGGAGAGGCCTGCTCAGAATGACACCTAGGACAATTGGAATGGAATTTACGACCACCTTGGAAAGTAAGGCTTCTCAGATGGCCACTGAAAAAGCGGGAATCTAGCTTCCCGCTTTTTCAGTGAAGTGCCGTCTGGGTACGTCTGTCGCAATTTTTGCTGAACACGTTTCCGCCAACGGTGGCTCCAAGGGGGAAGCAGTAGGGACAATTGCCCCTCCACCCCCAAAAAGCCCGGCGAATATTTTTTCACATATATATAAATATATGTATGTATGTATGTATGTATGTATGCATGTATATATATATATATATATACAGTGGTACCTCGACTTACGAGTTTTTCGAGATACGAGCATTCTCTTGGCAGATTTTTTGCTTCGAGTTACGAGCTATAATTCGGGTTACGAGCAAGCTTCAGATACCCCACCGCTAGTTTGCTCAGCGAACGCCATGTTACGTGCTCATCAAATGAGAACCCGAGAAGCATATAATATTTACAACCTTACGTCAATGTACAATTATTATACAATTGTATAATATTATTCTAAGACTACTATCCACTCTTAAACCGAGAGATTAACACTCAACAATTATCACCCGGGCAGCTTGCTCTACCCCTATTGAGTCGCCATCCGAAACCGAACAGCGTCCAACCTCTCTCACAGAGAAATAGCTTCAATGCCCTCCCCCACACTGGAACCCCCAGGGGTCTAGGGGATGGGATGACCTTGGTTAAAAATTAAAGAAAAAGATTTAATTATTCAGATCAGCTTTTCTCCTCCTCTTACATCAGAATCTTCAAGTCTGATCTGCAAGGTAAATGTTGTACATTACACTTAATAATACAAGTTTATTGCAGTACGTTCTATTGTATTGCGTTTTTATACAATGTTCATCATTCATAAGCACATTTCTCTTATTTAAAAACATGTAACAAAAAGTTGCGGTGTTTTGAGGGAGCCCGGAATGCATTGATGGCTTTCCATTCATTTCAATAGGGAAAATTGATTCAAGATACGAGCTCTGCCATGGAACGAATTAAATTCGTAAGTCAAGGCACCACTGTATATATATATATATATATATATAACCCTGAGATCCGACGTTGCCCCCCCCCCTAAATCTCTGGACTGTAGCCACCACTGGTGCCCGTTGGAAACTACATTAATAAATTGCGATAGAATGGTCGATGGAAGGGAAACAACCCCTGCAACTATTGACGTCTGTGACTCTGTTTTAAAAACAATTTTCACATTTTTTTATTCTTGGGTTTAGTTTAAATTGTCCCTAAAAATATACACTCATGTCCATAAATTAAGGATAATGCCAGCTCCAGTAAATAAAAGTTCAGAAGCAAAACAAACGTGACTTTAGGGCCTGTTCACATAGGAGTCTGTTGCGTAGCGTTAAGGGAAAGATGACGTTGAGACGAAAATAAACCAATCATAGGCGTCAAAAATTTCATTGCTAATCGTTTGGAGGCCTATGATTGGTTTATTTTCGTCTCAACGTCATCTTTACCTTAACACAACGCAGCGGACTCCTATGTGAACAGGCCCTTATTCACAAAGCCCATTTATTAAACAAAAGATATAGAACAAAAAAGATGGTGTATGTCTGATACCATTCATAAAAACTACGACTTTTGCTCCCTGGGGCAATTGTAAAAAAATATTTCTTTTACAAAAACTTAATATTACATAGTTGGTATGATGGTCAGTACATTGTATGCCACCCATGCGATGAAATACCGTCCGTACAACGTCTAGGCATGCTGAGTATCAAATTATCGAGCTGATCTTGGGAAAGATTACTCCACTCAGCAAGCAATGCTCTCCCAAGTTCCGGTACACATGTAGGAGGTGGTTGGCGAGCTGCAACTCGTCGGCCAAGCATGTCCCACACATGCTCTATCGGATTCAAGTCAGGTGAGAATGCTGGCCATTCCATACGGGTGATATCCTCATATTGAAGGCATTCGTTTACGATGTTTGCTCGGTGAGGACGGGCGTTGTCATCCATAAACACAAATTCTGCCCCCATGGCATCCCTAAACAAACGTACATGTTGTTCCAGAATGATGTCCCGATAAATGTGGCCGTTCATGGTTCCGATTTGAACATGCAGATCTGTTCTGGAGCCCGGTATAATTCCACCCTAAACGAGCAATCCTGCACCACCGTAACGGTGTCGTTCAATGATGTTGTCTTGGTGGTAACGGATACCTGGCGTTCTCCATATGAAAGTCCGAAGTGAATCTGACTGCAAGCTAAACCTGGACTCGTCGGAAAACATCACACAAGCCCACTGTGACGATGTCCACATTGCATGTTAGAGGCAATGTGGACAGGCTAATCACTGCCGACAGTGAGTTGCCGTGAGCGGAACACATCTGACAGGCCTGCGAGCATATAGACCAATATTTCCCAAACGTCTGTACACGGTTTGCCTTGAAACTGTGGTACCCGTGGCTGCAGATAGCTGGCGAGACAGGTCGGATGGTGTGCTCCGTCTGCCTTTTTTGGCAGTTACTGCCAAATACCGGTCTTCATTCGGCGTTGTAACTCGGGGGCGACCTGTACTGTAACATTTACTGACATTTCCATCATCTTGGAATCGTTGCCAAAGCCTAGAGATGACACTTTGGGCGATTCCAAGTTCCTCGGATACTTCCATCTGAGTACGCCCATATTCCAGGCGGCCGATAATTCTACCACGTAAAAAATATCCACATGCATCCTCTGTGTCATAACTATTCGGTTATCCCCTTCAGAGGCACTATATCAAAAAATTTTTTGGGGAGGACAAAACTTTATATTTAAAGAAATATTACTATCAGGAACATATTCTGTAAAAATTAAAAAAATTGTAGCTTTAGTTTAGGCAGGGATTGTGGTCCATTTTTGAACCACCGCGCACCTAGAGCACTCTATATTAGAGCGTCTGTTCTGACTGGCTAGACCAGTCAGAACAGGCGCTCTGACAAATCAGTTACAATAAGACTAATCAGTTTACAATACATATACATATATATACATATATATGCATTCATTTATTTATATTTAAACACAGTATTTATCAAAATAATTATCTGTCCAAAAAATAAATAAATAAATAAAATAAAAAGTATGTAAATAAATGTATATAATGAAAGTAAGACGTATGTGAATGAAAGTATATAATGAAAGTAAAAAGTATATAAATGAAAGTTTATAATGAAAGTAAAACGTATATCACAACATACATGAAATTTTTATATATTGAAAGTAAAAAATATATAGTTAAAGTATATAATGAAAGTAAAAAGTATATAAATGAAAGTATATAATGAATGTAAAAAGTATAAAATACCATACATGAAATTTTTATAGGTAATATATATATATATATATATATATATATATATATATGTTTCAAATTATCAGTAACATTCAGTGATTAACATAACAAAAATTAATTTAATAGGAAAATTAAATTAAAAGATATTTACCAAAAAAATTATGTATGGAATTTTTGGAAACAAGTAATTCCTTCCTTTTGATGGCATAATGGAACTTTGCATTCCTTGCAGATCCAACCTGACCGTTGAGGGTCTTTTTTAGTGCTACACATTTCACAACGCCTTCAAGAAGATTTTTCAGGAAAATGTTCATTTACGTTTGATTTTTTATCCTCAGCTATGAAACTTTTATGTTTTTTTATTTGCACAGGGCTCTGATGTTTTGCTCTTTTCCTAGTATAAGAACCCATTTACCCCAGTCAAAATAGACCTGGTTTTGACGAATGGCTAAAAATAATATGAAAGTTTTGAAAATTGATGGAGATGTTTGTTTAGGCATGCTAATAAACATACTAAAAGTCCCCACCGATCAGATGTGAGCTTTCACCGTCATCTTAAAAATGTGTACACTTTTTTGGTTTTTTGCAAGTAACTTGAGAAATATGGATTTTATGTAAAAAATTTGAACTTAAAAATTGGAAGAGCACTAAATTGCGAACAAAACGTCATTTACATTTTTTTATAAGTCGAACACGAACAAAGATAACTGACTTTGAAAGGAGCGAACCATAACGCCTGGGACGCGAATCCGCGGGTATTCCCCATCGCGATGGGAGGATGACCCGCGCATGTACGCCAAAAGTCTTGTATACTCACGTTTGTCAAATCTCTGCGTATCAAAGCTCAAGAGAAAGTTGCAACAACACCCAATCCATTGTTATCAGGCTGTATTGTGAGGCTTGGTGGATTCTATATTTTTATGTCATACTTAGGCTGCATTGGGTACATAATGGCTGGAGGTGGGAAAAAATAAATACTAACTTTGATGTATGCAACTATGTCAGTAAAAAAATGTTGCCTGGCTATGCATGCGCTAGAAAAATCCTAGCTAATTTAATTACTCAAACAGCTTCAGCAAATATATTTTTTGGCGCCATGGATATATCTGATTTCAAAAGCAATAATCTCCATGAGTTGTTTAGAGATTTTGCTACTGAACTACTATCGCTAGAAACTCTAAACGGACATACTCAGTGGCGCCGGAAAGGGGGGGGGCAAGGGAGGGCCCTTGCCCCCCCCCCTAGAAAATTGAATTTTTGTTTCTACCTAGCTAGCGCTCGTAAAATATTAGAATTTCCATTTAAAATCATAAAGCCTAACAAAACCGAATATTAAATTGCAACCTCACACACGTTAACGCAAGCGCGATAAACGTCATTCCATATACGCAGGAGCGATTAATCTCCAATTTCAGGTACAAAATATTAACTACCATTTACTTTTAATTTGAAGTGTTACAAATTTTTTTAGTCTTACCTCCTACCACAACAACAATTGAAAGGTCTTTTAGTACGCTCCGACGGGTAAAAACCTTGTTGAGATCAACCATGTCTCAAGAGAGACTTTCTGGTCTCTGTATGCTTAGCGTTCACAGATTCTCTGTGAGTAAAAATAAAGACACATTTATTGAAAAAGTAATTAATAGATTTTCTCAAAATAGAAGAAATCTCTCATTACTTTTCTCCGATTAGAAAAATAACATAAAAGTGAATTTTTTTATAACCGTATATATGTATTTTTAACAATATTGGTGTAAAAGTTTTAATCTACTTTACTTTGCCCCCCTCTATATTTGACTCTTCCGGAGCCACTGGACATACTCATATACGAGCCATCGTATATGAGATTAAAATGAGGAGGACTTTGAAGCATTCGGAAGAGAATGACCCCACTGCAGCCCTCTGGGTTCAGTACTTTGAAATGGTAGACCTTATGAAAGCTTGATCACCGTCAGTTGTACGGTGAAAGAAACGGTTTCAATATAGTAAACCCGTTGTTGCTTTCTCAAATGATAGCGATTGCTAAACAAAACGACGAAGAGTTTTTCTGGCACTTCAGTGTACAGGTGACCCTCCTGTAACACGGTAGATAGTTTCCTAGAAAATGCCGTGTTGTGTGAAACCGTGTTATATGAGACCCAGAGACAGTACAAAAAGGGAGTTACGTTCCGAAAACTTATTAAATTTTTTTTTTAATTCCATATAAGCAACTTAATTTTTATTAAAAATATAAATGTATGTATAACACAAAACGAAAAGAAACAAAAAATATTTTATTTAATGTGACATTAATTTAATAAATTTCTTCTTCATCACTGCTAAGTACAATCAAACGAGAACATGTTTTCAGTCGAACGATGTCACCTTCACTTTCAGAACCATTTTGTTCATTTAGATATTTTTGCACCTTCTATCCTCTTTAAAAAATCTGTAATTTTGGTTTGTTTGCTGGTTCTTACAAAGTCATTGTAGATTTCACAGTATGGAGATCGACAATTTTGCAGCTCCCTTTTGAATTTTTGACTTCTTTCAGCGGAAGGGTCTCCATTCAAGAAAAATGTTTCAAGATTTTCAGCTAAGCTTAGGCCTTCTTACAATTTTATAGAGTTACTAGCTGAAAACCCGCACTTCGCTACGGAGAACATTCAAATTAAATACAGCGGTCAATGTATGCAATTAATGCCAAAAAAATAAATATATATATATTTATTTATAATAAATACGACGATCAATGTATACAATTGATATAAAAAAACAAGAGAATATATTTATAAAAAAATCATAAGGGATGATTTTATAGACAAAATAATGTAGAAGAAAATATTCAAATTAAATGTAATAGGACATACTAAAGAATGTAGTACAGTTAATATAGTACAGTTTGAGGAACATAATCTTTTATTGTATTTTAATATTTTTTTGGATAATGTCCAATCGTCTGCCGCATTAGCAAGAAAAAAAATATTTTTTTTGTCTATTTAGTTGTTATGCACGTGACGATAAATTTATTTAAAGTACCAGAAAAAGAAATCACGTGATCAGCATTTAATAAATTAAATTCTAAAAAATATTTAAAAATTCACCAAAAATCAGAAAAGGAAGATAAACATTCAAAAAATATTTCATTTTAAAGGAATTTTTATGATCTTTCTCGGGATATAAATTTTATAACCCTCAAATTATTATTTTAAATGCAAATTTTAAAAAAGCTACTAAAACAGCTTAAAAATTTAATTTTAAAAAATCTAAGGAGAATTTTTCAAAAATCTTTCTTAGTGCACCATTACACTATAAGAAAAATCGCCATGCAAAATTTCAGCCCTTTAGGTCCAGCGGTTTGGTCTGTGCGTTGTATGTCAGTCAGTGAGTCGGTCAGTTACAGAACTGTTATATATATATACTAGCTGTACCCGTCCCGGCGTTGCTCGGGTAATGTAATTACCAATTTTTTAGTAGCCTTAACCCTTTGTTAATGGGCGTCGCTGTCATCCTTTTCC
The DNA here is from genome assembly GCA_907164885.2 of Dolomedes plantarius. Lineage (NCBI taxonomy): Eukaryota > Metazoa > Arthropoda > Arachnida > Araneae > Dolomedidae > Dolomedes > Dolomedes plantarius. The sequence goes on along the minus strand of OU015498.1, from coordinate 72,861,121 downwards.
TCACCACGATACATTATTTTACCCATATAAATTTAATCCTTTCTGGCACATTTTGGCAAAATTTTTGACATAGGATTACTAATCGAATATCACTGCAATAGTAATCGATTTCCTTGAAAGCGAATATATCACATCGTCCACATGCTGAAATTCTTTGAAATCTTCATAGATTTTTTCCACAAATACACCACAAATTATATGATATTAACTAAGTGCTGGCCAAAAAAATTACAGCATTACTAAATGTGATTTTTTAATCGATTATCACTGCAATAGTAATCGATTTCCTTAACCACCCAATACCTCATAGAAAACAAACGCCCCAACACATCACGTGCATGACGTCGAAAAACTGGTTTTTCTCCTATTTTCACCCGCTGTACCTTCGTCCGGAAATGAAGAACGAAATCTCCAAAATGAGATTTCTCGCAAGAGTTTCCGAATCATAAAATAAATTATTAAAAAATAACTACAATTTGTAAATTAATTTTGGTTCTGGCTTTCGAAACTGTGATGTCTAGGGTCTCTGAGATAAAAATTTCGTACAAATGTAACGACATTTACGTATCGATTCGACAATTTGGAAAAAAGGGTCACGGACAAAATCGCGTTTTTTTCCGAAAAACGGGTGCGTACAGGCGATCGAAAAAAAATCACAATTAATCGATAAATTAAGACAGACAATTTTAATTGTGATTTCCGTATAGTGTCATCGTTCCCGTATAGGCTCGTCCGAAAAAAAAAATTCTTGGACGGATACGTTAGGATTTACGGAGCTTTTACTTGTCCGGGAGCTCCAAATCGCGACTAAATATTTAATTACGGAAAATCTAATTAAAAAATCGAAAAAAAGGGCTTCGAGGTGCATAATGAGACCTCGGGAGGCATCTTCGTGTCGAATCTCAAGACTGTCCGACCTACCGTCTTTGCGCTGCGCCGCGAGCAGACAAAAACTCGGTCACACACACACAGACTTTGCCTTTTATATATAAAGATATATATATATATATATATATATATATATATAAATATCCCTTACGATTTTTTTATTAATATATATATATTTTTTTTACATCCATCGTATACATTGATCGTCGTATTTATTATATATATATATATATATATATATATATATATATATATATATTGGCATTAATTGCATACACTGACATTGTATTTAATTTGAATGTACCGTTCGTTTAGGAACACGTTTAGGAGGTGTTGGTTTATAGAATACTAAAAGTTTAAAATAGTGGCGCCATCTATTGTATATCTGTGAATCGAGAATCGCATCCTTAAAAAATTGTTGATTATCCTAATTGTTAGCAATACAATGCCCAGAAATAAATTATTGATGAATGTTTGTTAACCAAAATCAATTTTAAAACTAAACACAGTATAAATAACATAGAAAAGATTTAGCCTTTATCATTGGAGCAAAAAATCCTGGAAAGTAAAACATAAAATATATAAATTTATAATAAACCTACCAAAATCCAGTAAAAAACTAAACACAGTATAAATAACATAGAAAAAAAAAGCATACGAAATGTTATACACATTAATAATATGAAAACCAATTAAAAATATATAAATGTATAATAAACTCCTCAGATTTCAGCTATATTCGGTCTTTCATCATAAAAAAGCTGAAAAAAATAATAAAATAAAAATAATTAAAAAAAATAATAAATAAAATAAAATAATAATTTAAAAAATAATAAAATAAAATAAAGATAATAATTAAAAAAATAATACAATAAAAGCTGAAATAAAAAAGCCTTCATAAAAAAGCTGAAAATATAGGTTTAGAAAAATTTGCACGATCCGATACTCGAACCCGAGTCTTACGGGGTACCAAATGAAGCGTTTTAACGACTACGTCACAATTATACACAAAACTGGTGAGTAAAGTAAAAAATATACGCAATGAGTTTTTTGGATTGTTGCTATGGATTGGTGAATATACATACATTTATGGAGCAAGAGGAGTTTTAAGTGAGAAATAAGTTAGCAGGATAGAAGCTTAGTCTTTAACTCTTCAATAGGCACAAAGACATAAACTAGGGGGATTGCAGTAGCGATTAAAAAAGATCGTGACACTTAGCGTGGTTGATTCGAATTTTCCATCGCGTGTGAGAGTGTCAATATGCCGTTGGATCCGATTTATTTTAGAGTATAAAATCTGACTTGAAAGATTATTATTTTCATTTATTATTCTGGTTTAATATATAACTTGAAACTTTTTGATTTTATTTATTTTTATCTTTTCGCTCGCTGTTTGCCAGCTAACCCTAACGTGGACGCCATATTCAGAGAAGTGATTCCACAAAGTGTAACAGCTTACAAATTGTTGGTTTTTTATTAATTAAAAATCAACGATAATTAATTTCGATTTTTGAAGTTCTTCAGACCCTCGGCTGTTTTTAAAGACGCCTGTATGTAAAATTTCACGATCGTTGCTGCTAAACTGTGTATTTCTATACAATTACAGAGATACAAACATTCATTTTTATATATTAGATAAATGAATAAATTATAATTTGTCTATACATTTTCATGTAAAGCTACTATAGTTTATTGTTCCTTCCCGTCATTATTTTAAGGTAATTTAGTTTTTAAATGTGTTAAACAAAAATCATGATATCTAGTGCTGTAGAAGTTAGTGTTGTACAAAGGTTTTCGCAATTTTTTAATCGTGTTAGAGCGAAACCGTGTTGTAAGATGCCGTGCTGTAGGAGGGCTACCTGTATTTCTCTACGAGTAATCTTAACTCTTTCAAGTCTGGGATATTCCAAACAAGGCACTTACCATTCTATTTTGTGTACGAGATATAACTGGACCTTGTTTGGGCAGCACAGTATCTTACCATACTACGCAACTTGCACCAATATATCGTTGTTAATGAGTGAGCACCAGTAAGAGTATAAGTAGGAGCGGGTAAGCTGTTATCATCAGGTAGTGAGTGACACAACAGAGAGGATATCGTAGGAAAAGTTTATCATATGCTTTTGTTAAGAGTACAATGATAGCAACGGTATGCTAAGATGTGATGAAATTTTGTATGGAATATTTGGACACAGAAATACAGATGCTTATAATAATAAAAGTCTTGACAGAGGAAGTAGCGCATCTAGTGAAAGAAAGCGTTTTAGTGCAATTAGAGACATCAAACTCGTAGAGCAGAATGCTTAATATGTTCCAGTAGAAAAATTTGTTGAGGCCAATCATATTCATCCCCTACAAACTTTTTATTTTTTAAAGAATAGACTGAATGTCAATAGTCTACTTAGCTGGGAGTTGAAAGAAATATTCCGCTCTTATTCTGCGACCGGGAATTTGATTTTAAAAAATTATGTTTTTTAATGCCTTATTTATTAATATTCTTCATATTAACCTTCCTTTAAATTGTTTTTAGAAAAGATTGCCGTAAATTCTTGACTATAATACGCACTCATGTATAATACGCATGCTTGATTTTGTGCAAAATTTTTGGAAAAAATTAAAATTCGACTATAATACGCACCCATAACTTTTCAATATTGTATTTAAAAATTGCACAAATATTTATTAACATAAATAAATTTTTATTAAAAATAAACGAAAACGTCAAATTCCGTAGAAAAAAAACTTATAATTTTTATTTCAAATCAAATAATACAGTGAAATTATCAGTCTTAATCACTTTCACTAGAATTCAGCTCATCTATTGTTTGTCGTTTATTCAATGTTTAAAACTACGTTTTTTTGTACACGAGTATAATATGCACCTTCATTTTTGCGAACTAAAATGTGGGGGAAAAAAAAAAGTGCGTATTAAACTCAAGATTTTATGGTAGGTGCTTCTAAGGAGATCGATTGATAAGCTTTCCCGTTAACAATTTAAAAACAGGAAAAAATAATTTATATAGAAAATCTAGGTTTTCTTCCTACAAGATTTGTTTAAACGGTTCAAGTTAAAAATGTCTTTAGTGAAAGCGTTGACTCTTTTGTAAACAATTTTAAAATATAGAGGCAGACTTTACTTGATATAGGAAATTTTTTCTTTTGCACTTGATTCTAATTATAATCTTAATTATTTCTATATTTATAATATTTCTGCAAGGTGAACATTTTCCAAATTGTTTAAACGTGTTACACAATTAACCTGTGGGAAAAATTCTTTTAAAATGTAGATGATTGGAGGATAAATTATAATATTCATGCCTTTATCCGACGTGCCAAATTTATTTCGCTGTTTCTTAATCAGTGTTTCATGGCCCTGAGGCACTACCCCGACTGCTTCTCCCCCCCACCCCCCCGCAATCTCCAACTGTCTTGCCGCGGAGACATAGTTTTTGGAGAAATGCTTCGATTTTTACATATTTTCCGCATTTTTCGACGAAAATTACCTTAACCCTAATTTACGCAAGATTAAGAAAAAGACTCTCTGAAAAGCCTAAAGACTCAGAAACATCGCATAGTATTTCATATTGCATTATTATTTGATCTGGAGTACTAATAAAGAAGTCAAAGCAAAAGTACCGCTTATTTCTGCAGTTCAAAAATTTGACGGTCATTTAAAATTAAATTTTAAGACAAAAGAGAAAATTTTAAAAATGAGTCGAATTCATTAAATTGTGAAGTATCTCATCCAGACCATTTTTTCAAAATATTTAAATGCAAATTTGCAATTTAGAAATAACTTTCCCATTGGCTTTGAAACATAAGAGGCTCTAGTACCCCCTTCAGGACATCTAAAGTCACTACTGGACAAGGAGAAGACCTAGAAGATCTAGAAGATAATGAATGGACTTCTAGGTCTTATGTCAGTTCCCAATATTGAAGTGTCAAGCTTGGAAACCTAGAACAAGCTCACTTGAGGAACCTTAATCCTTCTCAAAATCATTTTGTAGGACCTGCTAATGGGCTTAAACTTACTGCTCTTGTAGAGCTAGGGTGATTCCTACGATGATTCCTACAGACTGGGGTAACCCAGCAATACAGCCAAAAGACTCCTTTGAATGAAGTCAACTGCTGAAACTACTTACCTGTGATAGAATTTAAGCAAAGTTTACTGCTATAAATTGAAGATTTATTATTTTTTTAAACTATCACTAGGGGCTTCGCCCCTAGGCTCGCTCCTCTGGTGAATCAAGTGAATGAATGACTCAATACTTGTTTACAGCGATTGAGTCATTCATTTGTTTACAGTTGAAGCTCCCCCCCCCCTCCCGGCGAAATGGATGAAGCCCGGGTAGATGGGGGGTATAAGGCCCGGATGAAGATGGTGTGAAAAATCGGATCTTCTTTCAATCCTTCTGCAAAGCAAGCGAATGAGAAGATTTTTTGAAGTATTTCTTTAAAATTCAATTAAAAATCGAAATTTTAAGATAGAGACTTGAAATGAAGTTTATATGAATGAGAAAGCTTTCATCTTCCAGTTGATATAAATATTTTCTTTGTAACACAATAAGTCTGATAGCATCGAATTTATGTATCAAAAAAAGCATAAATTTTTCCAAAAAGTGAGTTTTCAATTTTAATAAAATATCAGTCTGTTTTAAATTATTTTTAAACAAATGAGGTCTTGTTTGAAGGAGAAATGTCTGTAGTCTTAGATTGTAAAAAAAAAAAAAACATTCTACGATCCTTTTTTGGCGAGTTATCGTAATCTGAAGATGAAAAAGTCAATATTTTCCCACAAAACATAAAAAAAAAAAACTTAAAGTCCGACGAATATGAGACATGTCTTACTTTCTTCCCCACATTATTCTGCATCGATTGGTATCGGTCTCGATCCCATACCCCCAGCGGTTTCGGAGGAGATAGCGTGACAAGCTTTTGACAGCTGCGGCGGCGGCTGCAGCAGCGGCAGTTAGTTTTTTTAGAATAGAGAGAAAAGCAAAACAGCAAACAATGGCAGCAATTTCTTCAATAGGTTAAAAATATATCCTGTCTTGTACTTTCTCACCAACACTATGGAAAAAGAATGTAAAGCAGAAAAAAGAAAACAGATCAGTATAAACTAATTACAGTTTATGTTCTGTCTTGGATATTTCTCTATATTACAATACATATAACAATAAATATTTAGCCTAAATGTTACAATTAGTATTAAATAAGCAGTAAAAGCAAGTTTAATTGATCAAGATTCATATGCAAGGTTTTTTTTTTGATAATATAATATATAAAACATGATTTAGTATTTTAGGAGAGAAAATATTCAGTTAAGTGAAAAACAATTGAGATGTTATGTAAAGGATGCTTGTTTTTATCATAAATGTGAGTTTACAAACTCAGTTTAAAATATATATTATACAAAGTTTTTAAAGATCCTTCATTGTTATTCTATAAAACTGATGATTTAGATAAAAAAGTGGGTAACTAACTTGTGGCTTATGAGGTAGTTTTATCTGGTCAAACATATTGCGGAAAAAAAATCAGTAACCTTAATGTAAACAATTCTAACACATATTTTAACCACTAGATGGATAGGATAAAATAGTTATCCTACTACAGAACAGAAACAAATAAACTTTCTAAGAGAGAACTTTCCTGAGCAGTTTCACAGCATCTAACTATTAGTGGATATAATCCTGAAGTACACAATTTTTGAAAGCTTCTCTATTCCCATTAAATTTAAATTAAGAGCATTAAATTAAATTAAAAAATAATATTCCTAAATGTAAACCTTATATTTACATTAGAAATGTTTAAGAACAACCATCTCTCTCCCTTTTTATTAGTCCTAAAAAATTATATTGTTGAGTGGTTTTTATAGTGTTGGAAATGCAAGAAAAGGTTGATTTTGATGTACAGTTGATTCTGGTTAATTGGACCACATCGGAACACGATCATTTTGGTCCTAATAACCGGCTGGTCCGATTACATGAACATGCCCTATTAGGCTTATGCAATAGGATTTGTTTCAGTTCTTTAGGATTCGGTCCAATTAAGTGGCTGTTCTGATTAACTGGTGGTCCAATTAACCAGATCCTACTGAATTAGTTTCATTCTTTTATTTAAATTTTAAGTTTTAAAATATAATATAAACCATCATTACAATGAAACAAATTCTGTAATACTATCAATGATGTACATTTATTTTTACAGCAAAATATATTTTTGTATTCATTCACATATAAGAACAGCAGGGCCGCCCAGAGACTTTACAGGGCCTGGGGCAAACTTCTGTTGGGGGGCCCCAAGAAATCTGATTAACAGAATATTTTTTTATTTTTTTTGAGGGGGCCCTTTTTTCAGGAGATTATTTTGAATTTTGAAGTACGGTACAAGTTTCAGAATTTTCTTTCGGAGGAAATCTAATAAATATTTTTTAAAACTTTTTTGGGGCCCCTCCGGCAGTTGGGAGCCTGGGGCAAAGTGCCCCAGTTGCTTGCCCCCCCCCCCCTCTGGGCGGCCCTGAAGAACAGTCACCCATGAATGGGTCGAGGTTTTTATGCCCCTGATACAAAAAAAGGAGCCTAACATAACTGATTTTAATGATACCTTGTTGATAGTACTTGCTTAAAATATATCTAAATACTTCCCTTGATTCTATAAATATACAACAGAAATATTTTAGTAAATCACCTAAAAACATACAGGAATTTAGACTTAGCACTAAAACATATATACAGTTTCAAAGTCACAGAACTTTACAAAGAAATTTTGGAAGAGCAAACATGTTTAGATGTTCACTTTGGTCAAATATGTACTAAAAATGCAGTGCATAATGGAAAATTCAAATACAGAAAAATATGTCTTGGGCACAAAGTAATTTAAACAGAGATAATAGCTTTTAATTTAATTTTTTTTCTTTCTCCTACTGTTTGTGTGAAATAAAATGCTCATGAATGATTGACAAACTACAGGCAACACTTAGCACATAATATAATATATATATATATATATTTTAAATTACACCCTCCATCGTCTTCTCAGACATAAGGCGTCTTGCAGTCCAATACAACAGGGAGGTGGCTCCAGAAAGGGGGAGAACCCAAAGTCATCACAAGAGCGAATGTCAAGTAGGGAGGGGCAACTGAAAAGATGCTCCCTAGTCATGTGCATAGAATTGCAGAGAGGGCAGAATGGAGAATCGACTAGTTTAATTCTATATAGATAGGCCTGTAAGTAATCATGTCCGGTGATGACTCTAAAACATGCCACTCCCTCGACTCTGATTGTTATATATATACAGTGCTAGATTTCTAGAAATAGAGCTGCTGGAATGGTAAACCTTCAGGTTGGTGGTGTGGGGTATTCCAAATTATTGATAAAGAGAGGTACTGGAATGCGTTCTGGCACGTTCCGCCTAAAATCTAGCCCTGTATATATATATATATATATATATATATATATATATATATATATATATAATTACCTTCCCTTTTAGTAGTAGACAAGCAACTATTTTTCTTTTCAAACAAAATACTCCCTAAAGTCTTCATAATCTGTCTGCAAATATATATTTCAAGATTCATCACTTGATAAATTGGCAAACAATGAAAATCCGTATAATGGAAGACCCTACATACATGTAACACAGAAGGGAGAAATATTCACGAAAATCAAAATTTAGATAATAAGCATGGCTCAAATTTCATCAAAATCTGGTCATGAGCGTAACATAGAAGCCATTTTCAATGATGAAAAAAAATGAATGCATGAGCTGTCATAAAGTACAACATTCATGGACTTGGAGTGGGAAAATACATGAATATATTCGGTAACAATGACTTTTCAGAATGTGAACTCACAACCAATTATTTTCAACATACAAAAAATGCCTACAAGCAATTAAGAGATACAGAAATTTAAATTCAAATTTTCATTCAAGTTTGGTTGCCCGTTACAGTTCCATAGCAAAATGTTGTGAAAAATCCTAGATTCCTGATATTTCTGAAATCACTAATAATAAAATCATGTTGGAATTATTCCACAGGTAGAGTTGTTGTGTATGCTGCAAGAGGGATATATAATGAATTTTCCGTATATAGGAAATAACGACCTAAGATCATAGAACGTAACATCCATTAAATCGCATTTTTGTTCCCCTTAAATCTTGACAATACTATCAAAGCTTTGCAATCAATGCAATGTTCAAAAGGTAGGGAAAAGAAGCTTGTTTATGGGATTTAACAGTACAGATAAGATAATTTCTAAGAATGTTTAGGTCCAATAACTGCAACCAACCACATGGCCATAATGGTATATGTTGAATATGTAAGAATAAATTTTGGTTAATCAATATATATATAAATGGATGTATGTCTGTGTGTGTATGTATGTTCCAGCATCACTCTGGAATGACTGAGCAATTTCAAACAAACTTGGTACATGTACCACTTACAATCTGGAAAGAAACACTGGGGGGGGGGTAGGTAAGACATCACTAGCACACCTGGGGGGGGGGGGGACATGTAAAAATAATCAAAAGCGGCTGATATTAGTGTCGAATCTAGTTTTTCGGGGTCACTGAGACGAATAGTGACACTTACGATGTCATTTAAGTGCAAGTTCAGCCCCATAACATTGGGGGGGGGGGGAAAGAAGGGGTGAATATCTAATTACCAAAATTACAACCCATAATCATTGGGAGGGAGGGGGGGGATATAAAATAACCAAAATGACCAAGAGTAGTATCGAATCCATAGTTTTTGGGGTTGCTGTGATGATTAGTGACACTCCCGATGCTGCTTAAGTGCAAGTTTTCCGCCATCAGCCATAGGAGAGGGGGGGAGAGAGAAAGGGTCAAAAGTAAAATGTCTAAAATGACGAGAGTAATCCGTAGTTTTCGGAGTCACTGAGCGGAATATAGGAAGCTAAAAATGTTGTTTATAATCAAAGTTTTGAGTTAAATAATAATAGAGGACTTTTGTAATTTTACTTTATCATTTGTATACTGTATTTACTTTTAAATACCTGTAAATTAAATTACTTAGATTTTACATTATAGGTAGAATTCATTCCTTTTCCTGTATAATAAAAAAATTAGGATAAAAAAAATACCTGGGCATGCTGGACAAACAGCTAGTGTGTTTTATAAAACAAGGATTCTTTTTAAAATTAATTAAGTTTTAATAAGTTCTATACCATTTTTGTTGCTTGATGGAAAATCTCATTTTTTAATTGATTGCTTTGACCATCTTTGATTAACACTTCTAGTAAGTAGTTAGGGCCAAGTGAAATCTATTTAAAAGGAATAACAAATACCTATAACTGAAACATGTAGACAGTGGAGTCTGTACATGAATTCCTTTTTATGAGATTGGCTAACTTCCTTTCTAGAAAAGAATTGAGCCAAACAATAAGTTCTTAATTAAAATGAAATCTAATTCTAAATAAGATCACAAAAGTGTTCTCCTCAGGTTTTCATCTGTGAGAAATGGATGACTTAGGTAATACTATATCTTCAGAGATATCTCCACAGCTGAATCATGATCTCGATCATCATCATCATACGAGACCTGGAGGCCACATAACAAATAATCAGTGTCAGAGTAGAAAAGTAAAACCTAAAGAAAATAAAACAAATTTTTATAGTTCTGAACGATGGTGGATAGCAAGTGCATAAACTAGTTCAACAATATTACTCACAATGTTCATGGAGAAAATGTTTTCTTTTTTTCTAGAATAGCTAATGATTGATTATAAATCTGTTTCAAACTCTTCATAGTTTCTGTTAATATGTTTCTAACTTTTTGTACTGATCTTTGTACTATTTTGATGATTATTTTAGAATTATAAAAAACTAACCTCATGGCGCACAGTCCGCTGTGGATCAAGGCTGGTGGTGCCCATTTCCACTTTCTTGACCGTGGGCTCGGTGCCATACAGCATGTCTCTAGGTGGTCCACCTGATGTGGGACCCCCAGAGTTTAGTTCCCAAGCAGCTTGGTCCTCATTTATCGACCCACTCAAGGGACAAAAGGCTGAGTCGACCTTGCCCAGTCGCAGGGTCGAACCCTGGATCTGTGGCGTGGTAGCTTGACGCTTTTAACCACTACCACCACCAGGCGTCCTTTAGAACTAATAACACACAATTAAATTTTATAACGGATTCTACCAATGGGTGAGGTACCATAACATTTTCTGTACTAAATCATTGTCCTGCTTGACAAGCAGAATTGGAATGTTTGAGAGTGTTCAAAATCTTAAACTGGAGGGAATATTATCAATAATTACATCCAAACAAAAATGTTTTTCTGTGCATGACATTCTAGCAAAAACATAAATACTTGTCAATGCCATAAAAAATGATGAGTAGATAAAACCTTACCTGATGATATATAAAACTATAGATCAGGTTACAATATTTGTAACTTAAAGTGAGATGTCCGTTTAACAACTAATTGTTTTTTACTCAACAAAAATAGACTGTATTATAATTACGACTCTCAATATTGTAATTAAAATTGGAAATATACTTAAGTGAAATCCTGATTTACAATTTGAGTGTTTTTATCACAAATTATAAACACAGCGTGCAACACAAATGCATGAAAATTTTTTTTCCTATGTTAGACAATGTTGTCTTACAAAGGACATTAAAGAACAAAGTATTACCAATACCAATAAAGATTCAGTTTTTAAACTAAAATCATAAAAAAAGGAAAACAATAATATCATAATAATTACTCTGATTGGTCCCACTTTGCTTGGTCAGGTAAAAGTTTAATATGGCCAGTGTCTGTCATATGCTTTACTAAAGCTGCTTTGGATGAACACTGAGTATCACAAATGGTACATTCATTTACTAAAACCTAATTTTTAGAAGAAGAAAAACCATTAAAAAGGTCATTAAAAATGGAAAAGACACACAAAAAAAATCTATTGTAAATGCTTATTCATAAAATATTTAACTATTTATAACAGCATAACAGTTTGGTGAATATGTGAAACATTTTTATAAAACTCAGTTACAAATTTCACATTTATCACTAACAAGTATAAAGTATACACTATACCAGTGATTCCCAACCTGTGGGTCGCAAAATGTTTTTTGGGGGGTCACTAAGGCTTATTGATTAAAGTAACTGTTTAGCAAATTTCACCAAATTTTTTCTTTTTCAATATTTGTTTTACCATTGTTGGGTGAATAATGAAAATAACCTAACAGGTATTATCAAACCCATTCTCTTCTTATCTACACGTGATTAATATTCACGATGACAGATGATTATTTAGATTTTGGATGATTCTTAGCACGTAATTTGTTTTAGAGAAAAATCGCTCATCCAGCTCTGGGTATGCTATGCATTCAATTCTACCCCAAGTAGCAAAACTTGCTTTTCATTTTTTGGAGCCATTTGCCACAATAATATCTATGTGAGGGGGTGGTTTTGCAGCTATTGTACACATTAAAACAAACTTACAAAAATTGACTTAGTGTCTAAGATAGAAGAGAGTAGCCTTAACAAAAACCCAACCTGAATTGAGCTAGAAATGCAGTTGCAAGTACAGTCATCACATTAAAAGATGTAATTTACTTAATTTTTGTTAAATTAACATTTGTTCCAATAAAATTAGTGAAAATTTATTTATTTATTTTATTTTTATATCTTAAAAAGACCTTATTTAGAAAATATACAAGGTGTGAAGGTGGGGGATCACGAGATGTGTTGAAACCATTGAAGGGGGGTCACGACTTGAAAAGGTTGGAAAAAACTGCTCTATACATCTCCAAAACAGTTTCCTTAGTAAAGAAACTAGAATTTCACATTTAAAAGATTCTTTTGGAAGTTTCCCACTTTGGGGATTTAAAAATTTTCAGAGTTCAGCACAAATGGTTACTGACACTAATTAGGACCTCCTTTTTAAAAAATAACTTTAAAGGGTGGAAAACACACAAAAAAAAGTGCTTAATAAAAACTAGGATTGAAGACATGAAAGTAGAAATAAATAATAGATATTAAATATTTCCTTTTTGTTTTGTTGATGAGTCAAAAAGAAATTTTAATAGCTATTAGTGGAATGAAATAAATAATTAACATCTTTGAAGGTTCATCAAAATCAAATGCATATATAACAAGAAAAAAAAAACTAATTACCTCACATTTAATTCAGACATTTTCATTTTCCCTAAGCATTTCTAAGTTTATGAAAATACTATAGGCAAATAGAGGATACCCTATTTAATGGGCTACAGCTAAAGCATATTAACATCTAAAATAGGGGCGCAGTAGCCCGGTTTGGCAAGAGCAGCGGGCCCGTGATCTGAAATGTCTCTGGTTCGATGCTCGTCGCTGGCAAATCTACCGCCGTGTTCACTAATGGTTGCTGGGATACGTAAAATAGGGCGTGGCTACAATGTCCTCCATGTTCTCAAATTTACCTCTGGAGGTGTGGGGTCAAGTGTTCTGGTCTCGTCACTTGACTCGGTTCAAAATTCCGGGACCGGTCATTTAGCCAAGTCGGACTCTGACCCTTGCGGTGCCATTAAAAACTGGAGCCGCACCTTCATCGCCCATAGCCTTCGGGACTTGACCTGATGTTACATGTCAGTCAAGGGGCATAAGCAACAACAACAACAAACATCTAAATATCATAAATTTAATATACTTTAAATGTATTTCTCTCTGTTTAGTTCATTGTCTATTCAAAATAGAAAATACTAAACAGAGAGATATACAATTAAAAAATTGTATTACTCTCTGTTTAGTTCTCTGTAATTTATAAAAATATAATTCAGCTAAGCCTGAAAAAATACTAACCTTCCTTCTAATATAGTTAATAAGTTTTACTTGACTGTAGAAACATAACTTGTATTCTTTCTTTAAATATTTGAAATCAAAATAGTGATCAACCTGAAAAAATATATATATATAAAACACATAAAGAAATAAAATTGTATTCACATACATATTTCACATATGCATATAATTACAGTGTGTATAACGTTTGTCTGTGAATATATATATACAGTGGAATCTCGATCTATTTTGATTTTCAAGGGACTGACTGAACTGAACGATAAATGCGGGAACATAACAAAGCAATATGATCATCGGGACTAGTTGAAATAAACGATGCATATGGGAAAACGATGATTCGGAGACGATCGATCGATCAAGATTCCCCTGTATGTATACATATCTATAAAAATCAAAATCCAACAAATAAAAAAACAACTATTAAATAAAATATACAGCAGGCAGAAAAGGAAATTAATATAATCTCTCAACAGCGATACCGTCCCAGAATTTTTTGTCATTGAAACATAAAAAATTAGAAACTAATATTTAAAGCATGAGGGAAAATTGTATTGTATCCATGTCTTGTTCTCAATGAGGGAGCACACACTGCCTTTAAATAAAGGCTTAAATGATTTCACTACTTCAGTATCATATACTTAGTATTTAAAACAAAACAAAATGAAAAGAAAGTCTTGAATTCTCACACTGCAAGTAACAAGAATAGACTGTTTACTTTTTAAGAAAGAGATTTCTTTTACTTAAGAAAAAAAATTAACCCTAATTTTTACAAAAATTTATTAAAACAGTTTAAAAAAGAGATAATTACAAACATGATACAAATAAAACAACCTTTAAATGATGTATAATTTCATCAAAATCAAAGTACTGGTTATCACAATATAAACAAATAATGCTGGTGTCCTTTGGTTCCACATCTCTGAAAGAAAACAGACTAGTAAGTACAAAAAATGCAAGATAACCCCACTGTAGATAGGATTATATAAAGGCAATAACATAAAAACTACAAAGATTAGAATGTTTTTCTCCCACTCAAGTATTAATTTAGTAAAAATGTTTTTTCCAAGGAATATATTTGTTAAAAGATTTTGAATAAGCCTAAGAAACTTCTTTTAATACTTTAACAGTGAAAGATATACATAAAAAATTTAATCAAGAAAAGGATATTAAAAATTTATCAATCTACTAAATACAGAGAAACATTAAATTAACCAAATTAGATCCTAAAATATTAAATTTTCTGGAAAATACTTTTGACAGGTAAAAAATTTTACCAAGTGCTTATAAATATTCTTTAAATGTCTAATATAATGACAAATGCCGAAAAAAAAAAGAGAAAGGATGCAGCATTAATAAAGAAAAACAATATGATTAAGATATAATATTTATGATTACGTGATATCTACCTATTTCATTAATCAGGGCTTCAGTAATATTTCTTGCCATAACACTACAATTTTCCATTAACAGTAAAAAAAAAACCAGTAACATATCTAAACTTCTTGTTTGAAAATACTCTCTAAGAAATTTTATAACTAAAATATAAAAACTAATATGAGATGTACAACCAGTTTACAGGTGTAAAAAATTACAGCCATAATAAATTTTAAAACTAATAAAATGCCTTAAGATATCAGTTATTATTAACAGAAGATTTCATAATCTAAATTAGGTCAATATTTATTCATAAAATATCACTTCACTATCTAAATAAATTAATAAACATAAAACTAAGAGTTCTGAAAAACAATAAAAATTTAATTCTTTTTATTTCTATAATTTTTTTTTTTACATTTCTCTTTCATCGTCTTGTGTTAAGATGAGGTCATTATACTGATTGGGATATTCATCTGTCATTTCACAGTAAGCATCTGGAATTGAAGAAACCATATTGTCGTATGCATTCTGAAAAGAAAATTACAACCAAGATTAAATTTGATCAAGTTAAAACCAAATCATGAATAGGTATTTTAAAGGACTAAACTCATGAAATACTTGCTAAATAATTTGTCATATAGAATCTGTCAAAGAAAATATCAGCTGGATTTATTCTCTTGTGCATCTTCTTTCGCATATGTTCTTTTAAAGTTGACCAATCTTTAAATATCTTTCTACAATAAAGACACTGTAGTCTTCAAAATCAAAGAATATATAATTAGAGATTGTTGAAAAACACCACCTCACTTCAAATACACAAACAGAAATACTTTAAAAACATAAAATAAGTAATGTCTGTCAAATTTAGGCGATTTAAAAAGTAAAAAATTTTAAAAATGTGAAAGAAATACTCACTTATTTAACATACCTTCCAAAATATCAGGAATTCATTTATAAAAAACTGAAATATAAAGAACCTATTACATGTAGCCATAATACCATGGTTTTCAACATTGAAGTATTTATTTTATATATATATATATATATATATATATATATATTAAATATTATGCCCTCCATTCTAAGCATTTACAATTCCCTTTCCCAAATCCAATCCGCAGTAATATTAATTTATCGATTTAAACCCTTAGTCACAGAACTTCCCACGAATCACTGCCTTTGCATTTTACACCGTGTACATGTAGAATTCAGAGTGGGTTTGCATCGCGAGCACTAATATCTGCTGACCCTACAAATAATAGTCACATGTTCCTCTCACTCTCGCGCTTAAGATTGAAATGTGATATTACTCTGAAATGGATGGATGTACTTTTGTCGTACTAATAAACAATAAATCCGACCTGCTTCCAAATTTAATTTTATTCCTTAAAGCTGAGTCTAGCTCCAGCTATGTAAATATGAGCTAGTTTTTTCCCTTTCAAGTTGCAGTTTAAGGACATGATGTAATTGGTATATTACATATATATATATTTACAGACACACAATATAAAGTAAATGTTACCTAAGTTATCTGGCTGCCCTATGAAAAAGTTATGCTGCTCTGCAAAAATGTTCTAGCAGTAAGGATCTAGAAAACAAAATTTAAATGTATAATACAAAACATCTCTCATTTTTTAATATATCCCACATACATCCTTAAGAAAAAAAATTGGTATATAAAAAAATTTAAGTTAAAACATTCTATTTACATTCAGTAATAATCAAATATCATAATTTAAGACAGATGTAATACTGGTTGAGAGTGTTACTGTCCCCAGAGACAGATAATTATACCAACAACAACATAAATAATAATAATAGAGAAAAAAATGCAGTGAAACCTCCATATATCATTTTTAAAGGGGCCTATTGCACTAAACCAGGGATTCCCAACGGGGTCCAGGTAGACCCTTTGGGGGGTCTACGAAAGGATGTTTAAAAAGGGTCTATAGTATTCCAGGGGTTTACTGAGGGTCAATGATAATTTATTCTGTTTTATATTTGAGTTTCACGCCAAAATGGATTTCTTTATTCCAATATAAATCAAAATTATTTTTGATACTTTGAACATTTGATGCAGCTTCCCGTTGCTGTAAAAGGTAAGATTAATGATGATGACATTCAAATCTACACTGATCACTTGAAACAATTACAAGTAGACATCAATCAACATTATAAAGATTTGGAATGTTTAGATATGCTGTCTTGGATTATAAATCCATTTGACTTTGACACAACCAATATTGATTTTCATTACAAGAAGAATTAATTGATTGAATTGAAGGAGAATTCGGATGATAAAATAATTTTCAAACAAGTGGTTTATGCCAAATTTTGGAATTGTATAGATATTTGTAAGAAATATGTCAAATTACCCATATTACAGAACCATTATTTTAGCTTTTCCTAGTTCTTAATTGGTTGAGACAGGATTTAAATCATGTTAACAATTTGTTAAGAAAACTAGAAAGTGATTAAATATTACAGAATGTGGTGATTTACGATTATTGTTAACCAATTTCACACCTAATATAAATGTATTATGGAAAAGCATCAACCACAACCATCACATTAAATTTTAAAAAAAAATATTATAATTACATATAAGTCAGTAAAATTGTTTAGTAAAATATATATTATATTTGTCATGTTAGTTATTTTGACTACAATGATAAGCAATTTCAGGTCAAACATTAAAAAAATTGTATTTTGAACTTTTGTGCAATTACAATCTGTGATTCTGAAACTTAATTATATTGTGAAATTAAAAATGAAAATAGTACAAAAATAATAAAACATAAACCTAATGAACCACTTTTTTCTAATTTTGTGTTCATATTCTTAGTCAAATTGTTATATTTAAGTGTTTTATGCTAATTATTAGTATTATAATATGTTGTATGCTATATATTATAGAGAAAATGTGAGGGGGTCTATGAAGAAAATCTTTCTTTTAAAAGGGGGTCGATGTAGGAAAAAGGTTGGGAACCCTACACTAAACGATAATAAATACGGAAAAAACTATAGATGCCGGAACATAACAAAGAAATATCATTAGGACTCAATAAATGACACATGCAAGAAAACGATTATTTGGGGAACAATTGGTCCAGATTCCATTGTAGTATGTAATTCTTAATCAGTATTCAGAATTTCAGGCCAAAATTTTTATTTTTCTTAAAGAGTGATACCTTTTATAGATAAAATTATTGTAGTAATGTCAATATTGTTACATTAAAGGTAATTCAGAAAGTTCTGTAGCTCACAATTGAAATTCCTGTTGATAATAAAATAAGAATTTCTAGTAATATAATTTTAAATATATAATTTAATAAATAATTAAAACTTTTAAATAAATAATTAAAGGCGAAAATTCATTTTTACCTTAGTTTAAAACATTTAAGAACTAGCATTTAAACATTTAAGATTATTAATACAAAATATTAAAAAAATCTCATATTACAATCATATAGAACATATCCACCTTCATATACTGAAAAAAAAGAAAAAAAAATGAAACTTTTGAAAAATGATTTATTTCTGATCTTTTACCATACCTTTTTCATATTACAATCTACTTATAGTCAATAATAAAGTAACATTATTAAATTTATGATAATCATGAACTTACCTATTACCAATAAAATGCTTTTTGCAAACAAACAGAGCGAGAAAATGTTGTATCTCCTCTTTCCCTTTCTAATTGTAAAAAGGCTTCAGCCTATTTAGAATGAGGGAAAGAAAAAAAGCTATTGGCATTGGGAAGAATACTTATTGAGCATTTTTATACATATATTCAAATAATTAACAATTAAAGAATATATAAAATATTTATATGATGACAAAAGAGTCTAAACTGGAGTGATTTATCAGGTGAATGTTTATAAATAAGACTTAAGAGTATAACAAATGAAAATGAGAAGGGTAAACTATGATGCAAGATGTCAAAATTTTAACATCTTTAATAATAAGCAATAAATATGAGTTTAAATAAATGTTAAGAAATTCAGAGAATTTAAGTGATGAAAATTAGGGGAAACAGGATTTTATGAAGTTCAAAATATCTCATGTCCTGACTTCTTTATAACTTTTGGCAACTTAAGAATATACTTTACGAACTCTAAAAATCTTTTTGTGCAAAAGAACTCTGCAAAATATAAAAAGTCACACAGACAAAACAAGGAAAATAAAACTGAATTTTTCCTTTAACGATGCAAAAAAATTGTGAAGATAGAACAATCTGGTTGAAACAATCTTGTACCATTGATTATGTAAATGCAAATTTTTAAAAGTAACTCTCCTATTACTTAATATTTAAATTTTAGAATAAAAGAAATGACTAAAATTAATACTTCATTAATGGTATTCTTGCTAAAATAAAGTTTCAATTAACTATACTATATCTGTTTATAATTAAATCCATGATAATGAATGTTATAAAATTCAGTCTGAGATACTTTCATAATTGATACCCTTCTATTTCAATTTTTCAGAATGGTCATTATGAGTTATAACAGGCTTAGTGAAATGTGAATATTATTAAAATCCTAATAATTAACAAATCAATGAGATTATCTGCCCCATTTCTCTATATTCCTACCAGAGTAATGTCATTTATGTTTGTGGTCATACAGCTGTTGTGCTGATATTTAGATTCCTGAACAGATTCCAATCCAACATGACACTCCAGCAAATTTAAATATATGTGTGAGATGTTTAATTGTATATTATTAATAATTATAATAATATAGGTGGCTTAGTATTTTCTTTATTGGCTGATGGACCTTTAATTTTTTTAATAATAAAATCTAATACCTTTGTTTAAAACTTTTCCATTTTCTAAGCAATCTTATTTCTCTTCTTCATTCTGGTATCCCACGGTAATACGATACAAAATAGTTGTGCCATTTCGTTCAAGAAGCAAATGTCATCAACCCAGGGATGGAAAACAGATATTGACATCTTTATGACTCCCCAAACATCGCAATTTTATCATTGTTTCTCAGAAAGTCTACCCCACACATCGTAATTACCACCCAGACCTTTTCCGCCATGAGTTTGTTGATGTCTCGCGGCGGAAAGATATCGCGAAATCAACCAATGAGAAGCCAGGAAGAGAAGGTCTATTTTTCACGCGGAAAAACAAAAGAGGCAAAGTGGCGGAGAAGATCCGAACGAACAAAAAGTTAGGAGGGGGATTCGAAGAAAGGAGACAGAGGATGAAGATTCCATCTTGAGGGTCCCAGCAGAGGTCTGAGAATCCTGTTTCGATTCAGCGGCAGCTATGAAGAGCAACATTCGCCGATAAGTTCCCCCCCCTTCTTGGACATGTCCTATTCCCGAATTCTAAATCTTTCGCCTTTGTTTCTAGATTTCTACTTCTTTTTTTTTTAGACTGCAGTCATTTCGGTAAAGTACAATTTTAATTATGATTTTCGTTTTCCTTTATTTTTGAGTTAACTAAAGAATTTTTTTTATAAGATCTTAAAGGGTTCATTAGCCACCTAAATCAAATTTAATTTCAGTCTATTTTTATTGTGATGTGTAATACGAGAATTTGTTTTATGTGATTAATTTTTTTTTTCATGGAATTGTGCCTTGTATGACAGCTGGTTAGATATGTAGAAAACTTAATTTATGTTAAAATATAAATAAACTTTTGTAATTATTACCCCTAAAATTTGTGTCTCGTCCTTTCTTTAAAAGCGTAAGCTTAATGACTTTTATTTTGTTTAAATTTTCCTTTTCAGAGTAAAGTTCAGTTTCTCTTTCAGCTGTCGTTTTTTCCCTTATTGAATCTGTTGTAGGTTATTGCGGTAATATTTTAAACTCTTAACTTTTGAGGTAATCACAACGCGCCTCATCTTAAATACTATTAAATTTACTCCCTAATACTTAAACTCTAATTAAACTTAAGTAATTGAATTAATATATATCATGATAAATTAAGTTAAACTTTTTCTAATGTCTGAATAAGAACAGGCATAACACAGCTGATTTTATACCAAGCTATTAAGAAATATTTTCACTAAAATGATAAAATAAACACCCCTTTTTATTAATATAGAAAAAAGAAACAATTGCATTTAAATTTATATGAATTACAATTTTCTATTTATATACTTTTCAAGGTTTAGCATGTCAATTTAAAAATTCATATTTTTTGGTAATTCAGAAAGCAACTATCAGAGTATTCTCTTATCAATAACATTTAATATCACTTAAATGCTCCATAATAACACATAAATTACCTTTTCATGCTATATGAGACTTTATTGTAGATTAGCAATGGATTTTGCTGTTTTGAGGATCCTAATCTTTTACTCAGCCATCTACTCAATAAGGTAATTTCAAACACATTTTCTGAACAATTTTGACTGCATTTCTCTATTTAGCTAAAAACATTCTGGGTTTAAATATATGCTCCAATAGTTCTTTGGAAGGTCCCAGTGAACTATTTTATTACTATCTGAAGTGCATAGCATTCACAATTTTAAGTAATATCTACTAACATAAGAAATTCATATTAAAGGAACTATGTATAAAAATACTTACACTACTATGTAATATTTGTTTCTTAGGTGTGACCCAAGCACAAGGAGTTTCAGGTGCTATCAAACATAAAAGAATGAAGAAATAAGATAAAAGAAATTACAAATTATACAATGGAGAGAGAAAAAGAATCAAAGCATTATCTAGAAATTATTTTCTTCACATCAAGTTTCCTATATTTAATTATGCCTTTACAAATACACATTAAAGTGAACTTTAAAGGTTCATCTTTATGTAACTAGTTCTTTTCACATTAATTTGACTGATTTATTTATTCATCTCTTCCCAAGATTTAAGAAATATAAAACAAAATTAATATTTGTAAATGGATTTTTGATTATTTAAAGTTGGATGTGGAAATGTTCAACATTAAATATCATAGTTAGAGTAAAATACTTTAAAGAACAGGAAATTATAAATAAAGTTATTGTCTGGGATTAAAAAGAATGAATTTGAATGAATAACATCATGAGGACTTTCTAATAAATGATGACTAAACAATAGTATTTATGATACGCAAAAATAAAATTATATACTCAAATCTTAAAATATTTGGAAAACAAGACAAATTCAAGGTAAAAATTAATACGTACACAAAGCCCTTGACGTTATGTACTCTTATCATATTGATGAACTCTGAACACAGACATTATATGTTCACTTGAGGTCTACAGTTAATGGCACTTTTGAGTCTCTAAAAAATTTCTAACAGATGTCTAAACAATAAGGATCATGCTGATACCTGAATAGTATTGCATACATCTATCTCAAGTAACTGTAGCTTACTAAATTTGAATTAAGTTTTCTCAAACCTCAGGAATTGTGGAGATAAATATGTTTGTAAAAAGTAGTTAATATAAATGCTTAATTTTTAACTACACCAATAAAGTAAGTTTAGAATATAATTGTTTACAATAGATGTCAATGAATTTTAGAACTAAAATTAAACAATTATACCACGAATTTTCATTCAACATTAAATTTCTAATCAGATTTTGCCATGTATATCATAAATCCACTAGTAATTCGTAATCAAAAGCTCAGCAAACAACATTCTGATATAATAACATGGGACAGTTTCCATCCTTTTAAAGATCTGTGTTCATCATTGTCAAACATCAACGAAGGTAGCTCAGTTACAGGTTGTTAAAGTATTCACAGCTTAAGCTTTTTTCAGAATTCTATTACCAATTAGCAAAATTTAGAAAGCTGGCTAGTCTTCCTCATTAACTACTAAGAATTTAGCTTTTAATAAAAAAGACATATATGATAGACATACATTATACAGAAGATACAGTAAATTCGAAGCCCTGAAATGTTTGATATTAAATGGAGTGACAAATAAAGAGACACATATAAATAGAAATTAACATTATTATTACCTCCGCTAACATAAGAAGAATCGAGATCAGCATCATTATCCAATGTCATTGACTGCACTCCAGTTTCTACATAAAGTATAATTAAATCTTTTTTATTTAAAAAGAAAAAAAGTTTGTAAATCATACATACTTTTATATTATAATATATGTATCATGATATATTATGGAATTGAAATCTATTTAATACAATTCACATAAGGATATCGATCTCCATTACTAATCCCATAATCATAGGATTTATAGATGCTAGACAGCTTGGGTTGGAATGGAAATCTCTTCCTTTTAAACATACGAGTTAATATTATATTGATTATGAAATGCATATATATGGATAATTATTTTTACATTTATCACTAAATGGAACATATATCCTTAAAGTATATTTGAAAATACAATATTACAAAATAATAATAAAAAACATGGTTTAGAGCTTTCCTAATGAGTTCTATATCATCAAATACATTTAAGTCATATGATGACATAGAAGATACAAACTTTTCATTTATTTTAATATGTGCAATAGGATTTTCTAAAATGAAGAAAAATAAATTTTAAAGATTTCTATGGGTTCTGTACCATTTCTACTGGTTTTAAATTACTTTTCAGAGGTACATCATAGTTAAAATGTTTTCTGTAACTCTAGATCCGTAATTACAAAGAACAATTTCAGATAGATATATCTAGAATCCTACAAAAGGGGTGGAAGTTAGAGAAAGCAGAAAGAAAATACGGGTATAAGTGTATACAATAATGTATTTCAATTTAATGTATAAATATAAGCAATATATTTAATAATTAATATTAATTCAATATTCATGCTTAAAAAAAAGACCTGGCTTGTTCAATGCACTTCACCCTATGCTCGCAAATGCTTTAAATGATTCCCCTAAGAATTTTCAAGAGAATGTAGAGCTTTGTTCTGCTCTTAGATCCCAATTTGGAATTTTTAACTCTTTCTGATGAAGAATAAACTTACCTTGCTCCTTTTTTTTTTCACCGATTCTACTTTAGCGGCAGTTTTGCTGAGTAGGTCTATTTATGTAAAATTAATAAAACAAACTTATTTTTTTTTAAAAATTTAAATATTAAAAGCGAGCTTCTCACTGATAAATAAGTAAAAATTGAAGCTAAATTTAATGATCTAAGCTACTATTATAACAAAGGTAAAAATTTTTTGTTAAAAATGCCATTTTGTAAATGAGCATTTTTTGGTGGCTCTCTGGGGAGAAAAAGCAATCATGCTGGACTACCATAACTCTAAATTCTTTAATTTATAAAAAAGGCAATTAGTTTGAAAAAGGTTACTTTGAGAAAACTGACTGTGCATAAGAGTCCAGAATTTTATGAATATGCATTTAGTCCCAGTGCAAATAGGGTGATAATTTTAATTTAAGAACAATATGATAACTAAAGGATTCTTAGTAGAATATATACCAATGGAATGAACATCTCTATTCACTGAAAATGCACTGATAAAATTTGAGATTGGTGATGTTTCATCCAATTCCATACTCGTGACTCTAAACCCTAAAAATAAAAAAATGAAATTAATTAGACACATAAAATTAAATTAAGATCACTAATATACAATAAAAAACTGTGATATCAAAAAAGTATTCAAGAGTTTATAATATCAAGTAAATAGAAGAGGATTATAAAATTCTGATGAGTAAATATGGCTCTGAAACCATAACTATCTTGCTCATTCTTTCATACATGCACACACACAAAATGGCTTTATACCAAGTTAAACTTGACAGAAAATTCTGAAGTTGCAGTTTCAGAACAAAGTACTTTATGAATAACAGCTTCACAAGTTCTAGTAGGTGTTGAAATATACAAATAAGGAGTTAGCTTTCTTTGATTTGGCTGAGGTGGTAAATGTCTTTGTGTTTTTGCAATGTAACAATACATATTGATAGAAAAATTTTGGTATACAGACATTTATCAGTTTACTCATGAGGATGTGAAATTAAATTAAAAAAAAACAAACATTTAAAAAGTAACATCATTAATGAAAATTGACTAGGACCCTTATAAATAGTCAAAACCTACTTTTCATCATCATATAGACAAGACCCATGTACATTAACTGAATAATAAAGCAGTTTTTTACTTTAAAAAGTTTATTGAATAGATTTGAGCCATCAACATAATAATATCATACCATAACACATTTTCTTATAGATTTCTGATAACCAGAAGAGGAATAGATGATATTTAGGTGTGTACATTAAGGAGGATCTGTACTGTACACAAAAAAATTACCGATGAAAGTTTACAACAAAATTACGTTACATGGTTTGAAAATGACAGTGAAAACACCAGCTCTATACAACACCGTTAAAGTTTAAATTAACAACGTGGGTACAATGAATCACAGTACATAAACAGATCCCTAGATTCATGTACAGGTAACCCTCCTATAACACGGTAGATAGGTTCCTAGAAAATACTGTGTTATGTGAAACCGTGATATATGAGACCCAGAGACAGTTAAAAAAAGGGGGGTTACGTTCTGAAAACTTATTAAAAACAAACTTTTTTTTTTTTTAATTCCATATAAGCAACTTAATTTTTATTAAAAATATAAATGTATATATAACACAAAATGAAAAGAAACAAAAAATATTATTTTCATTTAATGCGACCTTAATTTAATAAATTTCTTCCTCATCACTGCTTAGTACAATCAAACGAAAACCTTTTCTCGGTTAAAGGATATCAGCTATATTTTCAGAACCTTTTTCTTCATTTAGATTTTGTGCACCTTCTATCCTCTTTGAAAAATCTGTAATTTTGGTTTATTTGCTGGTTCTTACAAGGTCACTGTAGATTCACGATATGGAGATGGACAATTAATTTTGCAGCTCTCTTTTGAATTTTCGGCTTCTTTCAGCGGAAGGGTCTGCATTCAGGAAAAATGATTCAAGATTTTCGGCGAAGCTTAGGACTTCTTGTAATTTTATAGAATTATAAATGAATAAATTATAATTTGTTTAAACATTTTCATGTAAAGCCACTATAGTTCATTATTCCTTCCCGTCATTATTTTAAGGTAATTTAGTTTTTAAATGTGTTAAACAAAAATCATGTTATCTAGTGCTGTAGAAGTAGTGTTGTACAAAGGTTTTCGCAAATTTTTTATCGTGTTAGAGCGAAACCGTGTTACAGGTTGCAGTGTTATACGAGGGTTCACGCAATTTATCTTATCGTGTTGGCGCGTAAGATGCCGTGCTGTAGGAGGGCTACCTGTAATTGCAAAAATTGATCATTTTATATATGCAAGATTTTCATGCAGTCTACAAACTATGTGAATCAACGATTAAATGTGAGTACGGAAAGTTATATACATATGTTTACAGTGAGAGAAAGTATGTGTTAGAGAGTTTTTAGTTCAACTAGAAGTATACTATATAAAACCGAAACTTAAGGTGTCTTGAAGGTCATTCTGGGACCATACGCACTCAGTTCAAATAGCTCACTAAACGAAAATCTGCGTTAGAGAATCTCATCTTAAATAATATAGTTCTAATCTTCTCGAAAGAATCCGAATAAGGGGAAATGCTTCGGTTAAACAGTACGCATATGTTTCTGCTACTTCTACTTTAATTGACATTTGATGACAAAATACTTATAGAAATATTACAATAGAGAGCTCAAAAGCAATAAACGTTGAAAATTTTCAATATGAACTGTGTACGGAAAAAAAATTCATTTAATCCAAGCTAAGGTATTTCTCGGTACAACACTTTAACCTAAATAAGATGACACTTACATTCACTACCAGCTCAACAATCTGTAAACAAGAACTACAAAGAATTTAGAATGAGTGTCTAAAACTGCAACGATATGTTTTGATATGGGGATTAATCGAACCAATGAGACCTACGGATCCACTAACTCATAAGAGAGCCTACGGATTGAGTTTTTCATCAGTTTCTACTTAAAAAATAATAATCTTCAGCCGGGAAAGAAAGAAAATATGAAATATTAAAAGTTTCTCTTGGTGAAATTGTAGACATTTGTATCATTCGTATTCGAGAAATAATATCGACTCAATGATTTACAGTTTGAAATAACTTTTTGATGAATTCAGTTGGCAACCGTCGGCATTCTGCTGTTACTCGCTCATCGTGGCAGACTATTGAGAATTGTAGTGAGGGTAGAGAAATACCAAGATGAAGGTTAAGGGACAGGTAAATGATTTTACTAAGTAAAATTATTTATTGTGTTAAATTATTTCTATTGTCTTTACTATTGTCTTTCGTTTTATTAAATATCACATTTTATCTTAATTGCGGTTTGTTCTTTTATATCGGAGCTAAGCCTACCTCGTGGTTGTGTCGGTTCGTTTGCATTTCATTCACATGAATGGCATTAATTTAAAATTAAAGTTTTTCCGCTCACTATCAATACATAGTAGTTCTGGAGAATTTCAGAAATAATAATGGGCTTTAAGCACATCTAGTTTTGTTCCTTTACTAAATAGTTGATATCCACATGTCAATTGTGTAAGTATTCGTTGATCATCAAAAATGGAAATTTCTGCCGTTTATTGATATTGTAGCATTTATTAAACAGGCAATAAAATTTCCTCAGCAATCGTTTGTCGAAAATAAATATATGATCACGCAATAATTATGGTTTCATTAATATTACCTTTCGTTCAAATGCGAGTTAAAAGCTTATGCAGTTGAGGTATAATAATCTCATTATCTCGGACTGCAGCAAAATGTTATTTATCTCTTATATATTGGCTCTCAATTGATAAGACTTCAAAGAAATAAGGGTTATATTTGTTTGCAGAAACTATTCTTTCTTTAGTGTATTCTTTAATGAAGTAAATATATTGTTACTCCATTTTACCCACTCATCGCCAATGTCACGCAAGAGGTCGCCAATTATTACACCACAAAGTCGCAAATTAAAAATATCAAATGAATTCAAGATAATATACACAATTTTATCACATTGCCAGGTGATGGCCGAATTGGCTAGAGCATTGGCATTCGGATCAGATCCTGTGGGTTCAAGTCCTACTGTTGGCATGGATGTTTGTAGTAATTTAGAATCTACATTAAACTGTAGGTCTCACCCTTGTTTAGCAAAAAATTAACTAGCGCTCTAAACCAAACCACACATTTAAAAAAACTAATTTATAAATATCGAAAACTACATTTCTAATTTTGGTGGCATAAATTTTGAAATTCCTTTCAACATTGCTTCATTCAAAGTGTCTCTACATGAACTCTGCAAGGTACAGATCAAAATGTTATCTGTTCGTTCTCCCAATGTTGTTTTTTTCCACTACATGAACACAAAGCCTCTCAATGTTTTGGGTATGGATGCTAGTTTGGAGATCTACAAAGTCAGATGTATGTATCCCACGTCAGATCTTTTTTCCGCACCCTCTCTAGTGATCTGCGTAGATAATAGTACCAGTATTGTAAGAATGTAGAGTTAATTACATTTAATAACACATTCACTTTAGACAGCGCCATTTTAAAAAGATGTTCCAGATATTAATCCCAGGTCTCACAAAGACTCGCCTGCATTGGCGACAGGTCAGTGGAATGGTAAATTAACCAGCTTTTCCACAGTAAGAGGTTGGTGATGGGTCGGTATAATGAGAAAGTACCGATATATGTTATACGTTTAATGCATACTCATATTCTCACCAACCCTAATGCAACTGGCAAGTAGGATAGAGCTAAAATGTTTAGTACCATTGTCCTCTAAATCCTATGATTGAATTGCTGAACATCTCTTCATAAAGCATTAAGCTTATCATTGCTAATGAATCTTAAGATTTGTAAAAATAAAATTTAATTCATATTGAAATACTTTAATGAATTTCTTCATAAAAGTCTTATACCTTTTTGAATTACAAATAGAATGGGAAAACAATTTTAATTGAAAATTATGTAATGTGCGTAAAATGTAGTTTTGAAAACTGTGAACTATGGTTTTATCCTAATTTAACATGCCTCTAAGGGAAACCATATGCAGGAATATCACAAAATATTAATAGGATTTCAGGTCTATAATCTGAATATAATAAGTCAAAGTATGAAATTATTACTAAGATTTTGTCCTCTTTGCTTAGCTTACAGCCTGTTATTTGATATTAAACTTAATGCTTTAATATTGATCTGTGTTCATTGAGTGACACTTAAATTTTTAATTTAAACTTTTTCTTTCTTAATTGCTTTCTTGGATCAGCAAGAAAAACAGGTAAACTGACAATACTTTAAAAGTAGAATTAAGAATGTATTTTCATATATTAATTTTTTATTTTGTTTTGTTAGCTGAAAGAATTCAAGATTATTGGCCGCCCGTTGCCATCAGATAAATCAAGCAATCCACCTTTGTATCGTATGAGAATATTTGCACCCGATAAAGTTACTGCCAAATCTAGGTTTTGGTACTTCACTAGAAAACTAAAGAAACTTAAGAAATCAAATGGAGAAATAGTTAGCATTTCTGAGGTGAGATTTTTATTTTTATTGATGCAATTTTAAAATTATATAATTGTATAATATCAATAATGAACAAATTTATTTTGTAATTCTGTGTAATATATTTGATAATTACACAGACCAAACTTTGCAATAGAAAGAGTCCTTAATTTTTATTATAGTGTGTCGAAATTTCTTGGAAATGTTGAAATGTTTGGTAATTTCATGTCAACCATTTGTCTCAATGTATATTTCAGCCATTCCGCTGATGGCTATCATTACTCATGTATTGGGTTACAAGATTTTTTTAATTTGAACACTTTTGAGGGTAATTAGGATTAAATACTTTTTGTTATTGGGGTTACTACTTTGCTTTTTCATTACAATATTGAACAAATTTAATACTCGGTTACTAAGAGGAGGGGATCTGTTTCAAGATAAAAATTTAATTGCCTAAAGATGTTTAAAAAATTCTTTTAGCTGAAGGAAGGTTTGCCTTTTGTATATTCACTTTTCCAGTGAGTATAGTGTTCATATTGATCTCATGTACAGTTTGTAACCTAATCAGGACATAAGACCATTGTGAAATGCAAAGAAATATGGATATTTCTTATATTCTGCAGATCATTTTATAACTTTTTTAGAAAAAGTTATAAAATGATCTTTTTGGTGTTATTGGATATCCCCAATTAGTCTGTAATCCAAGAAAACTGTTTTTTTACCCATAAATAAGTTCATTTTAAACCAAAATTAAATACAATTTACTCTCTTAGAACCGGGAACCACATCTAATCGATCTTTTAGCGCAATAATCAGATCTTTCCTCTCAGTTATAGTCATTTGGGAATTACAATTAGGACAATAATAAATATTAGCTATTAACCAAACATGCATACAATAATCTATAATAGTTCTCTTACCCGCATTTTGTACATCCCGAAAAAATCCAAATCAACCCTCCCATTAGAAAAAGAAGCCATACCTAGCAAATAAAAGTACTTCCGAGTGGTGGAACTGCAATCCCAAAAAGAACATTCAACGGTTTAATTTTTTTAAACAAGTGCATTATATAAAATCCGGATTAAACTTGTCTACAAGTAAATCACAAGCTCTGATTGGCTGCTAATTATTCAAATCGGAAGTATTAAATGGTTAACTTAATTAAAAGTACAGTTGAACCTCCATATATCGAAGTAGCAAATTGCGTGAAAAAAATTCGATATATACAGAATTGAGCTTAGTCTTATCATAATTCTCCTAAAAAATAATAAATAAAGCTAATTTTCGTATACGAAACTCCATTTCTAATTTATATGCAATCCCATTAAATGAAGGTTAATAACTAAAAAATGAATTAATATGAAAGATTTATTGATTAATACATATCTTTAAAAAAACTATGCAGACAGTGGTTACAATGTTCACAGTTACATTCTTTTTTAAAAAAAACTACGAATATCTTGCTGAAAGTTCAAAGAAATGTTCGTATTTATTCAGTCCACTAAAAACTTCATCAGGGACATTTTCCGCGAATTGAAGTCCACGACATATTGTTTCAAATGCCAAGAATTGGGAGATTTTATTCTAAAGTGGAATAAAATCTCCCAATTTGTCTTGAAAAAATTTTGATATACATAAACAATTTTTCTATGTAATGAACATGGAGATTTGCTAAGAGGTCGTCATATAGAAAATTTTGATATAGGGAAGTTCGATATATGGAGGTTCGACTGTATTTAACAAACACAAACCACATTTGGCATTTTATCGCCAACTTGGCAAAAATCTAAAACACATCGCCAAGCTGCGGCACCATGTATTGTCAATGAGCCAAATGATCTGCAGAATCTAAGGGACAATTTGTATCTGAAGTTAAATTTGTTTCTCTTAATCATAGATGAATAGGTCATTTAGGGTTCTAGTTTTGTAGTTTAAAATTGTTTTTGGTGATTAGCAGAAGTGCATCTATATTTTAAACGCAGTACAAAAAAAAGATGTAGTTTTAAACTTGGCAGTGTTTATTAACTATTTATATTCAAGCACTCTCACACGAACCACTTATTCATATGAATGGTTTGACTTGCCGGGTGCTAAATTAAAACTTGTGGAATGAGACTTTCTACAGTCTCATTCCACATTACATTTTATGTTTATATAAAAAAGATTTAAATGTATTTATAAAATTAATGTTTTAAGCAGTAGTACGTGCTTAAATTGATGGGTATAATTAATAAATTTAACATTGCTTTTATTCTGTTAAATGGAAGGAATATTTTTTGGCCATTTATGTTAGAGCACTCTCACACGAACCACTTATTCATATGAATGGTTTGACTTGCCGGGTGCTAAATTAAAATTTGTAGAATGTTTCTAAAAATACTCATTCTGCATTACATTGTATAATATATTAGTAAAAAAATTAAATATATTTTTAAAAGTAATGTTTTGAGCAGTAGTATGTGCTTAAGTTGATTGGTATAATTCATAAATTTAACATTGCTTTTAGTCTTTTATTCTGTTAAATGGGTGGAGGAATGTTTTTTGACCATTTTATGTTAGAGCACTCTCACACGAACCACTTATTCATATGAATGGTTTGACTTGCCGGGTGCTAAATTAAAATTTGTAGAATGGTGTTGTTTCTAAAAATACTCATTCTGCATTACATTGTATAATATCTTAGTAAAAAAATTTAATGTATTTATAAAATTCATTGGGGAAAGCAATTGTGTACATATATAAAATTAGAGTTATAATTTAGTGTTGCTTTGGTCTTATTTTGCTTTTTTATATTTTTGTCTATGGAACTGATGTAAGGGTGTATAAGTATATACGTTTGCAATGTATTTCCAAAGAATTTTCATGGTAAAGAAAAGTTTCTTGCATTATGTGGTGCTATGGTAAAAATGGTTGATGTGCCCACTTTAGGTAAATATAATGATTAGGGGTATGTTAGTTTTGCATTTATTTTTTTAAAAATCACGATTTTACATGTAAGTATCAAAATTCGTAATGATGCTGTTTCCCTGTGACAGTTAGGGAGGGAACTTAATTTTTAATCTTTGCTCCCTGACAAAAAATTTTTTGGCCTGTCAAACGTGGGACAGCATCTCCCCATTTGTTTTTAGATGTGTGTGGAGAAATTACCACCCACTATTCTCAGGAAAGGGGCTGTCTTCCTACCTCATTCTACTTGCCACCTGTACCAAGGAGTGTCCAAGCATGTGGAGCGAGAGAAAATGACTTCTCAGAAGTTGCCTTGTGCCATTTTGAGATCCCCAGAATCAGTGTGTGAGAGAACAAAGGAAGCTGACCATTAGTGGAGGGAGAGATAATATATATTTATATACCGACTTATCAGAGCCCGACTTTGACCCAATGGGGCCCTGGGCAAAGCAGACTTTGGGGGCCCCCTCCAAGTACAGATCAAGAGGGGAGTACAGGCCTCCCCCCTCCCGGACCAGGTTTCCACATGAACATGTGGGATACTCACCCAGGTTCCCCATAAGTTGGGACCAGAAATTCAAAAAATTTTCGACCAACAATTAAAAAATTTGAAAAATAATAATAATAAGAGTTAATTTATTAATTTACTTTTTAGTGTTAATAAATAAATACATGAAATTTTGTTTTGAAATTCAAAATAGATCAGTCTGAAGTTATTACACCCCCCCCCCCCCCCCCCCAAAAAAAAAAAAAAAAATGAAATAAACCAGAAACGCCTATAGATGTAAGTATGCTTTTACTATAGTGGGTGCACTGTGCCCCACCCAGGATTTTTTCTGTATCTCCCATTGCCCCCATTTACTGTATAAACCAAAAACCACATTTTCAAAAATATGTACAATTTAATATTAAATTAGGTGGGCCCCATAATTTTGGGGGCCCTGGGCAAGTGCCCCACTTGCCCATGCGGAAATCTGGGCCTGCGACTGATGTATATGACTAGTTTGACTTCCTGAGTGTAAAAATAACTTTAAAGGTAAATCAGTGTAAAGAGTATTCAGAGGATTTCATTCAAAAATGCTTGTTAGTTTTTATTATATTTTCATAATATAGTTCTTTTAAATTGTAAAAAATGTCAGTTTTTTTTTTTTTTTTTCCTTCAATATTCGTTACTCTAAAACAAAACTTTCGTTTCCACAACTTTCATTAGAAAGTTGTGAAAATTAAATTGTTTTTCAGATTAATGTTTTATTGTGAATATTTTACAGGTTTATGATAAAACTCCAACAAAGGTTAAAAACTTTGGTATTTGGCTGAGATATAACTCTCGGACTGGTACCCATAATATGTACAGAGAATACAGGGATTTGACAGTTGCATCTGCTGTCACTCAGTGTTGTAAGTTTAATTTTTTATTTTATTTATTTATTTTGTTGTTTAAAAAAAATGTTTAAAATGCTATTAACAATGTAGGAATTTTTCAATTGCAAATATTCAGTGTTCAAGTATGAGTTGCTATTTGACTATCGTTAAGTATTTGCATATGCAAAATGGCAACAGTTATCTTTTGTTGTTCATAATAATATGCATAAAGAAAAAGTAATCTGTCGCCTTTCTTTAATTATTTTGTTAAAGAAAGTGAATCCAGATTTTAACAGTTTTTGAAATGCTTGTAATGAGAAAGTAACAGCAAGTCTACAAGAAACAATAACAGGCTCTGAATATTAATCTAATATTAGCTTTGAAAATGTGGCAAAATATAAAATTCACTATATAAACACATGATGCCTGTCAGAAAACTTTAATTTTCATCCATTTGATATTAAATTTTATGCACTTCTATTATCGAGTGTTTTTATTAAGTACTAACTGAAAACCTGCACTTCGCTATGGAGTACATTCAAATTAAATGCAACTGTCACTGTATGCAATTAATGCCAAATATATATATATATAATACGACGATCAATGTATACAATTGATGTAAAAAAATATATTAAAAAATCAGAAGGGATATTTTTATAGACAAAATAATGTAGAAGAAAAATATGCTGAAAGTTTGTGATTTTTTTGCTAAGCCAGAGCAGATACTACTCCATGTGGTCAGTGCACTCCTCTTTTTCGAACTTTTATAAATAAAAAAAAAAAAAATAATCCTAAGCTTTGTGAGGCATAAGAATCGCCATGCAAAATTTCAGCCCTTTAGGTCCATCAGTTTGGTCTGCGTTGTTTGTCAGTCAGTTACAGAACTGTTTTATATATATATTAAAAGAGTGTGTTGAAAGGCCAATATTGTATGCATTTAATTTTAATTACTCTTAAATTGTTTAAATTAACCTTTATAAAATTGTGTATGTTGATCAACTCATTGTTAGAGTAGCTGGACAATGGCTGATTGGATATGGCGCTGGCATTATGGGTTCGAGTCCTGCTCTTGGCATGTAGCCATTTGGAATTGGCTCTAAGCCATAAGTTCTAATCTAATTAACCCTTGTTTAGCTAAAACTGGTTGTAGTTTTTTAGGAGCAGTAACAAGTTTTTAAGGAGCAGTAAAATTCTTTGTTCTTGAATGCATGCATATATTTTTGGCAAATGCTACATTGCATTCAAGTATGTTGCTCAAAGTATTTAATAATTTTTATATATATATATAAACCAGTGGTCATACTTTTTAATCTTTTGAGATATGAAAAATTGCTGTAATGTATCTGGTAAAAATAGTTTCCTACATTCATATTTTCTGCTTTTAAATTAATTCATTTATTTTATTTAAAAAATGTTTTTGACTATCTCAAGAAATTACTTGACCCTCCCAGCAGTTTTTGGATTTTCCATCTTTTTGCATACAGAGCTTGAATATTTTTCATTTATAGTACTAAATATTAGTAATGTATTCTACTATTTCTGTATGTAATTTTGTATCATTAGGTTCAGAGTCAAAAAAATTTATGTATTAGATATCTAATCTGAAAGATGGTCTGTTGTATAGGTTGTTGAAATTTTCATGCTTGTGCATGTGCATAATGACAACAGTTTTATATTGTTGCTCGTTTTTTCTCTTATGCACAGAGTAAATGTAGTCTGTCGCCTTTCTTTAGACCCTATTTTAAAGAAAGTGAAACCAGATTTCAACAGATTTATTGACTAGTTATGTCAAATTTCTTTTACTATTGTTACAATTTCTCTTGGATTTAAAAGCATTCAAGTATGTTGCTCAAAGTATTTAATAATTTATATATATAAACCAGTGGTCATACTTTTTAATCTTTTGAGATGTGAAAAATTGCTGTAATGTATCTGGTAAAAATAGTTTTCTACATTCATATTTTCTGCTTTTAAATTAATTCATTTATTTTATTAAAAAAAGTTTTGGGCCATCTCAAGAAATTACTTGATCCTCCCAGCAGTTTTTGGATTTTCCATCTTTTTGCATACAGAGCTTGAATGAATTATTTTTCATTTATAGTACTAAATATTAGTAATGTATTCTACTATTTCTGTATGTAATTTTGTATCATTAAGTTTAGAGTAAAAAAAATTTATGTATTAGATATCTAATCTGAAAGATGGTCTGTTGTATAGGTTGTTGAAATTTTCATGCTTGTGCATGTGCATGACGACAACAGTTTTATATTGTTGCTCATTTTTTCTCTTATGCACAGAGTAAAGGTAGTCTGTCGCCTTTCTTTAGACCCTATTTTAAAGAAAGTGAAACCAGATTTCAACAGATTTATTGACTAGTTATGTCAAATTTCTTTTACTATTGTTGCAATTTCTCTTGGATTTAATAGCAGTAAACTTCCTGAAAGGTTTTATTTTTTTATTATTTATTTTTTTCCCAAGTGTTGTCATGCTCAACTAATAAAATAGCATTTGTGTAGTCATTGACATCTCATGTGTTCTGTATTGTGCAATTCAAACTTGCACAAGACAACCCCTCTCCTACATTGTGGAATAGATGTAGCATTGTTTTTTGAAAATGTTAATTTTATAGAATTAACAAAATTATTTTCTTATTCAGATCGGGATATGGGAGCGAGGCACAGAGCAAGGGCCGATTCTATTCAGATAATGAAAGTTCAGGAGATACCTGCTAATAAATGTCGAAGACCACATGTAAAGCAGTTCCATGTAAGTTTCATGTTTAGTTCACTTACCTAACTTTTATGCTTGTTTACTACTAACTGTAATGAACATTTTTGCATTTACTTTAAATTTATAAAATTTGAATGTGAATTTCATCAAGTATTATAGCCTGGTATTAATATGTGAAATTTTTTCCCATTACAGGATAGCAAGATTAAGTTCCCATTGCCTTCGAGAATCAATCGTAAGTTCCACAAGCCTCGCTTCACAACTGTCAGACCAAATGCTAAATTCTGAGTGTTTGATAAGTTTCTGTGAACAATAAAAAAAGAAATAAACTGTTCTGTACATTTATTGGCTCCTTTAGTTTTCAGATATACAGTGGAATTTTGATAGATTGTTTTCGGATCCATTGTTTTTCCGTATGTACCGTTCATTTTATCCAGTCCCAACGATCATATTGCTTTGTTATGTTTCTGCATTTATCGTTCGTTTCAATCGGTCCCTTGAAAAACGATAGATTGAGATTCCACTGTATATATAATAATTTTAATAATTGCAACGTAAACTTTCCTATAAGCAGTAACTTGTTCCCTTATTATATTCTCATGGCTGATAAATTATAAATGATTGTCAGTAAAGTTAATGTGAGAAATACGTGCTCACTGTGGGTATAACAAGCATATGCAAAAGAGAAAAAAAGTTTACACAATGTGATCTAAATAAATTTTTATAATTTGAAAGGATGGTATTTAGCAAATACATACTTTTGGGTTTATCCGGGTTTTTTATTATTTTATCCTAAACTAGTATGGAGAAAAAGGATCACTCTAATGTTCATTGTGCAAACTGCAGTGTGTCTACTTAGTATGATGCCTTTATAAATTTTGAGAAGTAGTCTTCTATGCTGACTAAAGATGCACGAGTATTCCTGAAAGTGCCCTCTTTATGATAAGTTAACATGACAGTGATATAAGTGATTGGGTTTAGACTTTTTTCCCTTCTTGGAAATTTGCTGTTTTGAGAAAAGTTGCACCCGTTTGAATGTTTGGTTTTATTTTAAACCATTCGTGATGTACAGATAACCGAAAGTTCAACATAAATTAATGGCTAATGTGATGACAAAATTTACAAGAAAATAATCTTTGTAATCTAAAGAAAGTTTTTCTAGTACAGTGGTACCTTGGTACTTGTTAATTGGTTTCAGAAGACGACTACTGAACGGATGTTTCCCATAAGTAGTAATGTAAATTGAATTACTTTGTTCTTGAAAACCAGAAATTTCATATTTTACTTGGCAATTTATAAATTGGTGAGTATTTTGATACAATCTTACTGACAGGCATAATTTTTAACAAATAAATATCAAATTTATCGTCACTCAACCTGTACTGAAAGGAGTTGGTAGCCTAATGGGGATAGTGGTGAAATAGTAGAGGATATGAGTTATTGCTTGGGAGGGGAGTCTCCTTCCAATAAGACGGCACACTTTTAAAAAATTTTTTTTATTTATTTACACCACTGATCCTTGATGTAGACCCAGATTTAGGAAGTTTCATCATAAAACTATCGAGAGAAACTTGCTTCTGCCTAGGCTTCAAAATGTTTCTGAAGTGAGATATTGTTTATCATTAAACAGAAC
Source organism: Dolomedes plantarius (assembly GCA_907164885.2). Taxonomy (NCBI): domain Eukaryota; kingdom Metazoa; phylum Arthropoda; class Arachnida; order Araneae; family Dolomedidae; genus Dolomedes; species Dolomedes plantarius. The sequence goes on along the minus strand of OU015498.1, from coordinate 72,822,975 downwards.
CACATTTTGGCTTGCTAGATCTTTGTCAGGGGGATACTTATGAACAAAAGTTTGTAAGTCAACCTATTTTGGTCTTGTCCGAAGAGATAGGATATGGGGACATTGTCTTGTCTCGTATATGTTTTATAAGAGTGATCGAGTACTGTATCATTTTTTCCATGTTGAAATGCGACATGTGCCGAGTACCAAGGTATGACTTCCTAATTCAATATTCCTTCCATAATGCCCCCTGGCTGGAACAACTCTAGACCCAGGTCCAGAGATAGCAGCGGACCAAGAAATGCGGCTCCTGTTTCAATTGCACAAGTGTTGGAGTCTGACTTGGCTAGGTACCACCTCAATTTTGACCGAGTAAGACCGGTGGTGACATCTGGAGGAACACATTCAGAGGATGAGAGAAGGTACTCCCATCCTTTTATCCTATGAAGTGACTTTCTGTCGAAAGATTTAACATGCCCATACGGTCTATGCACAGATGTATTTAATGGTGCTCGAGATTCGAACTGATCACTCCCCATTCATGGGCAGACACGCTACTGTGTGCTTCCTGGCCTAAATATAGTATCTGTAATGATATCAGATTTGAAAATAAAATTTTATGGGAATATTTCCATAGAAAAATACAGAGTAACCAAAGATGAGCATCATTAAATTTTCTTAATGTGTTAAATACTTTTTCCGTGGGTTTGGTTTTTTAAAAAAATCTGAATTACCTACTCTGCTATTCTCCGATGAACTATTTCATATGCTTGAATATCATTGAATTATATCCAAGCTTTAACAAGGGTTTATTAAGAGTATATTTAGAATTTTAATTATAACAATGTATCAATCTGATAATGGATGTGCCATGCCATGCTGAAATTTAAGGTATGTTTAATTAGGGGGTTTTTTTGCCTGTGTTTAATTTGAAGAAAAGTATGGGCTTACCGGTGAATTTTTCTGAGCAGCATACTTTAAAATACTGTTACCCCGCCCCAACCCCATCTTTCGGTATATAAATATTGCAGACTATTATTTCTATAATTTTCCATGTGATATTTGAGACTGTTTGTGAATCAGTTATCCCTGTTGCAAACTTGTTTTTTTCTTTTTCGCATCCTTTATCAAAAAGAGGTTGACCTTGGTGGCAATTTTTCTTTTTATTCCAAAATGGGAATTGCTGCTTTTTTATGTTCGTAATACGAGTAAATAAGTTACTAAAAAAGATTTTAGAGCTTTTGAATCCTACATAAGTATATAAACCCATTCTTCTTGAAAAATAGTCATTACGATAATTACACTGGTTTTTGGCCCTGTTATCAGTTCAAATCTGTAAATTTAATCCTTTTGTTTTTCAATAAATTTGCTACTAATTTAAGTCAAATAGTTTGCTACTGTATGTGCTAAGAATTGATGGATTTTTACAAGAGATGGTTATTTGGTAAATACAATTGTCTACCAATAAACTTATCAAGTAGGTTTTCTGAATTCTATTCTAGATAAACTTTATGAAGTCGTGTATTGTGTAAATGAAAAATATATATATATGCAAACTGTTAACGTCATACTAACCCTTTAGTGTCATGAGATGCATCCGTGTGCCCTCTAGCGGCAGTGTGTAAAAAATAAGTAGAAGTACGAAAGCACCGGTCGACAGCTACTCTGCCTCCCGTTAGCGGAGAAGTAAAAATAAAGTTAATTTTGCAGCAAACAATGCTGTTGGTCCGTCAGCTTATTTAAGCACGAAACTATAGTCTAAACACAAACAAAAGTACGTATTTTATCAATGGAACATGTTCCGTACTGATAACGGCAATTTCCGGCGATTGTAGCGCCACCTTTTGGTTGTATGAAAAAACGCGCCAATGTGAAACTTGTTCTAAGTGAGTAAGTCGCGTCGCTTTCAGCGGCCATTTTTCAAGCCCATGTTGCGGCACCGCTTTCAATAAAATTGTTATTTATATACAGTCCTCTGCTTTCCCTCCGTACCATTTTGGTCCTAGCGATCCGGAGGTGGAACTTTTCGCGTAACTATGGAGAAATTTACCGCTTTAAAAAGACAAAAATCAAGTTTGAAAGGAAAAGTAACGCAGATAGAAAACTTCGTGCAAAACTTTAAAAGCAGTGATAAAGCGAGCATTGAGCTCCAATTGAAACTGACGAACGTTAAAAGGCTTCAAGATAAAACCGAAGAATTACGCAGTGAATATTATGATTTACCTGAGGATACGGATTTAACAGAAATCGAAGAACTTCAAGATTTAGATTCCAGACTGGAAGAATTAGAGGTAAGCCTAAATTGCCTCAATAGTAAACTGTATGCAAGTAATAAACTTGAAAATGATCATAATAAAATAAATAATGCTGATCTGCCAACTTCATCGCCAAATGTTAAGCTCCCAGAAATCCCGCTTCCACAGTTTTCAGGAAAATACGAGGAATGGAGTCAGTTTAAACTCCAATTTTCTAATTTAATTGATAAAAATGTTGCCTTATCAGAAACGCAAAAACTATATTATTTATGCGCAGCACTAAAGGGTGAAGCAAAACAATTAGAAACTCTAGATGACACTTATAAGTCTCTGTTTAATGCATTAGATGAACGCCAGAATGTTAGTCGAAGCACATATCCAAGCTCTAATGAATTTCGAGAAAATCACGCATGAGTCGCCAAAATAATTACGCAATTTGGTAGATTGTATAAATCGAAACTTACGAGCCTTGAGCGTTTTAGAATATAAAAGAAACAATCTTTCAGATATTATGTTGATAAATGTTATTACGAGTAAATTGGACAGAGAAACTAGAAAACAATACGAGTTATCTCTGAATTCTAAGGAAGTTCCATCATTAGACGAATTTTTAAATTTCTTAGAAACGCGAAGTTTGATGTTAGAAGGCTTAAACAGAAATTTTTCGGTTAAGTCCAGCCCTAAAAACGTTTCAAATATCTCAAATCGTTCCAAAACTTTCATGATTAATTCCAAGGAGCATTTAAAGCTTTGTGTTTTATGTAAAAACCCACACCCTTTACATAAATGCTCACAATTTCAAAATATGAAGATCTCAAGCAGATATGAATTCGTTAAAAATCAAAAGTTATGCTATAACTGTTTAAATTTCCATACTGTATCTCAATGCAAATCGAAATACGTTTGTAGTATTTGTAAAAAGAAACACCATACATTATTGCACTTATTCGATGAAATGAAAGAAACACATGGAAATCAAAACACATTGCCTCAGAACATTAAAAGTGATGAGTCAGATAGACAGAATGGCGCGACACAGCTTGGCGCTGAAATGAGGAGTGTTTTGCTTAGTTCCAAGCTTTCAAAAAATGAAAAAGCAAATGCTGCACTTCCGCAGAATGAAAGTGTTTTATTAAATACTGTGGTTATTTATGTTAAAAATAAATACGGTCAAAGGTGCAAATTTAAAGGCTTGCTGGACAATGGAAGCGAAATAAATCTCATTACTAAGCGTTGTGCAGAAAATTTGGGGTTAAGAAAAGAGAATATTAAAACTTCAATTTCAGGAATAAACAACTCAATTCATTCAGTTAAGGCTAAAGTAAATGCTAATATTTCTAACAAAGGAGAGACATTTTCGGTGAATATAGATTGCATATTGGTTCCAAGAATAACTGAAATTTTCCCAGTAGCAAAACTAGATATATCAAGTGTTAAATTTCCTAATTATGTGGAACTTGCAGATAAAGGGTTTTATCTACCCAGCCAGATCGATTTCTTGATCGGAAATCAACTTTTTTTTGATATTTTGAAAAGTGAAAGAATTTATACGGAAGATGGAAAATTAATGTTACAGAACACTAAGTTTGGTTATATAGTAATCGGATCTTTACAACACGAAAAATAAAATAATTCTCGTTACTGTTGTTTACTTAATGAAACTAATTTAGATAAATCACTTAAGAATTTTTTCGAAGCAGAACTGATACCGGAAAATAACGTTGAAATGATTAAAAGTGCTGATGATAAACTATGTGAACAACATTTTTTGAATACACACAGAAGGGACAATTCAGGCCGATACATTGTTCAAATGCCGTTTTCGAAGAATCCTGATTGTTTAGGTGATTCCAAACAAAATGCCTTACGAAAACTTGATTGTTTATGGAAAAGATTAAATCAAAATCCCAAATTCTTAAAGATGTATAAAGAATTTATTCGCGAATATTTAATCTTAGGCCATATGGAGAAAGTTTTAGAAAATGGAGAACCAGAAATTGTATATTATCTCCCTCACCACGGTGTCTACAGACCTGATAAGGAGACAACGCCTTTAAGAGTAGTATTTAATACTTCGTCTGTTACGTCTTCAGGAGAATCACTAAATTCATTACAGTTGACGGGAGGTATAATACAGGATGATCTTTTCGCTGTTCTACTTAGATTTCGAAGGCACGAATATGCACTTACTGCCGATTTAAGAAAAATGTTCCGGCAAATTTTGATAGACGATTCTCAACGCGATCTATTGCGCATATTTTGGAAGGAAGGGATGAACGAACCTGCAAGGACTTACAGACTGTGCACTGTTACATATGGCACGACAAGTGCTCCATTTTTAGCAACGCGATCACTTAAACAACTCTCAATTGTTGATGGAGATCAATATCCACTAGCATCTTCAGTTCTTCAATCAGATACATATATGGATGATATCTTAAGCGGAGAATCTGAATTCTCCAAGCTTAAGGAGCTTCAGTCTCAGTTAATAAAGTTGTTGAAGTCTGGAGGTATGGATTTACACAAATGGTGCACAAACCACCCTAGTTTATTAATAGATCCATCTCAAAATAATCTAGAATATGCTATTAAATCAGACTCTGAATTAGATGTGGTAAAAACATTGGGTATGTTGTGGAAACCTAAAACTGATATGTTTACTTACACGACCAAGGTAAATCCTAAATTGAATTACACTAAATCAGAAGTGCTTTCACAAATAGCCAAAATATTTGATCCTCTTGGTTTAATTGGTCCGGTCATTGCAAAGGCTAAAATCTTCTTGCAGCAACTGTGGTTACTGAAAATTGCATGGCATGAACAACTTCCAGAATCTTTAGATAAGGAGTGGCATGATTTTTCCTTATCACTTTTGAATCTGAATAAATTAAAGATACCTAGATATTGCCTATCCAAGACACTTGTACGAATATTTCTACATGGATTCGCAGACGCCTCAGAAAATGCGTATGGTGCAGTTATCTTCATACAGTCTATAGCGTATGACAACACTGTAAAAAGTCAATTACTCTGCAGTAAATCAAGAGTAGCACCAATTCGAAAGGTAACAATCCCGAGGTTAGAATTAAATGCTTGTCTACTTGTATCTCAACTTATGAGAAAATGTTTAACATCATTACATCTACATGTTGAATCAGTGTTCTTATGGTCAGACTCAACTATCGCTCTTTCTTGGATAAAAACATCGCCTCATCAACTAAAAACTTTCGTTGGGAATAGAGTTAGTAACATTCAACAACTGACTGAAAATTTCCACTGGGGTCACGTCTCCTCCAAGCAGAATCCGGCAGACATTATTTCACGGGGACTAGATGCTAAAGACCTTTCATCAAGTGTTTTGTGGTGGAAAGGGCCTACATTCCTACAAGCGGATATTATTGTTCCAAGGGATATTCCTGAATATCATTCTACTGAAAATGAACAATATTTAAATGAATTCAAAGGGCACTCCGATAAAACTCTAATTCTTACAAGGGACAATTTTTTTGATACATTTTTAAGTTTAACTAATAATTATTTGAAGTTAATTCGCATTTTGTCATATATTTTTAGATTTTTTAGTAATTGTAAGACAGGCCACAAATTAAAAGGACCGCTCACCACCAAGGAATTGAGGTGGTCGGAGATATCTATAATTAAAGCCGTCCAGGTAAGATATTTTGAAAAGGAGATTATCAATCTTCTAAAGGGAGAACCTGTGCCCAAAGGTAGTGGATTGCAAAACTTAAATCCATTTTTAGACGAAAACAACATTTTAAGAGTTGGAGGTCGCTTAGGCAATTCTGACTTAAAGTTTGATCAGAAACACCCCATTATTATTCCCAAGAGTAATAAATTGACTCGAATGATTTTTAAGCATTTTCACAGGAAAAACCATCATGCAGGCCCACAAACTCTCCTATTTACCGTACGTCAAGAATTTTGGCCCATTAATGGCAGATTGACTGCAAGGAAGGTAGTTAACGATTGCATAATTTGCTTTAAGCAAAACCCTAAACCTGCTGTACAGATTATGGGTAATTTACCCTCTGATAGAGTAACTCCTAACGCACCGTTTAACGTTACCGGCGTGGATCTCTGTGGACCCTTTTCTATAAAAATTCCTTATCAACGGAAATGTATATTGAAAAAAATTTATGTTTCAATTTTTATTTGTCTTGCGACTAAAGCTATTCACATGGAAATAGTTTCGGATTTGACATCAGAGTCCTTTATCGCATGTCTTAAAAGATTTTTTGCAAGACGAGGAAAAAGCGCGATAATTTACACAGATAACGCCACAAATTTCATTGGGGCATGTGCTTAATTAAAGAAACTGTACAAATTAATTCAAGAGCCTAATGAACAGCTTGGAAACTATTTGTCCTCAGAGCAGGTAACTTGGAAATTTATCCCCCCTAGATCCCCAAACTTTGGAGGGTTATGGGAAGCAGGGGTAAAATCATTCAAATATTACTTAAAGCGAGCAGTTGGTAATACTAATTTAACCTATGAAGAATTTTTAACGGTCATCACACAAATAGAGGCTATTTTAAATTCGAGACTTATTTGCCCATTGTCACCAGACCCTAATGACTTTCAAGCTTTAACACCGGGACACTTTTTAATAGGACGCCCACTAAATTCTATCCCCGAACCCGAGCTTGTGGCTATAAATGACAATAGACTATCTAGGTGGCAACTAACAACCAAATTAGTGCAAGGCATTTGGAAGAGGTGGAAGAATGATTACTTAACTAACTTACAACAAAGATCGAAATGGAAATTTGAAAAAGATAATGTAGAGGTGGGTGATTTAATTTTAATCAAGGAGGACAATATTCCCCCTCAAAATGGTCCATAGGTAGAATTAAAGAAACCATTAAAGGCAAAGACGGTAAGGTTCGAGTAGTGATAATACAAACTCCCACTGCTGTACTAAAAGACCTATATCAAAGATATGTATTTTGCCAATGCAAAATTGAACCTTCTTATGTTTACTTCTTTTCTTTATTATTGTATTGTTGTATCTTATATTAGTATAGTTATAATGTGTTTATTTTTATTTTTTTTTTTGTGTATTGAAATGTTATTTCAAGGCCGGCGGAATGTTCCGTACTGATAACGGCAATTTCCGGCGATTGTAGCGCCACCTTTTGGTTGTATGAAAAAACGTGCCAATGTGAAACTTGTTCTAAGTTCGCGTCGCTTTCAGCGGCCATTTTTCAAGCCCATGTTGCGGCACCGCTTTCAATAAAATTGTTATTTATATACAGTCCTCTGCTTTCCCTCCGTACCAGAACAAGACCGCTCCCCGATTACCCCTCGCCTCCTTTTTTCCATTGTCATTGTACGAGTTTTCGGAATTTATGAAAATGCTTAAATGCAACAATCGCCCAAATATGCACACATACACTGGTTTTGAGCAGTTCTAATGACGAGCGGCAAAATTCTAATATTTTACACGGTTCGAATGGAGTGGGTTAGATTTTGGAAACTAAGATTCAGTTGTTGAAATATTAGATTATAGTATAAAATAATTTCCACAATTACGTGAATGCATCTTTTTATTCCTTAAAAATGATTGAATCTAAATCTACAGATATTAAAAAGGTTTCCCAGTGTAGATTGTAAAATTACCGTTTGCATGTAATATCGTCTTGAACTCTTAAGTTTCCGTGACTGAGGGCAATGCAGTTTAACGCAACTTGTGAATTAACAAGTTAGAATTGTAGTTTTCTATTGTCTGCAGATGTAATGAAATGATATTTTTTTTTTCTTTCCAAATGCGGCAGACGGTTTCTTGGACAGTATCCTTACCGCCATAGTATACCGCAGTTTTGCTAGCCATTTTATTATGGGGGCACCATATAGGCAGACTAGCATTTCCACCTATGAAGGGACGACACAAATGGAGGCTTTTAGTGGTGCAACGCCGGGATTCTATCCCAGCACCGAAAATTGGTGTGCTGTACCACTAGGCCCGTAATGAAATAATATATTCAGTAGAAATATGCATCTTACTGTGACAAATTCGCCAGTCACAGATATAACTCAATTTATTCGAAGGGAATAAAAAATAGTCACAGATGTAACTTTTTTTTATTCCCTTCGATGAATAAATTGTCGTTTTTCTCCTCAAGGTAGATAAGACAGTAGTTATGTTAACAGATATTTAAGTTCAATAGCAATCATCCGGTATACATGCCATGTAATCTATCAATAACTTCAAATTTCAGTATTTTAAACAGAATACTAGTCAGTTTCTAGTTAATTTCATGATGAAAGGAATTAAATGTTTCGGCTATATTATTGATTGCTCGATGGCTTTTTCCTGAAGATCTTTGAATAGTGATGGCTATTAAGCAACAGCTTCAGACTAAAGATATTTACTGATAGTTAACATCTTTTTTGCTATTTTGGAGCCGTTAATTGACCTTATTTAACCGCTATTCCTATTTTCATATTTCATTCCTCGTTTTCCAACCGTTATTTTTTACAGTATGTATGGGTTGCATGTCAAGCATGTGATGTATTTAACTTTTTTTTACATGAACAAGTACATTTCCTAGTTTCGAAATTTCCCTCTTTTTTTTAAAAAAATCCTTTTAATCAAATTTCATTCTTAATTTGATGTAATTTTTAAAAAAAATTATAATATCGCTTTTAGCATAGTTGAAAAAAGAAATTCTTGCTTTTTGAAGAAAAGAACTTTTTGTGTAAATTATTTTTACGCACAGGCCCTGAGCATTCACTTATATTTCGGTTCCTCATATTTATTACTAGCCGGGCTCCGCTTATTTACGCTCAAGCCATCCGTGTAACATATTTATGTACTTCGGATTTGTCAATTTTCATTCCCGTCGCTGCCGACAGATGGCTGCACCACTGCACATACTAGATATATATGATTTGGTTTCTCAGAGGGATGACGCTTCATTAGAATCCAAATATCTCTAAAACTATTGAATTAACAGAATAAGTGTACGCAGAAAAAATATCAGTTTTCGAAGCTCTTTCCAAATATGTAACATTTATGTACTTTCATGAGAAAAAAAAATACACCGATTCCTGTATTTGTCGGCCATTTTTTTTGGAGGATGAGTCGGTCCAGTCACGTGATCTCGACAAACCCTTCTGTTACTTTATTAATATAGATACCTAGAATCGAGCTCGAGATTGCTTTGGTATATCAGGGTTATCACTATATAACCAGTCATAGAACAGACGCAAGAAGGGCGCGCTTCGGGGGCCTCCGAAACTAAGCAGCTTCAAAAAGAGATGCGTTTTGCGAACCCCAAGACCATCTTCATCTAAACCAGGCCTGTCCAACCCGCGGGTTACATGCGGCCCCACAAGGTCGTAAATTTTATAAGACCTATGTTCGTAGGGATAAATAATATCCCTCGCTTCATAATCATGTCTTATTTACGTTATCGCCTTTTGGCACTGTGTACATTTTTGAGAAAATATTTTAAAAGGTGAAGCACACGAAGAGTTAAATTATATAGAACATTTTCATGAGCACCTCACGAACTCGTTTAAACTGCAGCCACTTCCATCGAACCAGACTATGATTCAATAGTTTCACAAAAACGAGATCAAATATCTGGCTAATTTTATGTTTCCCTTTTTTATGTTATAGTAAGAAATAAAAAAAATAAAGTTTTTATTTATTTATATGCATTACTATACAGTGGAGTCCCGATAATCCGAAATAATTGGGACCAGACCATTTTCGGATTAAGCGAAATCTTTCTTAAAATAAACTTAGATATTAACGTGTGATTACATAAATATTACATATGAGGCGGTGAAAGGCAAAGTGGTGTAAGTCAAAAGAGTTTTACTGCAAAAACTACAAAAAATTCCACCATAACTTGAACAAATTATAATAATATCGCAAATAATAACTATTTACAATTCCACTCTAAATTGAACATGGAGATTACATTTTTGCCCTCAAATGAAAAAAGTTGAAAATGTGACACCACTTTGCTTTTCACCGCCTCATATGTGTGATTACACAGTTTATTTTATAAGGGCTATTTAAAGAACCAAATCTCGGTACCAAATGGGTGATAAGAGAGCGGAACGCTGCCTAGTACAGTACAGTAGAGTGTAAGTTCTAACAATACGTCACAGTGTTCGATAGTTCGATTTTAGACGATCAGCAGATTATTGAAATGGTTTTGAAAGAACCTGTCAACGTCTCAGACGAGAGTGAAGACGGTGACAGCGAGCAGAGGGTATCCCACTCTTTGATGTAGAGCTACGCTACGCTACATAGAGCAACACTCCGCTTCGACCCCATTGGACACCATTTTTCTGACGCGTTGGCGTAATTTGGCTTCAAGGGAGAGGTATTCTTCTCTTCGAAAAAAAAATATATAACAGACAGTGTTGCCAACTTGGGGGTTTTGCCCCTAAATTTGGGGGTAAATTAGATGAAAAGGGGTGTTTTTAGGGGCCACATTTTCTTAGGGGCATTTTGAGGGGGGGGGGGGGACATATTTTTAGGGGTATTTTCTAGGGGGTATATTTCTTTGGCGCATTTTTTAGAAGTTACTTTTTTTTAGGGTAATTCTCTATGGGGGACTTTTTTTTATGGGGGGGGGGGGGTTTAGGAGCGTAGATTTAAAGTTCATTAAAAAAATTAGAAATTAACTCTTCAGTTCAATTTTAATCAGGTTGATTTCAAGTTTACTGCCACTTCTCTCATTAAAACGAAATAAAATAAGCAGTCAAAATACAACCATAAACAAATTTTATCATTTTGCGCGGCAATCACGACACGTGGCAAGTGGCGACTGTTTTGTGTTACTTTTACTGTGTTTTTCAGTATTTCTCTTTTGTGGTCTTTCCGGAAATTCTGCATATTTCATTCGAATATAATTATTATAAAGATAAAGTAAGTAGTGACAGTTTTGCGTAACGGCAACAGAAAATAAAAATGTTCTGAATTAGCGGATTTGGATTTTCAGTCCCATCTAATGCATACATCAGCGATGTATTTTGGCTTTGAGTTTCATTCTATTGCACAAAATATCAAGGAGAAAGAATTATTTGATGTAAAAGAGAGATGTAAGAAATTTCTGTGTACTTTGGCTCAAGAAATTCAAAAACGATTACCAGATAACTTATTTGTTCTGAGAACGATGTCCAATCTTCATCTTAAAGTTGCATTATCTCAAGTGAAACCCAGTCTCAATGACATTTTTATGAAATTCCACCGGACTCACTTATACGGCAATAAAAGTGATGTTTCAAAATGGAATCAATTGCAAAATAAATCGTGGTCAAATGTAGCTAATTCTGTTGAATTTTATTCAGAAGTATTTGAAGATTGTGATTCTGCGGGAAAAAAGCGATTTGAAAATATCGCTAAATTTTCAATGGCGCTAATAACACTACCAATTTCATACCCAAGTGTCGAACGTGCTTTTCCGACATACAAAGTACATTAAAAATAAATTACGGAATAAGTTGTCCCTCGAAGTACTTCAAAGTATTATGATGGTGAGATTTACTCTACAAAAGAACTGCGGTTCATATGTCAAATTCGTTCCTTCCACCCGTATGCTCAAATTGTTCAACGTCAATACGTTTGACTTTAAAAATGCAGGCAATAGTAAAGCACTGTATTATGTCCCTGTATTATGTCCACTGTATTATGTCCCTGTAACCCCTAGAGGGCACGTCCCCATGTTGGCGGATCGGGGAATGCCTCCACTGGAATTTCCATTGGGTGGTAGAAGGGATGTAAAATACCTTCGGTGGGCCAACTGATAGAAGTCCAATTTCTTTCGAGGCAATGACACCCCTCTTCTATGGATAGTGCTTCTTTCTTTCTTCGTTCTTCATCTTCTGCACTATCCCTAGACACGACAACAACAACAACTATATTAAGTATGTTATATGCGGCCAAAGCAAGCCAAAAGTTTGGACACCCATGATCTAAACAATTTGCCGTTTGTCGGATGACAAATAGCGTAATACAAGTTTTTCCTATATAATAATTAACCAACAAAGTTTTCATGAGTAATACCACTTAAGTAATAAATAATATTTATCATATAACATTGGATGTGGAACCTAAATTGATGGCATCGGAATAAACGCTTGTAGATTCCTACTTGCCTTGGTCTTTTTTTATACATGAATTAACCAACTTGTCAGGATAGAGAGTTAGCTACAACATGGATTGATTTATAACGGTAGACTTAAAATAATAATAACCTGTCAAAAACAAGGAGTTAGTTTGCCTAATTGTTAGTTAAATCAAGATTTTAATTTTTGCATATAATTTTTAAAGCTCATAATTTTCGTAATTAACTTCATATCATAACTTAAATACTTTCAAAAGTTACTTTCATCAACTGAATTTGTAGCTCAGTTCTTAAAGCGGCTGATCAATAGTAAGATCGTGGGTTCGATTCCCCGATGTGGCGTTTGTACAAATGTAAGACTTGTTAGATCTAGGTGCTCATTACCCGGCTGTTTTTTTCTCTCTGGTTGTAAACACAGTATGGAAAAGGAAAAATACACTTATTAATTAAACAAATTAATCATAAATATCGATTCTACATCCCGATAATTTTTTATATCAATATAATATGTAGGCCTAATATTAGGCTTAGGTAAACGGCACGAACACACTAAGCCTAATAATAGGCTTAGGCGATAAATTTGAGAAAAAACAGCTAAGCCTAATATTAGACATAAGGGTTAAATTTGAGATAAAGTGTTAAGCCTAATATTAGGCTTACGGTATAAACTTGAGAAGAAATCGTTAAGCCTAATATTAGGCTTAGCTATTGAATCAATTGTGGAAATTTATCGATTAATCAACATGTGTATATATATATATATATATATATATATATATATATATATATAAAGATAGCAGGCCACTTTATTCGAGAATGGTTTACTTGATAAACACTCTCGGGATTCGAACTCGGGATGTCACAGTGGTTTATTGACTACGACGGGAACTAGTCAGCCATGATTTCAGTCGAGATATGGTCACTTTTAGAAGTATTTAAGTTTTAAAAGAGAAAATTAAAAAAAAAAAATCTCGATGAACTGAAATTTCTCCATAAGGTAAGCTAATCATCATTAAAAGTTTTGCGCAGTATTCTTTAATATTTAATTAACGTTTGATAGCAGAACTTTTCTTCATTTTTAAATTGAATCTCATCGAATTCGAATTTACAATTCCGCCGTGCCCGAGTATATATGCCTTGAACAACTATACCACTGGTCAACTACAGGTCTTTTCTGAAGAACTTATATTTAAAATAAATAAATAAAATAAAATTATTTTCGAAAAAAATTAAGTTTACTTTTATTTTATCTATTCAAACTAAAATCTGGAGATAAAATCTAAATTAAGATGATTTTAAAATTTTGCTCTCAATACACCCAGTAAAGAATTTTAAAAAAAAGCATTAAAAATATTGTGTCTCAAACAGGGTTGCCAAATGTCCCGGATTTTAAGGGACAGTCCCTTATTTGTAAATTTTGTCCCGCGTCCCGGGGAACTTTGATACGGGACGCAAAAGTCCCGTTTTTCGCCGAAATGAGAAATTTATTATATACGAGTTGGGCGCATACAAGGGATGTTCACATCCGGTCCGGAAGCGTAAAAGGAAAGATGGCTCTGAGACGGAAATAAACCAATCGTAGGCGTTAAAAATTTCGTTGCTAATCGTTTGGAGGTGTGTCATTGGTTAAATATATTTCAATACTTTAACGCTTCCGCTACCCAGTGGCGTAGCGAGAGGGGGGGGGGCAAGGGGGTGTACCATGCCCCGGGCGCCAAATGATCCCCAAGACCATTGAACCATTTGGTCTCCAAGAGCATGGGGGCGCCAAAAAGGTACCGTGCCCCGGGCGCCAGTTATGTTCGCTACGTCACTGCCGCTACCGGACTCCTATGTAAACAAGCCCTAGAAGAGAAGGTTGTCTGTCTCTACTTTCTGTCCAATCATGGTTCCGCGCTGCTTACTTTCTGAAAGCCTGCACTTGAGGGCGTGGCCCAGGTAGTGCAGTTAGACCAAACTTCCTATGGTCCTATGGAAGGTTGTCTGTATGTACCGGGATCCGAACATCACAACGACAACAGTCTCAGTCTAGTACTAAATACGAATGCAGATTAGTGTGTGATCGTGTTGATAGATAGTGGCATTTGAATTAAGTGTTTGTTATAAAACTAATCCCTGAATATGAACAGTGTTAATGGTAAACGTTCAAAATCCAACAGTGATGGGCCGAAAAAAAGGTTATGTGCTTTTAGGGATGAATCGATGAAGGACGAAGATTGGCTCAGGCCTAGTCCCAACAAAGCCAATAAGGCACGCTGTAGCTATTGTAATAAGGATTTTTCGGTTGTCCATGGAGGTCGGAGTGACGTAACTCAACATGCTCAGGGTGCCGAGCACAAGAAAAACAAAATAACTGTTTCATCTAGCAGAAATCAGTCAAAGTTTTTCACCACTAAAGTTTCCCCTGAAAGTGACAAAATCGCTCTAGTAGAGTTAGCTACTATTTAACACAGTAAAGCACAATATATCATACAATTCAATGGACTGTGGCAACACGCTCATTCGAAAACTTTTTTATGACTCAAAAGTCGTCCCAAAGATTTCCTGCGCACATTATATTATGTACATTGTACAATAATAAAATTACAAATTTTACATACACGTCCCCAGAGGCGCCGGAAGGGGGGGGGGGCAAGGGAGGGCACTTGCCCCCCCCCCTAGAAAATTGAATTTTTTGTTTCTACCTAGCTAGCGCTCGTAAAATATTATAATTTTCATTTAAAATCATAAAGCCTAACAAAACTGAATACTAAATTGCAACCTCACACTCGTTAACGCAAGCGCGATAAACGCCATTCCATATACGCAGGAGCGATTAATCGCCAATTTCAGGTACGCAAGCGCATTTAAACGCCAATTCCAGACGTTTGCTTTTGCGATTCAAAAGCAACCCTTATACGATGTTTTTTCATCGCGAAAGGGAATCTTGAATCCGATGCATTTCAAACGCGTACACGTTGACGTGTGATAGGGCATAATATAACATAAAAGTTTACTTTTTATAATCGTATATATGTATTTTTAATAATAAAGATGTAAAAGTTTTAATCTATTTTACTTTGCCCCCCTCTATATTTGACTCTTCCGGCGCCACTGCACGTCCCTAATACTTTATAAGGGCACTTACTTAGTTGTAGTAAACTAATAAAATAAAAATCAGTTTTGTACTCTATGCCTAAACCAAATTGTTTTTGATTTCAAATTTTCTATGTAATTACATTATTGTTTACTTAACCTAAACTCTATGTAAAGTTGCAAAACTGAACGAAAAATGCATTGAAAATGGTTATTTGAAAAATTTCTGGCGGAGTACCCCCAGACCCTCTTTCCCTGGGAGGTATTCCATACTCCCCAGTTGTATAGTTATCAAAACCCGTCCCTTATTTTCGGTGCTTTTATTTAACCCGTCCCTTATTTTCGATGTTTTTATTTGGCAACCCTGGTCTCAAAGGGCATTAAAGTCAGTAGTTCTGTGTTGAATAAGATAAAAAAAAAATTAACGCCATGTTTAAAATTCGTCTTTCTTTTATTTTTATTTACACAACTACACAAATAATGTATTTTTGTAGCAAGAAAAAAAAATCCTATTAATCTTATCTCAATTCTTGAACTTTTCCATGGGGGAAAAAAGAAGGAAAAAAAATAGCTAAAACTTTTCATGGTTTTAGATTCAACTATTGAATTTATTTTGTTTAAAAAAAAATCATCCCAATCAGGCGATATCTGTTAGAAAATTTTTATACTTTGAACGCTTTAAAATTATTTTAATAGATACGCTAGATTAAACTTTAATACTAATGGTTCCGTGTTACATTACTATTCGTATTTCTATTAAACATTAATTTCTAATTGTAATGTGTAACTTTAATCTATCTACATTTTACTAAATCTCCAAGTTTGTTATTCAATAAACTGATAACGTTGCACGGCAGCCCCATATTTGGAAGAAAACGGTCACTCTAAAATGAAATAAAATTTATTAACTCTCGTTAAAATTGGACTACTTGCCTTCGTGTGTAATAGGTTCTTCTAATAATAATTCTAAAAATTGTCTATCCCATTTAAAAAGATGGTACGTTCTGTGCACCTCGCAGATCTGTAGTCTCCCGCTATGGTGAATTTTCTACTTTTTTCTTATCATAGACTAGGAAATGCATACAGTAAAATCTCGTTTATCCGGACTAACTGGGACCATAGGCAATCCGGACAGTGGAAAATTCGGATAATGCGGGAAATATGGGTAATAAGCAAAACAAAATCCTTAACTAAGCAGACTTACCGTTTATCACGATAAAAAACTTATGTTTTGTAACAAAATTACATAGTATTGTTTACAAGACATTAAAAAGAATAAAAATAACTTTTCACATCATTTATTAGCAAAGAACTGGTAAGTCTAGTAAAGCTTTCTTAAACTCAACAAAAAGCATTTTATTACCATAATTTATTGTACAATCTATGCAGGAACTGTTCTTTGAATCAAACTAAAAAGCGAATATTTGGCGTACTTGTAGTGACGTTCTTGCTATCATAGTTAAAAATTATTATCTTATGTAAACATTAAATAAAAATGTCTACAAATCTGATCCGGATTTTCCGGTTCAACGAGGGCCGGATAAACGAGGTTTTACTGTTATTTCTGAATTTTTTGTAAACGCCTGAATTCTTTTATATTCAGAAAAATAAAATACAAAATCGGAGACATGGCTATAAGTGATGCTTAGCTGAGAGGAATAAATAATTACAAGATAAAAAGAACTTTTTATATACCATGTTTTTAAATTTTCTGTTGAATCATATAAACTTGACAATTCTATGTATTAATAAAAATCTGCTTAAAGATGGCTAAAAGTATTAAAAAAATGCATTGTCATCATGTTCTGAGCTATTCTAAAAGTTTCAAATGTCTAGCTAGTCATTAAGTTAGTTAAAAATCGATTGCAAGATTTGTACTAGACAAACAAACACACACACAAACAAAAAACCAAGTTAATAAAAACATGGTAAAAAGAAAATTGACAGGGTACTTTTTAAAGATGGCAAATCAATCAAAAGTATTGTCACCGAAACACACTCTTTGTTAAAACTTTACATCGTAACGTTACTCCAGTAATTGATAAAATTTAAATATGTTAAATGCGAGTGTATTCGTAAAATTCCGATCCACCGCGGCGCCTTTTCGAAGAGATTCTAGTATCACTATTAAAAATTGTCTACATAATATAATAACGGACGTTTTGGGTAAAGTATGTATTAAATAGAAAGAAATTGTTTATTTATTTTAGAGAAACATTAAAATTTTAAAATGACGGAACTTAGAAAAAGCAGTAAATAAATTTGATCATAATTTGATATGTAATATAATAATTACTAAATCATTCTCCGAGCCTTTATTGCAGGAAATTGCTCGATAGCATCTCTATGATTTATTGTTTTAGAAACTGTCTTTTCTATGGAAATTATTGCCAGATCATTAAGTTGTTCTTAAGGCCTGTTCACATAGGAGTCCGGTAGCGGAAGCGTAAAAGGAAAGATGGCGCTGAGACGTAAATAAACCAATCATAGGCGTTAAAAATTTCGTTGCTAATCGTTTGGAGGTTTGTCATTGGTTAAATATATTTCAATACTTCCGCTACCGGACTCCTGTGTGAATAGGTCCTTAATCTGTAGTTGTTTGTAGGGTATGATAAAAAAAAAAAATAATTTTCAGCTATGAAAAATTGCGCTCCATCTACAGGTACAGCTGTTGTTACATCTACAGGTAATAGAATTCTTGGAGCTACAACAACGTTT
The DNA here is from genome assembly GCA_907164885.2 of Dolomedes plantarius. Lineage (NCBI taxonomy): Eukaryota > Metazoa > Arthropoda > Arachnida > Araneae > Dolomedidae > Dolomedes > Dolomedes plantarius. Next base: position 72,804,839 of record OU015498.1, on the reverse strand, counting down.
GAAAATATGCATTCAAAATTTATTTCTCACTATCTCAAATTCAGCTGATTAAAATAAATAGTCCAAATACTCGCTTATATCTGAGTATTTTTACAAATTTCGTCATATATTAGATTAAACTACTGAAACAAAAAGTATAACCAGACTATAATATTTAAAAAACAACAACAACAACACATCATTATACCTGGTTAATATTTATTCATTATCCTATCGTCCATTAAACGGACGTTTCATTCTTGGTGGTTCAGAACAAAGAGAATACTGAACACTGCTAGAAAATTACATAAGACAAAGCAATGTTGAAAATACATCAAAACATGGACGACTAACGCCCTCTACACACGAAAAACACAACTAATTTCCGTAACAACTACTATTTTTTCTTTATTTGTTAAAAATTTCTTATTTTTACTCTGTCTCATTTCGGCGTCTATTTCAAATTCGGCACCTGAGGCAGTCGCCTCACCTAGGGGACCGGCCCAGATAAAATTTTTGAAATAATATTGTAAACACTCAGCTTCTATAAATCCAATGTGAATTTTTAGAAGTAGAGTGTTCTTATTTCGTAACATGCATCAAGTAATAATTATAATAACAATGGTTGAGCTTAAATTCCTGAATGCAGACTTGATGAATAGTAATAATACTAAGGTGAATTTTAGCTGTAAATATCTATCGAAACATGAATATTTCAGGGATTATTTTTACAATGGTATTAAAGCGCGGTGGTATGTTATTTAAAATCGCATTAAGTAGCAAATTGGAGACAACATGTGTGAGCGATACGCATCATCTGTTCCTGAATACACAGGTTGACCCGGCGGGAGCCATGTGTTCAAATCTTCGGATTAAAGTTCAGGAAATATAAAAACAACGGCTGCAAATAATCATCTGGCGTGACGACAGAAAGACAAGGTACTTTATTTTCACACATAAACGTAGATAGAAAATCAGAAGAGCATCGCAATGCTAATCTTAGCACGAAGCTAAATAGAACACAACCGTTTTACATCGAATCAAAATTAACTCTGCTGAAAAACAAAAACATTACTATGAGTTGCCAATCTATGAATACAAAACTATTCAAAATGCAATTACATTTGTCTGACATCTAGGGGCGAAAGAATAAACTAAATTACTTTCAAACATCCTCCCCCGAGATGAATATCCATTCAGCACTCCTAAATCAAATATATCATAGAAATTAAACAATTATTAAATACAAATGAGGATTTTGCATGAACAATTACAATATAGACAATTTTGCAATCACAAAACTAACTTCAAGCCATTCTGGGGTAATGCTAAAGTCAATAACAAACAATAAAAAAAATTTCAGGTAACAAATATAAAACACTAAATATTCAAATTACGTAAGTATACAAATGCAAAAAATCAAAGTTTACAAATACAGCATATTATTATTTTCAGGATATCAATGAGTAAGTAACATATTAAAAATTAAAAGTTAAAGTACACTGCAATAAGAAATTGAAAGTTTTCAAATATTAAATTATACTTATTCATTGAAGGGTAATGGAGAGAGTTTTGTTATGGGGCGTTTGAGCTCACCATCTGCAGTCTTTAGAGTAACTACTCTCACCTTACCGTCAGTTCCAGGAAAGACCTGAAGAATTCTCCCTAGTTTCCACCTCAGAGGTGGTTGATTGTCCTCTTTTATTAGCACCAAGTCACTAATTTTGAGATTGTCTTTAGTCTTGTGCCACTTGGCACGTTGATTCAAAGTTGAAAGATAGTCTGTTTCCCAACGTTTCCAGAAACTCTGAAACATCTGCTGGGTCAATTCCCATCTCTTTAGAGTAGACACTTTCACATCAGCTAAGTCATGGTCAGGAATGGTTGTCAAGGGGACTCCAATGAGGAAATGTCCAGGAGTGAGGGCAGTCAGATCATTGGGGTCAGTCGACACAGGAATGATGGGAAGAGAATTCAAACACGCCTCAACCTGACAAATCAGTGTTAGGAATTCTTCTATTGATAAAACTTGTGAGCCCATCGTTCGTCTAAGGTGATGTTTCATCGACTTCACTCCTGCCTCCCACAGGCCTCCTTGATGAGGAGCACCAGGGGGGTTGAATTTCCAAATAATGTTTTGGTCAGCTAGATAGTTGTGAAACCTTTCATCGGTCTTGAATGAGAGCATCATGCTCTTAATTTCTCTCGCAGCGCCAACAAAATTGGTACCACAGTCGCAATAGATTTCTTGTGGTCGACCTCGGCGAGCTGCAAATCTTCTAAGTGATGCGATGAATGCCTCCGAGGACAAATCACTCACAACTTCAAGATGTATAGCTTTTATAGCGAGGCAAATAATAAAACAAACATAGCATTTTGTTGTCTGACCTCCTCTTCCATTTTTCATCTTTATGAAAAAGGGTCCAGCAAAATCAACACCGATCCTTGAGAAAACTCGGCAAGGAACCACTCTTGCTTTCGGCAATTCACCCATCAGTTGAGTGGCTGAAAATCGATGACACTTTCGATGAATCCGCTCTAAATCGATGACACTTAACACATTTCCATATACAGCTCCTGATCGCCTCCTTTGCATTGATTATCCAAAATTTTTGCCGAATCGCAGAGAGTACAAGCATAACCCCTCCATGCAGGTGGTTTTCATGATAATGTTTTATCAGAAGGCTTGTAACGTAGTGTTTCTTGGGAAGAATGATTGGATGCTTCTGATCATCCGATATTTCAGCCTTGGTTAATCTCCCTCCAACCCGCAGTAGGCTATTTTCGTCAAGGAATGGGTATAGAGATATTATCTTGCTACAAGTTTTAAGGGGTTTCCCAGACTTCAAAGCTTTTATTTCTTCAAAAAACTCGCTAGCTTGAACTTGTCTTACTACCGCTTGTAATGCCTTCTTCAATTCATTCGATGTTAAATATCCCTTCTGCCGGCGAACTGTTTTCTGACAAAACCGGAGGCACCAAGCTATCACTCGAAGTAGCTTGGTCCACGAGGAGAATCTTGATAAAATTTCATTGTTCAGATATTCATTAAGAACAATGTTAACTGTCTGGTGATTGGATTTTCTTCTTTCTTTTTCAACTTCTTCAAACGGATTCTCAACATTCTTTGGGAAATGTGTATCCCAAGTTTAACTAGATTGTGAGAGCCATCTTGGCCCCTTCCACCACAGCTCGTCTGTCACAAAAGAGGCTGTCTTCAATCCTCTGGTAAGTTTATCAGCTGGATTTACTGCACCTTTACAAAATTTCCAGTTTTGGGGCAAAGTCTTTTCATGGATCTCCGCGACCCGATGCGAAACAAAAGGTTTCCATATCTTTGCAGTACTCTTGATCCAATAGAGGCAAATTTCAGAGTCAGTAAATAAATAGATATCTTTAGTATCTATATGGAAAGTCTTTCTCAAATATTCTGCAAGTCGCGATGCGATAACAGCTCCCATTAGCTCGAGGCGAGGCAATGACAATTTTTTCAGGGGAGCAACACGAGATTTAGCTATATTAAAACTGGTTGTTCACAGTTCTTGATCTGGAGCTCTAATGTAGGCAACTGCTCCATAGGCTTTTGGACTAGCATCACAGAAAATACAAACCTGAAAAGGGTCTTTAGTGCTTGGTATATCATATGGGCGAGGTATGGCGATGTTTGTAATGTCCTTTAGCTCGCTATACCACTCTTCCCATCGAGATTTCAAATCAGGAGAAAGTGTTTCATCCCAAGCTAATCCTCTTTCCCACAGCTCCTGAAGAAAACATTTCATCCGGATAGTAAATGGAGCAAAGAGTCCCAATGGGTCAAAGATCTTTGCTACTATTTTAAGGACACCTCTCTTTGTCGCCTCAGCACCATCTAAACTTCGGAGCACCGGTTCCATTTCAAGCCTCAAGCAATCTTCTTCGCAATTCCAAATCATCCCAAGAACTTTCAGGGCTTTACTGCAACTCTCAGCGAATGGTCTAACATTCAATCCATTATCCTTCCAGAGTTTCTTAAGTTCAGTTGAATTAGTCTCCCATTTTCTGAGCTTCATATTTGCTTCAGACATTATCTTCTGAGCCTTTAACGAAAGATTGTGTGCTTCTTCTACAGAATCTACACTGTAAATAAGATCATCGACGTACATTTTCTCTAACATTTTACACGCTTCACTGTGATTTTGCTCATAAGACTTTAAGTGATAACGAATCGTGGCACTTAAAAGAAAAGGGCTGCAAGAAACACCGAAGGGAACTCGAGTCATTCTGAAACATTTAAAGTTTTTCTCAGGTATACCTTCATTCAAAGAATCTTCATTAAACCACAGAAAACGTAAAAAATCACGATCTTCTGGGGCTAGAGAAATCTGGAGAAATGCTTTCTCTATATCGGAGCAAAATCCAATTTGGCCTTTTCTAAACTTCAAAATTACTTCCAGCAAATCAGGATTCAAATTAGGGCCACTTAATAGACATTCATTTAAGGAAACTTCATTTTTCGCTTTAGAAGAAGCATCATAGACGATTCTGACTTTGGTAGTATCTTTCTCATTTCGAACTACAGCTCTGTGGGGCATGTAATACGATGCATCTTCACTTTTCTCAAATTCAGGTTCACACAGCTCGATGATTCCTTCATTTAGCTGCTCATCAATTATTCTTTTGTAGTCTTCAAACAATTTGGAATTTTTCTCCATTTTTTCCTTTAACTTTAACAAGCGTTTCTCTGCAATATGAAAATTACTACCCAAAACTTCATGATCTTTTTTCCATATTAATCTTGTCTCGTACCGATCATTTTTCTTCGTGGTGCTCTTCTCGAACTGTTCAAGTACCTCTGAATCTGAAAAGGATAATTCATTCTTCTGCTGTATTCCCAGAGCTTCCAATTCCCATAAATTTTTCAAAGAATCGACAATTTCAACTCCTGCAAGATTCATAATTATTGGGGTTTCAATGGTATTTCCCGAATGTCCCTGAACTGTATAACCAAACGTCGTTCCGATAGCTAGCAGCCTTTTGGAAAGGCGGACGCATTTGCCATTCATGACTTCACTCAGGTAGTTTGCCCCAATCAAGACGTCAATATTTTCAACGGTTCCATTATCTGCAAGATCTAATCCATAGGAATCAGCCATCTTTTTTAACCATTTTGTAGGCACCGGTACTGAAACATTTGTAATTTTCTCTATAAGAAACCCTGATATTTGTAAGCGTCGTGAGGGATCAGTTCTGTTTTGCAGTTCGACATTTGCCATTTCGAAAATGGGTTCTTTCCTGATATTTTGACCCCTAAATCCATAAATACGAACTGGTTGGCTTTTTTCTATCTTTAACTTTAGCTCACCTGCAATTCTATGCGTTACAAATGATTTTTGACTGCCAGTGTCTAATAAAATTCGTACCAGTTTACTTTTGTTTCCCGATTTTACAACTGCATTGCAAGTTTGCAAAAATACAGTTCCCGTTCCCGATTGAGATACAGAGCTCACTAAAATGTCGGAATCTTTGCGTTCTTCTACCGCGCTAGCAGCTGAAATTTCACTATTTTCCTTTTCACTTGATGCACAAATGGATTCATGGTGGTTTCTATTACCACATTTCTTGCAAGGAAATTTTATTATCCTACACTGAAAACCTAAATGATTACGTTTAAAACATTTATGACATCTTCTTTCAGCCCTCAATTTTCTTAATTTATCTTCAATCGAAAAATTTAAACATTTATGTTCATCATGAATCTGATTACAAAATATGCAAGTGCTCTTAACGGAAGCTGTTAATGCGGCAGCTGGCTTAGTGTTCTGAAATCTTCCACCCGCAAATTTATTATTTTTAAAATGGTTGTTTTCGCGTGAAACCGAAGTAGATCTTATCTTATTTAAATACATTGTAGACTCACGAAATTCTATTTCCGATTTCAAGAACTCCATTAATTCTGAAACATCAAATTCTGATTTTGATTTTCGTTTCCGGTTGAATTCCAAAGCCAAATCTTCTGGCAAAAGTTTCAATAAAATACAACATAAAATTTGCCATGACCCAGTTTCGATTTCTAATGCCTTCAATGATCTAATGTTTACTTCGCATTCGTCGTACATTTTTCTAAGCGCGAACACGTTTGAAGAACTTTTAATAGCTTCCAAATTTAACAAGCGAGTTAAATGGGCATTAACCGTGAGGTCGAGTCTGCCAAATCTCCGTGTAAGAATATTAACTGCAATTTCGTAATTTTTATCACTTAATGACAACCCACTAATTGCATTTAACGCTGCTCCACCACATAATGACTTTAAATAGTTAACAGCACTTTTAAACTGATCCCAGAACTCCAGCCATTTAGAATGACCACCATAGTATCGAAGAATTTCTAATTTAGGCAGCCGAAGAACACTAGGGTTACGAACCGAAAGTACTGTGCTAGGTGTCAACGCAACAGAATTCTGCGCGGACGAAAGATTAGGAGTTTCACTCGTGCTTTTCAAATATCGAGTGATTTTCTTGTCAAATTTTAAGGCTCTTTCCTGATAATCCTCACTTGCTAAAATTTCTTCCTCTAAAAATTCAATATCAGTGAGATCTTCAATATCTTTATCAAGTTTTCTTAAATTTTCAACTTTAGAATTCAATTGATCCTGGAGTTCTGTTAATTCAGACATTTTTGTTTCCGTTTTCATAACATCATCATTTAAAATTGTTTCTATTTTGTTTAATAATTTAGTTGTGGCCGTTCTAAACACAATTCTTTTCTTTTTAATTCTATCTATATCGGATTCTGTACCTGTTTTGCCCATTGTTACAAATCAAATTGTTACAAATCAAAACTTTAATTAAAATCTCTCTTACCTTGTCTGAATCTAATTACAGTAACCACCGCTTATAGTGATCAGTGGTTATAAGAATCAACCGTTTATAAGAATCAATATCGCAAAAACAAAAACAAATGTAATATTTCCATGTTAAAATTTCCGCTTTAAAGAATCAATCCACCGGTTATAAGAATCAGTTTGCAATCTTCGCCTTCCTTTCATTTTTCCAAAAAATGCCACTTGAACTCTCAAAAGGTACGAAATTCTTTCTTAAGTTTTTGAAAAGAAAGATTGATAAAACTTTGGGGTGGAAAACAGTCGTAAAATACATTCCTTTAGACATAACATAAGAGTTTCTCCTTATACGTTTTTGCTAAACACTGTTTTATTAGCTTTACCCAGGGGCATCTAACCCGCCCGGGTCCGATTTCACTTTTCTCCAGACAGGCACTCCTTTTTTCCCACCACTTACTTCCTGGTTGCGGATTTCTGGACCCTGAAACGCATAAATCTTTTCGCGAAGTGTTCCACCATCACTTACGCAAACGGGACAGTGGATTCAGCACTTCAAACCGTGAAACGTAAGCGGATCCATTTTGCTGAATCAAACGTTTCACGGTTTGATTCAGAATCAAACCGTGAAACGTAAGCTATAAAGTGAATCTTCGTCTGAGACTGTAATAAGCATACGTCGCTAGTATTCACTTTAGTTTTCTAACAAAATTGCCAGTTAGTGTTAGAACTTTTTGATAGTCGAATTCAAATATGATAAAAACAAGGAAAACTCTTAGTTTTTCTGAAAAACAGAACTTGTTAATTAGATATGATGCTCTTCCAAAGTGTAGTCAAAGAGAAGCTGCCTCTTGTTTATTTTATAATCATGTGTTGTTACTTATAGTTCTAGAAATTGAGTTATAGTATTTGTTTAGAAATTGAGTATTTTTAAAATTATAAAAAATAATTTTAATAAATGATAAATAACGTAAATTAAAGAGTATTTAATGGTAAGTTATGTATATATGTGCCTGTGTGTTTATATATATGTACAAGTATATATTTGTGTATGTGTGCCTGTCCAAAGGGAAGTTTCGGTTATAAGAATCAACCGCTTATAAGAATCAAAAACAGTAATAACAAACGTGATTCTTATAAGCGGAAATCACTGTAGTTACAGCCTCTCAATAATCCATTACGTTAATCCATCGCGTTCGTGGTCACCAACTTGACCCGGCGGGAGCCATGTGTTCAAATCTTCGGATTAAAGTTCAGGAAATATAAAAACAACGGCTGCAAATAATCATCTGGCGTGACGACAGAAAGACAAGGTACTTTATTTTCACACATAAACGTAGATAGAAAATCAGAAGAGCATCGCAATGCTAATCTTAGCACGAAGCTAAATAGAACACAACCGTTTTACATCGAATCAAAATTAACTCTGCTGAAAAACAAAAACATTACTATGAGTTGCCAATCTATGAATACAAAACTATTCAAAATGCAATTACATTTGTCTGACATCTAGGGGCGAAAGAATAAACTAAATTACTTTCAAACACAGGTGCTTACCATGTTAATGACCTCGACCCAACCAACACAATTGACTCGAGCTGAATAACTAGAGCTACCAACTCAAAAATACACGTTGTCTATCATTAGAAGTGCTGGCCGCTATTTGTAAAATAGAAAATATTGAAATCAATGAAAAGCAAAGAAATTTGGTAACTAGCACAAACTATAAAATGCCTGAAAAGATAACAAATATCTACCAATAAGTATTTGGACACCTGTGATAGAAAAGGAAAACAAAATTTATTAATATTCAATAGTTAGTGGAGCCTCCACGAGTTTCAATTACAGCCTCAACCCTCCGGGGCATTCTTTTCACAAGTCCTTGCATGACGGCTAGTGGTATTTTTTCCCACTCGGCTTGTAGAAGACAATAAGTTCCTTCACAGATTTTGCACCCCTTATTTAATTTGGCGATCCAACTCGTCCCAGAGGTTCTCGATAGTTCAGGTTTGGGCTCTGGGCAGGCCAGTCCATTCGGTTAACCCCATTGTCACCATACCAATCCATGGTGGACCTCGCAACATGACAGCTGGCGTTGTCGTCCTGGAAGTAACATGGGTCCAACCCGTAAAACTGCCACAACGTAGGAAGCACACTGTCATCCAAAATAGTGCAGTAGGCGTCGCATTCAGCTTACCCTGAATTGGGACCAAAGGCAGAAGCCAGATCCAGACCCTGCCATCCGAAACGGTAAAGGATGAATCTTGATTCGTCGCTCCAGAGAACCCATTTCCACTCATCTACGGTCCACTTTCGAAGTGCTTTGCACCACATTAACCGAGCAGCGCGGTTGGACTTTGTGATCAACGGCTTATGGGAGGCAGCACGACCATGTAAACCAAGCAAATGTGCTTCTTTACGGATGGTATTCATCGAAACAACATTCTCGGGGGCCTGTTGAAACTCCTGGAGTATGTGAGCCATCGGTTGGGTGCGGTTCTTCCGAATTTCTGTGGACAGCACCCGTCGGTCTGTATTTCCCAGTTTCGTGGGTCTGCCGACTCGGGGCACATTCCGACAATCACCGCTCACCTTCCACTTCTGAATCACATAGGCCACTGTCGATTTTGGGTAATTCAGCTCGCTAGATATGTCCCTTAAGGATCGGCCATTTCTGTGACAACCGACGATTACACCTTTCTCGAAATCAGTTAACTCTGCACTTGCACTGCGTGGCATTTTGTATGCGACTAATGCCAATTATTGTTTCTTACACGATATTTAACGGCAGAGGGTGTGATGTATATCAAGACCGCAGATATCGTCATTTGCATGGGTGTCCAAATACTTATTGGTAGATATTGTACATCCTACTTTTAAACAAGGTATGTCCCGATTAATCTAACTGAGTGGACAGTATATATCGATATATTAGAACATCGAACACCGTAGATTAGCTTAGAATAAGCATATTAAACACATGCATCAATCTTCAATAGGGAAAACTCATTTAAATCCAAACCTACTTTAAGTTTTTATATCTATGCTAGTTGTTTGCCCGGGTATTTAGGACATCGCGGTCATTTTATTTTTAGTCCCTTCTCACCACCCCATGTCGATGGGGATTGAACTTGGACTTAAACGACATCGGGAGTGTCACCATTTAACTCACCGACCCTGAAAACTATGGATTCGATACTAATCACGTTTTTCTTAATGTCAACCCCTCCCCGCCCTCACCCCTGGGGGTGCAGTAAACTTGGGCTTAAACGGCATCGGGAGTATCACTATTCATCTCAGCGACCCCGAAAACTATGGATTCGACAATAATATCAGTCATTTTCGATTATTTTTACATGTCACCCCTTCCCACCCCCACCCCTAGGAGTGCTACGGGTGTCTTACCCCCACAGTATTTTTTCCTTGATTATAAGTCATATGTGTACCAAGTTTGGTTGAAATTGCTCCAAGCGTTCCCCTGGAGTTAGTCTGAAACATACATACATACATACATCCATTTTTATATAGATTACTGCTTGTTTGTATGAATATCTCGTGTTATTTAATCACTAGCGGCCCGTCCCGACTTTGTCCGGGTTGAACAAAATATTATATCAACAAATTTCTAGTTGATAGCCAATAAATTGTAAATCTATTTTTACCTTAATAATAACCTAAATAATACCTTAAATTAATTTTATGTTAGTTAATAATTAAAATAAATTTTTTAAAAGAAAAAGGCGCGCCGGAGAATGGCTAGGTTCGAACCGCTAGTGTCAGAACAGAAGCCCACCGCGATAACACCACGATAAGGATCGTTGAAGACTTCGGCACAAAAAAGCGGTAGAGGACAGTAGCAGTAACAATGGAGATTGTTAGGATTAAGCCCCTAACTTTATTTCTACTGATTAGATATACATAATATATAGCCTATGTCCATCTGGAATAATGTACCTTTCAAACAGTGAAAGAATTTTTCAAATAGGTGCAGTGGTTCTGAAGATTACCCTCCACGTACAAAATCGCTCTCTCTTTATATATAAGTATAGATAGATAGATTATCAGATATACATAATATATAGCCTATGTCCATCTGGAATAATGTACCTTTCAAACAGTGAAAGAATTTTTCAAATAGGTGCAGTGGTTCTGAAGATTACCCTCCACGTACAAAATCGCTCTGTCTTTATATATAAGTATAGATAGCACCACGCTAAGGATCGTTGAAGGCTTCGGCACAAAAAGCGGTAGAAGACAGTAGCGGTAACAATGGAGATTGTTAGGATTAAGCCCCTAACTTTATTTATACTGATTAGATATACATAATATATAGCCTATGTCCATCTGGAATAATGTACCTTTCAAACAGTGAAATAATTTTTCAAATAGGTACAGTGGTTCTGAAGATTACCCTCCACGTACAAAATCACTCTCTCTTTATATATAAGTACTAGCGGCCCGTCCCGACTTTGTGCGGGTTGAACAATTATCGATCTTAAGTAGATATTAGGAAGGTATAATTTGTTTTAAAACAAATTGATTCTCCGCATTTCCTGACCTAGTTAGACCAACATGTAATTGTCCATGAGTAAACCAATCTTCCCGTAAGTCAAGTCTAATATATTTGTATGTTTGACCTCGGGATTTATTCATGGTGATGGCAAAAGAAATTTTTATTGGAAACTGTAACGTCAGGCACTGAATGAGGAATTTGCACGTTTTTTTATTTTACACTAGCGGCCCGTCCCGACTTTGTCCGGGTTGAACAAAATATTATACCAATAAATTTCCAGTTGATAGCCAATAAATTGTAAATCTTTTTTTACCTTAATAATAACCTAAATAATACATTAAATAAATTTTATGTTAGTTAATAATTAAAATAAATTTTTTTAAAGTAAAAGGCGTGCCGGAGAACAGATAGGTTAGAACCGCTAGCGTCAGAACAGAAGCCCACCGCGATAGCACCACGCTAAGGATCGTTGAAGACTTCGCCACAAAAAGCGGTAGAGGACAGTAGCGGTACCAATGGAGATTGTTAGGATTAAGCCCCTAACTTTATTTCTCCTGATTAGATATACATAATATATAGCCTATGTCCATCTGGAATAATGTACCTTTCAAACAGTGAAAGAATTTTTCAAATAGGTACAGTGGTTCTGAAGATAACCCTCCACGTACAAAATCCCCTCTCTCTTTATATATTAGTATAGATAGCACCATGCTAAGGATCGTTGAAGACTTCGCCACAAAAAGCGGTAGAGGACAGTAGCGGTACCAATGGAGATTGTTAGGATTAAGCCCCTAACTTTATTTCTACTGATTAGATATACATAATATATAGCCTATGTCCATCTGGAATAATGTACCTTTCAAACAGTGAAAGAATTTTTCAAATAGGTACAGTGGTTCTGAAGATTACCCTCCACGTACAAAATCCCCTCTCTCTTTATATATTAGTATAGATAGCACCACGCTAAGGATCGTTGAAGACTTCGCCACAAAAAGCGGTAGAGGACAGTAGCGGTACCAATGGAGATTGTTAGGATTAAGCCCCTAACTTTATTTCTACTGATTAGATATACATAATATATAGCCTATGTCCATCTGGAATAATGTACCTTTCAAACAGTGAAAGAATTTTTCAAATAGGTACAGTGGTTCTGAAGATTACCCTCCACGTACAAAATCCCCTCTCTCTTTATATATTAGTATAGATAGCACCACGCTAAGGATCGTTGAAGACTTCGCCACAAAAAGCGGTAGAGGACAGTAGCGGTACTAATGGAGATTGTTAGGATTAAGCCCCTAACTTTATTTCGACTGATTAGATATACATAATATATAGCCTATGTCCATCTGGAATAATGTACCTTTCAAACAGTGAAAGAATTTTTCAAATAGGTACAGTGGTTCTGAAGATTACCCTCCACGTACAAAATCCCCTCTCTCTTTATATATTAGTATAGATAGCACCACGCTAAGGATCGTTGAAGACTTCGCCACAAAAAGCGGTAGAGGACAGTAGCGGTACCAATGGAGATTGTTAGGATTAAGCCCCTAACTTTATTTCTACTGATTAGATATACATAATATATAGCCTATGTCCATCTGGAATAATGTACCTTTCAAACAGTGAAAGAATTTTTCAAATAGGTACAGTGGTTCTGAAGATTACCCTCCACGTACAAAATCCCCTCTCTCTTTATATATTAGTATAGATAGCACCACGCTAAGGATCGTTGAAGACTTCGCCACAAAAAGCGGTAGAGGACAGTAGCGGTACCAATGGAGATTGTTAGGATTAAGCCCCTAACTTTATTTCTCCTGATTAGATATACATAATATATAGCCTATGTCCATCTGGAATAATGTACCTTTCAAACAGTGAAAGAATTTTTCAAATAGGTACAGTGGTTCTGAAGATTACCCTCCACGTACAAAATCCCCTCTCTCTTTATATATTAGTATAGATAGCACCACGCTAAGGATCGTTGAAGACTTCGCCACAAAAAGCGGTAGAGGACAGTAGCGGTACCAATGGAGATTGTTAGGATTAAGCCCCTAACTTTATTTCTACTGATTAGATATACATAATATATAGCCTATGTCCATCTGGAATAATGTACCTTTCAAACAGTGAAAGAATTTTTCAAATAGGTACAGTGGTTCTGAAGATTACCCTCCACGTACAAAATCCCCTCTCTCTTTATATATTAGTATAGATAGCACCACGCTAAGGATCGTTGAAGACTTCGCCACAAAAAGCGGTAGAGGACAGTAGCGGTACCAATGGAGATTGTTAGGATTAAGCCCCTAACTTTATTTCTCCTGATTAGATATACATAATATATAGCCTATGTCCATCTGGAATAATGTACCTTTCAAACAGTGAAAGAATTTTTCAAATAGGTACAGTGGTTCTGAAGATTACCCTCCACGTACAAAATCCCCTCTCTCTTTATATATTAGTATAGATAGCACCATGCTAAGGATCGTTGAAGACTTCGCCACAAAAAGCGGTAGAGGACAGTAGCGGTACCAATGGAGATTGTTAGGATTAAGCCCCTAACTTTATTTCTACTGATTAGATATACATAATATATAGCCTATGTCCATCTGGAATAATGTACCTTTCAAACAGTGAAAGAATTTTTCAAATAGGTACAGTGGTTCTGAAGATTACCCTCCACGTACAAAATCCCCTCTCTCTTTATATATTAGTATAGATAGCACCACGCTAAGGATCGTTGAAGACTTCGCCACAAAAAGCGGTAGAGGACAGTAGCGGTACCAATGGAGATTGTTAGGATTAAGCCCCTAACTTTATTTCTACTGATTAGATATACATAATATATAGCCTATGTCCATCTGGAATAATGTACCTTTCAAACAGTGAAAGAATTTTTCAAATAGGTACAGTGGTTCTGAAGATTACCCTCCACGTACAAAATCCCCTCTCTCTTTATATATTAGTATAGATAGCACCACGCTAAGGATCGTTGAAGACTTCGCCACAAAAAGCGGTAGAGGACAGTAGCGGTACCAATGGAGATTGTTAGGATTAAGCCCCTAACTTTATTTCTACTGATTAGATATACATAATATATAGCCTATGTCCATCTGGAATAATGTACCTTTCAAACAGTGAAAGAATTTTTCAAATAGGTACAGTGGTTCTGAAGATTACCCTCCACGTACAAAATCCCCTCTCTCTTTATATATTAGTATAGATTTATGATATAGAAAATAGAAAAATATGATCGAAAGCATCTTTTTTTTTAGTTTTAGAACTCTAAAAGTTAACATAATTTGTTTTTAAACGCGCACTATTTACTTCGTCTCAAAAACGCTACTTTTCTTACGCGGATACATGTGACGTCACAATGCACCATAGCGAATTTGTTTACTGCGGTGTTTGGATTGTGTTGCGTAGTTTGAGTTTGATATCTAGTGTTTTTTCCTTATTTTTAAGATGTCAAAGTGTGTTACAGAAAATTTTAAATATTGTATAGTACCTTGCTGCACAAGCACAACGGTAAATACACCTGGAAAGCTTTTTTTTAGTGTTCCAAAAGATAATGTCAAAAGGAAATCATGGACAGTTGCAATGAAACGCGACGAAAAAAAAAATCTTCATTCAATAATTTTTTAATTTAGCTATAATTGTGAGTTTTAATGTGATACAGATGATTTGCCAAATCATTGCAGCAAATATGAATTTAAAATACAAGTTTTGATATTTTCCACTTAAATAAATATTTAAATATATTTGTAAAAACAAAGAGTTTTGTTATGAGTTATATTCTCCAGATGGTGAATTCCACCTAACATGAAACCATTACGAAAGAAAATCATTTTAAACAAATTCTTAAGTGTTATATATCATTGGAAAGCTTATGGCCTCTAGAAATAGAACCTATTATTGCTTTTTCCTTACATTAAGTTTGTTTTGTAGGGGAAGTAATGGGAAAATATCTATTTGTAAGTTTTTTTAGCAAGTAAAATTATCATTTTTATACCTTATTACTTACGTAAATTATGCCACTGAATTTAATTGGAGTAAATTTAATATTAATGTAAAAACTATAAAAGTAAAATAAATGCATGTTTGTGACTCTTTTGAATATAAATAGCCTAGTTAAGGGTACAGTTGCAGCATCATGTATTATATGTAACGTCTGTTACAAATAGTTTTTAAATTTTTTATTACAGAAAAAAATGACTGAATTTTTATGTCAAGGTTCTGATAAATTACAGGCATGTCTTGTGATGTTATTTTTTAAATTTTTGAACAAATTTACATAATAGATTCACAGATTTTTTTATCTTATGACGCTATAGTACAAACGATGTTCCATTTTATGTAGCATCCGTTACATTAAAGATTTTTTTTTCAGCTTAAATACACCAGAAATAAATTTTGAAACCTGTCAAGTTTATCTTTAGTATTGGTTTTATCAGGAAAAAATAATATACTCCTATTTTGAAGCATTAATATGCATCTCATAATCTTTTTATCATTTATTTTGTGTGTGAATTTTTCGTCCGTTACAGTGGAATTCATCAGATGCTGCGTTAGGGGTAGGTGATGAAATTTTAAAATAAATACAATTTGTGTGCAAAATGTGACAAAAGCATAAAATATATTAATTATTTTGTAAGTTTATTTTTAATTAATCTTTTTACACTAGTTTTGGGTGCTAGTTTTTTACATAAAATGTATAAAGTATTGTATTAAAAAGGTTTTTTTATAACTGCTGAAGTATTACTAATTA
This sequence comes from Dolomedes plantarius, assembly GCA_907164885.2. Lineage (NCBI taxonomy): Eukaryota > Metazoa > Arthropoda > Arachnida > Araneae > Dolomedidae > Dolomedes > Dolomedes plantarius. The sequence goes on along the minus strand of OU015498.1, from coordinate 72,788,767 downwards.
TTTATAAATGACTTAAAGCGGGGAAAGCTAACCATGGATGGTCTATTGTATCTACCCCAAACACACTATCATTAAAACTTTTAGATAAAATTAAATATAATACATAAAGGAACTCACCCTAAGATGCTGCACAATCATTGCATTGGACGGAAAGGACATTTTCTTCCTTTTCATTCAACTTGAGTTCCACACTGTAAGTCTTTTTTGTGACATTATGTTCTGGTGTCACCCTTGCATTGACTGTACAGATGTCTCCATCCCTTTTTACCTGAACATATCCTACAGCATTATCTCCATAGCCTTATCGTCCAGATCTAAGTAAAAGTAACTTTCTAAGTACTAAAGCATTAATTTAAAAATGTGTTTTTAAAACACAAAATTATGGAGTTAGAGGATTGTTTAAAATTATTATGAGTAGTAAACATTTATTTCTTTGCACCACTTAGTATGTGATTAGTCAAAAGTTTAATTATCATGCATAGTTCAGATTTATTATAATTCCTTTACCATTTAAAATACACATATTTCTATGATATGAATGCAGAACACTGAACATATTCGTAAATTTGGTAGTGTTTTTAATTTCTGTCAACTTTTTAATACACAATTAAAAATACTAAATATCCTATAACAGACACTACATGTAATGTTGCAGAGCTAATTAATTCTACAAAATTAAAGATGTACTATGAATGAATAATAATAGAAGCTGTTTATTAAACTTTTAGAATACGATATTAATTTAATAATATGCATAAACAATGTCTAACTTTAAAGTTTGTGTAAAGTACAACGTACGGCAGCGTTCTACAATCTACATTACATAACTAGAATAATAAATGCAAACAAATATATACATACCTCTGAGCTTTAAATCCTCGTATTTCTGCTCCCATAAAACTTGGATTATTTCCCAAAAAGGAAAACACTGCAAATGAATCCATTTTAGGCAGGTTGTCAGATTGCCCTTTTGCAAAACCGGGTAATAACGCCATGGTAAACAAAACAGAAATAAAACTAATAATAAAGACGACAATAGAATATAATTTAAAAAAAAAGGGAATAAACAATAGCCATAAACTAAAATTAGAAAAATTAAACCAAATTAGAAAAAAAAGTATGATTTTAAAATGTTAGTTTAAGAGGAGGAAACGTGGAATCTCGCGCTAGAAAAATGTAAACATTGAAGCATGGTGCATAGTGACGTCAGAACCAATCACGTAGCGTTTTGAGGTCACATGATTTTTCAACACTTTTCGCTTATTTTAAATTTAAAATTCTTATTATTTAGATCTATATATACGTTTTAATTGATGTTTTCGAACAATTTGATAACCAATCTGTTAATAAAAAATAGAAATGAGCATTTCCCCCACATGTGCAAATTCCTCATTGTGTCCGGGGCCCCCCGCATGCCGATTTTGATACGATTTGGCCCTATAGCCTATCCGCTACAGAGTCCACAAACAAAAAAAAACACCAAAAATGGCACAAAAATTTAATAACTTTTTTAAAATTAAAAATTCAAAAATTCGGCTACGTCAGGCATTGAATCGTGTGCCGATTTTGGTACGATTCGGCTCCATTGTCTCGCAGCGGAAGCTGTCGAAATGAGCAACTTTTAGGGGCAAAATCATTAAAACATTAATTAAAAAACTCCGGGGCCCGATTTTCAAAAAATAGTATGCCAATGTTTTAATCTGAACTATCAACTATATCTATACAAAATTTCAGCTTAATTGAAACAATACGTTTTCACTTATAAAGGAACAAACATAGACTTATTAGAAATAATCAATAAATTTCACAGTTTCAATGAAACACACTGGTTTTTTAATAAAGTTCAATAATTCAAGTTCGATTTACGCAAATTGAGCATAAAATTGTACATAAATTCAAAAACATAAAGTTTATAAATAAAGTTCTGAAGTATTATACCAATAAATTTCCAGATGATAGCCAACAAATTGTACATATTTTTACCTCAAATGTCCCATAAAAAGCGTAGTGTCAAATGTAATTTTCTTCAATAAACCCTTAAACGTTGTCAATTTCAAAAATTCTTTTTGTATTTTTCAATATCTCCATCACTTGAATCTTTAACATATTAAATGTTTTACTGATAATAAATAAAAATGTAGTTTAATGTGTTGCTATGGTTACTTGATTATGGTTGACAAAGAAAATTCAAATGTTAAAAATGTGACAAAGGAAAAGTTGTAAAGGTGGAGCATCAACTCAACATTTAGGCCCCTAACTTCGTTTCTACTGATCAGATATACATAATATATAGCCTATGTCCATCTGGAATAATGTACCTTTCAAATAGTAAAAGAATTTATTAAATAGGTGCAGTGGTTCCGGAGATTACCCTCCACATACAAAATCCGATGTCTCTTTATATATTACTAGCTGAAAACCCGCGCTTCGCTACGGAGTACATTCAAATTAAATACAACGGTCAACGTATGCAATTTATGCCAAAAAATAAATATATATATTTATAATAAATGCGATGATCAATGTATACAATTGATGTAAAATATATATCTATCTATATATATATATTTATAAAAAAATCGTAAGGGATATGCATTTTTTTTGGATAATATCCAATCGTCTGCTGCATTAGAAAGAGAAAAAAATATTTTTTTGTCTATTTAGTTGTTACGCACGTGACGATAAATTTATTGAAAGTACCAGAAAAAGAAATCACGTGATCAGCATTTAATAAATTAAATTCTAAAAATTAATCTTTAAAAATTCACGAAAAATCAGGAAATGGAGGTAAAAATTCGAAAAAAATTTCATTTTGAAGGATTTTTTATGATCTTTCTCGTGATATAAATTTTATAACCCTCAATGTATTATTTTAAATGCAAACGTAAAAAGAAGTTTAAAAAACAGCTTAAAAACTTAATTTTAAAAAATCTAAGAAGAATTTTTGAAAAATCTTTCTTAGTGCACCCCTACACTATTAGAAGAATCGCCATGCAAAATTTCAGCCCTTTAGGTCCAGCGGTTTGGTCTGTGCGTTGTATGTCAGTCAGTCAGTCAGTGAATGAATGAGTGCGACTGCGACTGCGACTGGTTGTGGAGAAGTGCCTGGGTAGAGATATACCCCCAACTTCTAGAAGTAGCATTTCTTTTCCTGGAGTTTACCGGAATAAAATTGTCGACAGATGTTAGTTAAAAGAGATAGGAGAGAAGTGTGTTTGTTTCCTCGAATTTCTGTGACCAGAGAAAGTTTAAAGGATAGAGAAAAGGAAAAAATTTAATTAAGGAGGGTTAATGTTTATAAATAAATATTTTTTACCTTGGGTTTGAGTACAAACTCAAGTATCAATTTTTAGAATTTTATACATGTTTTTTACCGTAGACCGGGGTCTACGTATCGATTTTTGAAAATTTTATAATTTTTTTTTTTTTTTTTTTTCCATTAAATAAATAAAATAAATTAAGGATAGACATTAGAAAGGAGTTTGCAAGCCAGAACCCAGCTAACTGGGGGGGGGGGGGGGGGGGGAAATTTTGAAAAAGAGTATTCGTGGGGAATCGAACTCACAACCTTTGGGTTATGAGCTCCGCGCTCTACCGTCTGTGCTACTGGGACATATCAGAAGGAGGGGAATTACCAGTTAAGACCCAAAGAGGCTCTTGGCCTCTTTCTATTAAAGGGTTTTCTGTAGTCATAGTCAGAGAGATCAGTTAGCAGAGTAAGCTCATTTGCTTCAATGCTATCATAAAATTTAATGTTAAGGGAATGGATGAATTTAGTGAGGGGGGGGAAGTTAATTTCTTCGTAAATTTTGTAATTTCTAAAGTAGTAGGGGGCATTTACAATAGTTCTAATGGTACTATTTTGAGCAGCACAGATTTTATTAATTTGATATTCTGGACAGTAAGACCAGGCCTGGCAAGCATAGGTTAAGATAGGTCTAAGGAATGCACTATAGATGAGCAACTTCATATCTAAGTTCAAATAATTATTTCGAGCAATTAGGGGGAAGAGTGATCTTTTAGCAGCTCGAAATTTATCAATAATGTGTTTTATGTGGGGACGCCAAGTGAGATTCTTGTCAAGAGTAATACCAAGATATTTACAGGAGTTGTTCCAGGGCAGAGCAGTGTTGTTTATAATGATGTTAATGTCTTTGTATGAGGTAGGTGATTTTCTGGAAAACATGACAGCAACACATTTGTCTGTATTGAGTTTCATTTTCCATTTATGTGTCCATTTCTGGATGTGGTGTAGGTGAGTGTTAAGCTGGTTGACAGCAAAGTTAATTTTGTTGTAGGACATGTATATGGCTGTGTCATCTGCGTAAACAGCAGTGTGTGTTCTGAAGTGTGTTGGAAAGTCGTTAACGTAGATTAAGTACAGAACTGGACCCAGCAAGCTGCCTTGTGGCAGACCGCAGATAATGTTGTGTTTCTGTGAGAGTGTATTCTGAAGTTTGACTTGGAAAGTTCTGTTTGTTAGGTAGCTGTAAATTAAGTGTGTAATGCTAGGTGAGAAATTGTAATTTATGAGCTTGTGGATGAGTCCCTGTACCCAGACTGAGTCGAATGCCCTGCTTATATCCAGAAAGACAGCAGCAGTAGATTTGCTGTAAGTTTTAGCTTTGGCGAGATCACTAACTACCCTATATAATTGATGGGGGGCTGAGAGAGCACGCCTGAAACCAAATTGGTATGGGGAGAGGATGTTATTATTATCTAGGTGGGAGTTAATTAAGTTTAGGATGAATTTTTCAGCTAGTTTACTAATAGTTGAGAGAAGGCTAATGGGTCTGTAATTAGAGGGGTCAGAGGGAGCTTTTCCAGGTTTATGGATGGGGATGATTATAGAGTTTTTCCAGGGAGAGGGGAAGTAGCTGGTGCGAATAATGGCATTAATGAGGGTGGTAATATTAATTATGAGCTTAGGGGGGAGATTTTTAAGCATTATACAAGTGATTTTATCCGCACCAGGGGCTTTATTATTTTTAAGCTTTCTAATGTGGTTGATAACTTCAGAGGGGGGGATATGAGTTTCAATAGGAGGGATGGGGGAGTCTAGTAGGTTTTCTAAGTTAGAAATTACTACTCTCTCAGTGGGGGGGTGAGATAAATTATGGGGGGTGAACTGCTTAGCTAGCTTTTGAGCAATTAATGCTGCTTTGTCTTCCTGGGTAAGAGCTTGTGTACCTGTAGTGTTATTGTAAAGTGGTGGCATGTTGAATTTCCTATTTTTAAGTTGTCGTGTGGCTTTCCAGATGGAGTTGTTTTGAGTGGTTAAGTTAGTGACATAGTAATTCCAACTGGTGTTTGACTTGTGTTTGATGTATGTTTTTAAGTTGTCTTGTGCTTGATTCATGAGTGTTTTGTGATGAGGGAGTCTGGATTGCTGCCATGTTTTCCTGGTGCTGTTTCTGAGATTTTTAAGATGGTTGAGTGTTTTGTCAGTAGATTTTCTGTTAATATTGTTGTGAATTGTTTGTGTAGCAGTGTTATAGGCAGTAGTGATGGTGTCGGTTATGTAATTGGTGTATTTGTCAATTTCATCAGGGGTGTTTGGGATGTTAAAGTTATATGGTGTATTCTTAAGAATGTAGTTATAGTGATTCCAGTCAGTAATAGTATTATGGGTGTTGTGGTTGAGATTTGTGTTGAAGTTAATGGTAAGTTGGACTGGAAGGTGATCTGAGTTAAGAGTGTTGAGTGTTTGTATATTCATGGGGTAAGGGACTCCCTTAATGAGTGCAAAATCAATAATGGAGCCATTACCTTGGTGGCTGTAGTGTGTAGGTGTTTCAGGTGCTAGAATGTCAATGTCATAATTGTTAATTAAGTTGTAAATTGTGTTTCCATGTGTGTTGATAGTGTTGCAGTTCCAATAGGTGTGTGTGGCGTTGAAATCTCCAAAAATTATGGTGTTATTATCAAGTTGGGCTATTTTAATTAAGTCATTATGTACGTCAGTGTGGTTTTGTTGGGGGGGAATATAAGTGGAGATAATTAAGAAGGGGGTTTTGTTATTGAGAGTGACTTTGAGTGCAGTGGCGTAGATGGCAGTGAGGTTTGGAAGTGGGATTTCATAGTGTGGGATGTTTTTCTTTATGTATATGGCAGTGCCCCTATAGGGGACAGGGTTAGGTGGAGTGTCGTTTCTGTAAATGTGGTAGTTTGTGACATTAGCTCTGACACCTGGGTGTAGATGTGTTTCTTGAACGAGGATGATATCAGGAGAGTGCTCATCTATGTGATCCCGAAATTCGAGGAGTTTGGATCTAAGACCATTTGCATTCCAAGAAAGAACGGAGAGGCAATGAATGAGTCAGTTACGGAACTGTTTTATATATACAGTCCGACCACGGAAGCTAGGTCCCTGGAAGCTGTTACGCATGCGCGAGAAAAGCTAGTCTACTTAGAAAATAGGGGAAAACGTCATATTTTCGGATGTGTTTGTTTATGAAATACGGAATGTATTTCAGACTGCTTTTTGTCCGCAATTTTAAAGTTATTTTTAAAACTTTATTTTTGATCGAATATGTGAATAATACTTTCAAAATAATAAAAAGAAAGAAGCAAATCTATTTAAAAAATAGGAGTGGATATTTTCGGGTGTGTTTGTTTAAGAACTGCGAAAGAATGTTTTCAACCAACTTTCTTTTTCAGAATTTTTCTTTTGATTGAATGTATAAATAAAAACCGAAAAACATATTAAAGTGAGGGTTTGAAAAATTCCATTTTTAAGTGATATATTGTAATAACATAAATATATATATATAATGCAATAAAAAATAATATATTTGATTCACAGTTTTACAATTTGCAGAAATAATTAGGATATACAACTCAAAATTTTCAATCTTTTGTGATTAGGAATAAAAAATTTAAAATGAATTTAAGATCTTTCTCATAATTTTATAAATAATTGAAGTGTGAATATGAGATACAAATTTATAATTTCAGTCTTCTATGATAATTAAAAATCTAGATTTAAAAAATGCATTTTATTGTAAATTAAAATTAATTTAAAAAATGGTATATTTACATTCACTGTGATATTTATAAGAGCTGCAGAAAAAATACATCAGTGATCGGTAAAAAAATCTTTTTTTTAATTTTTGTATCAAAAACTATCAAATAAAATCAATGAAAAATCTAATATTCATCTGATGAAATATCCGAATCACTGTCCGTGTCTGAAATATCTATTTGCAGAGGATCAACCAAATTTTCAATCACACCATCCCTTTTCCAATACATATTTTCTAATGAAACAACATGAGAGCTATTGTTTATACTATTGAATTGTTGGTACTATTTTATGGACAGCATAAAATTCATGAATTGTTCTTCGAATTACATCGCAATCAAAATTATCTAAAGCTACGTTTTCGGTGGTTCTTTTTTTCTGACGTTTCCTCGGAGATTCAAATTTTGGAGTTTCTTCACCCTTTGCTTCTCTGCGTATTCTTTTTACACTGGACATTGATATCTCGGTCATTTCACTAGCTCTCTTTAGGGATTGCGAAAGTGGAACAATAACATTTCCTTCTAGTGCTTCTTTATCACACAATTTAATTACATTGTGTAGTATACGTTTACAATCACTACGGAACGGCTTATTCCGAGCAGTTGTGTTGGGTAAAGGATCCATTAATTTTAATATAATAATCAAAATAACAGACGAGGAAAAAGCAAGCAAATGCAGTTAGTAACCAATTCTAAAGAATGTCGAGAGAATACGAGACTTTTCCCCCTCCTTCCTCAGCAGCCTTACCTACAGCGTGAATAGAATCGTCTTGGCACTATGCCGACCGTGGTTCTTCGTTCCGTGGTCGGACAGTATAGATAGATATAGACTAAACGTTTGTCACTTTAAGAAACGTTTAATTGACAAAACGTTTACAATATAGACGTTTACAATATAGACGTTTACAATATAAACGTTTACAATTGACAAACGTTTATAGATACACATTGGTATTTCAAAATTAGAGTAAGAGATGAAATAAAAATACAAAAATAAAAAAAGGATTTTAAGTAAAGAATGCTTTTTTAATTATTTTAAGCACCTAAAATAATATTCAAATTAATATTAAGTTACTTAATAATTGTGTGCACGTCCGCCATCTTGGATTTTTTTTCGCCAACTTGGCGATTTTACCGTGTTTTGAGGAGTGGAAAAATTTTCGCCAATGTGTTTTAAGCGGTGTTTTCAAAACGCTGGACTTTGAATTTCTTTAGCTTTTTTAATAAAAACCACCTGTTTAAATTATGAAACTTAGAAAAATTTTTGAAAAATCATTTAAACGTTGGACTTAGATTTATTGTTGGGTTTTTGAAAAAAACCACTTTTTTCTGAAAAAATCATTCTCAATTATTGGAAATTTTGGGTTTTTCTTTTAGCTTTTTTAATAAAAACGACCTTTTTAAATTGTGAAACTTAGAAATATTTTTGAAAAATCATTTAATCGTTGGACTGAGATTTTTTTTTGTCATTTTTAATTAAAAACTACCTTTTCAAATTATGATCCATATGAAAAATTTGGTCAAATGAATTTTACTTACAGATAAAATTTCAATGCCATCTATTCAGTTTGCCCTAACTCTTTGACTAATAGCAAGGAATCACCAAAATATTATGCCAATATATTGTTAATTAGAAAAAAAATACAGCATTTTCGTACCACCTAAATAACTTGCAATTTAAAAATTATCTAAAATTCAGCTTTGAAAATTGTAAAATAATTATGAACCCATAAATTTATGGTGAGTAACCAGATCCTCTTTTTTTTTTTTTTTTTTTCGTTAGGGCATTGTGGTAATGAAATTTTACTTCAGATTTGACCTTAACCAAATATTTGGTGCATACAATAAAATCGGGACAAGGATTATTTGACCATTTATCCTGCTGTGTTGGAAATAAGAAAAAAAAACCTTTTCCTAAGCCAATAACTTAACCTTAACTAACTTTTTAACTTAGGTTCCTGGGGAGAGAGAAGTTGAACTTCAGTTATTTAAATTTATTTGTAATCCACTACAACTTGGAATTATAAAATATTTTAAAATATATTGTATTTAAAATGTATACTGTATTTTACATTTTACGAAAAAATGATGGCAGATAATTTTTACTTCAAATAAATGAAATCGTGTATCATTATAGTATACTAATTGACAATCGATAAACAAAATTAAAAGCAACTTAAATTTAATAAGTTAACGAAAAACTGATAATGGATTCAAAAATTTTCAACAAAAAGACTCTTAGTTTTAAAAATAATTTACTCTTTTGAGTCTAGTCAATTTGACTCAGATTTCCAGGTCAAGGCCAAGATCTGACCTAAAATTATTATACTGTAATTAAAAGATCACATCAGAAATAACTGTTTGATCTTAAAATTAGAGAATTTGACATTGGGTTATTTTTACCAGAACGCAATAATTATCGCCATGCGAAATGCGCCAAACCCTGGCGGAAAAATCCGAGATGGCGGCCGTGCACACAAATCTAGAGTATCCCCCCTAACTTTATTTCTACTGATCAGATATACATAATATATAGCCTATGTCCATCTGGAATAATGTACCTTTCAAACAGTGAAAGAATTTTTCAAATAGGTGCAGTGGTTCCGGAGATTACCCTCCACGTACAAAATCTGCTCTCTCTTTATATATTAGTATAGATTATAGAAGTATAGATACACATTGGTATCCCAAAATTAGAATAAGAGATGAAATAAAAACACAAAAATAAAAAAAGGATTTTAAGTAAAGAATGTTTTTTTAATTATTTTAAGCACCTAAAATAGTATTCAAATTAATAGAAAAAGTAATTTTTTAAAAGAAAGAGATGTGCTTGAGACCGTAGTTTTATTCAAAAACAAAAAAAGGATTTTAAGAAAAGAATGTTTTTTTAATTATTTTAAGCACCTAAAATAGTATTCAAATTAATAGAAAGAGGTTAAGAGATGAAATAAAAATAAAAAAAATAAAAAAAGGATTTTAAGTAAAGAATGTTTTTTTTTTATAAGTATAGATAATAGAAAGAGGTTAAGAGTTGAAATAAAAATAAAAAAAGGATTTTAAGTAAACAAAGATTTTTTTTAAATATTCAATTTTTTTAAAATAATATTCTTAAAATAATATTCAAATTAATATTACGTTAGTTAATAATTAAAGTTAATTTTTCAAAAGAAAAAAGCGTGCCGGAGAACGGCTAGTTTTCAACCGCTAACGTCAGAACAGAAGCCCACCGCGATAGCACCACGCTAAGGATCGTTGAAGACTTCGGCACAAAAAGCGGTAGAGGACAGTAGCGGTAACAATGGAGATTGTTAAGATTAAGCCCCTAACTTTATTTCTAGTGATCAGATATACATAATATATAGCCTATGTCCATCTGGAATAATGTACCTTTCAGACAGTGAAAGAATTTTTCAAATAGGTGCAGTGATTCTGGAGATTACCCTCCACGTACAAAATCGCTCTCTCTTTATATATAAAGTATAGATGATCAGATATACATAATATATAGCCTATGTCCATCTGGAATAATGTACCTTTCAAACAGTGAAAGAATTTTTCAAATAGGTGCAGTGGTTCTGGAGATTACCCTCCACGTACAAAATCGCTCTCTCTTTATATATAAGTATAGATTAAAACACTGAAAGTGTAGAATATGATTTACTATCGCACCATCGTGAAGTGAAGTCGGGGCTTTCTATTCGGATTATAAACTTATAAAATGCACTTGTTGCTGTGCTTGCGAAGTACAATTGCTGGTTTTGATTTTTTACTGAACTACGAGTAAATCGTCTATTACGAGAGGAATTCCATTCTGACGTGTCGTGAAAAATAAATATATGTTTAAATTTGCACGGTTGCAGAAAAAAGAGAGTTCAAGCTTAGAAATATTGCATTTACGTTTAACTGTTTAGTAATGGATTAAATAAGGGATTTATTTACGATTCTAATACATTAAAAAAAAAATATTGAAACTGTGTGAATTCTAAGAGCATAATTATATAGTTTATGTTCTGTTTATTACATGATTGTTTGGTCAAGCACTTCAGCACTTAATTTTTCATTAACGAGTATTTCAGTGACGTAGCGAGCATAACTGGCGCCCGGGGCACGATACCTTTTTGGCGCCCCCCTAGCGAAAAACATATATTAATGTAATATATAGAATTAATGTAAAGGACCATTTAGCACCCCTGTGCGAGTGGCGCCCGGGGCATGATAGAGCCCCCTTGCCCACCCCTCGCTACGCCACTGAGTATTTATATTTAAAAATACCTGTGCTCATTTGATGCTAATCTTAATTTAAAGATGAATTAACACTCTACGTTAACTAATTAGTTTAACCTGATTAATTAAAAATTATACAAGTCAGGACATTCATATTAATACGTATAAACATACCTTTAAGTCGCAAGGGATACCACACTGTGATGATGCAGTATTCCGAAAGTGACTGATTTGTAATCACAACTATTGAATAAACACCGCCATATCATGCTTCATAGGAGCCGAGAATGAAGACATTACTACCTCCGATTGCGTCAGCTTGTAGGATCGACGCATTACAAGAAAAAGGAGAGAGGCGGAATGGAGTGATGACTGGTTCGCGCAAAATCTTGTGAGCGGTCAAATAAAAAAATAAAATTCAATTTGTTGTCAAAAACCGATGATTTTTCGAAGGCCCTAATCGTGCAAATTCCCTTTAATATGTTTTATAGCATAGGTGTACCGCTCTAGAGCAGATGGACGCAAATGACGAAGCATAAAGTTTTAGTTGAAGAATCAAAGAATGTAAGATCGAACCTATATACAGTGGCTCCCAAAACTTACGATTTTCAACGAAATAGGGGTCTATTCATTAATTAAAATGAATATTTCAGAATGGGTATTTAAAAATAAGATCTATAATCTATTCTTAACAAAACTACATGAAATATTTTAAAAACATAGTACTCTTTTTTTTAAATAAACTAATAATCAAAAAGTAACAAAAACTGTATCTCACAAGTCATCGTACACTTGTAAAAAATCTCTACATATTAGTAAATATTCTAATTTTTCGTTAAATTAATATTTAGTAGGACAACAGCTTTTAAACGTCTGGGAATAGTTCCTTTGTAATTTCTGCATCAATGTTCATCCATTCTTCCATCATAATTGTTTTTAGTTCGCTTTTCGTGTGAATGTCATGTTTTCGTACTCGAACCTCCAGTTCTCTCCAAATATATTCTATTGGGTTTAAATCTGGCAATTGAGGTGGTGTTTTCAAAACTTGTGGACAATTATAGAGACACCAGATGCGAACGTTGAGAGCCGTGTGCTTAGGATCGTTATCTTGGTAAAAAAAAAAAAAAGTTGTTTCCAATACCCAAATTTTGGGCTGATAATTTTAAATTGTCTCTTAAAATATTTATAGGAACAGCATGATTCATTATGCCATCAATAAATACCAAATTACCTAGTCTTGATGCTGACATGCACCCCCACACAAGGACACCTCCACCGCCATGCTTAACTGTTCCTACTAAGTCCTTGGGATTAAGTTCCTCATTTTTTCTTTTCCATACAATTATACGCCCATCGGAACCAAAAATGTTAAACTTGCTTTCATCGGCAAATAAGACATTATTCCAATACGTTTGGTGCTTATTTATCATTGATAGTGCGAAGGAAAGCCTAAGCTATCTGTTTTTCTCACTCACAAAAAAATTTCTACGGGCAGAATGCCCATGTAATCCAGCTGCTCTGAGAACTTGTCGGACAGTTTCAGGTAAAATTGAAGTAGAAAATGTTTCATTAAATTCTGCAGAAACTTTTACAGCACTCAAACGTGGATTTTTCCCTAATTTTTAATTATAAATCTCTGATCAAGTTTGGTTAACTTTGCCGGACGACCATTTTTTACCTTGTTTTCGATCCGATTTTCTTATCTAAAGCGTTTTATCACATACTACCCAGTAGAATGGGATAAATTAAGTAATTTAGCAATATTCCGAACTGATTTAACACTACTATGATGAAAAATAATCAATTTTCGAATGCTCTTTGTTGTTTCTTTACGACTACGAGCCATTTTAAAGAATGAATATAATATTACGGAGTAGGGAAGCAAAAATTAAAGCCAAATGATATTTTAAATGCCACCACAATTCAAAAATAAAGATAAAGTGCCAGACTAAAATTTTAATTATGAATTTATCCGAAAATATTTCAGTGTACGATGACTTTTGTGAGATAAAGTTTTTGTTACTTTTTGATTACTGGTTTCTTTTTTGGCAATTTTTCTGGGCAATTTTTGCAACACCAGCAGGCGCGCGTGGCACAAAGTGCAACGTCTCTTTCAACCTTGATTATTCCTTTTGCAATAAACTTTTTTTTTTCATATTCAAAAAATAATTCTGCGTTTCATGACAAGATATAAAATGTTGATATTATTGAGATATATTTATATTTAAAGGCCAAAGAATACAGGTACAATTGCCTTATTTCAAAACTATCCGGTTTATTGGACTAAGAACAACTGGTGAATTAATTCCAGTTATGTCCAAAAACCTAAAAAACAATGAGATTGTCCATCTTCGTGACATGCAGGATACCGTGTAATAGCTGCACATTTGATCGACTACATCAACTCCTGCGTTTGTCGTATTGTAATCCAGTATAATTGCTGGTTTACCACAGTTAAATCATGACTAACATTGAATGGAAAGGAATACAAGGGTCAGAAAATCAGACATGCATTAGAAAGTGTGCAGCTATAAATAGAAACTGCTTAGAACATTCAAACCTTACTTGTAAAACAAACCATTCAAAATTATGAAAATGTTGCACTTTTACACGAGCGAAAAGTTCAGGCTATCTGACAATACCAATTTTATTTGATTATCAGCATTTATGTACCTGTAAATAGTTGACAAAAATATATTTTAAATAAAAAATTTGGGGGCAGCGCTTAACCCCCCTATAGAGAGAGAGCCATTACAATCCCTCAAAATGTCAATCCTAAGGGGGGTGGAATTCTCGAACTGTCAACTGGACTCCTCCCACCACAAGTCTGCAAGAAGAGGAAAAGGGAAATACGATTTTTTTCTTAGTACATAACAGCCTTAAGTGATTGATTTTTAACCCTTTCAGAGCGATGCACCCTATACATGTGCTCCTATGAATCATTTATCATGGGCTATGAACCCATTTTATGTGTTCTTACACAGCCATTCAATTTGGGCTATGAACACACATTAATAAGCGTTCGATATTACACATTAATAAGCCAACAATGCTCGAATGCTGAGAGTTAAAAGTAAAACACATAGCACGACTGCAGTTCCACACTGCGTGCTCGTGAAATGCTTTGTCAAAGCTTTTCATTAGGTTTTTAAGCGCAATTATTGCGCATTGGTTATGAGATTGATTTTCATTTTTTATAGTGAGTACTTAGATTATCACTGCAGGTACAATCAAAGCATTTTTCAATCAAAACTCTGCCCATCATGCATTTTGTATAGTAAAGTAATGAGAGGAAAATTCTCCATATCTTAACAAAGGGATTGCAAGGTTAACTTATGTAACACTGTATGACATAAGTTATAAGGCTACACTGTATAAGGCTACACAGTTTAATCATTCTTTCCTATTGTTAAAAGATGTAATTTTGTTTGTGGGAAATTACTGTGAACTAAATGTGAATATAAATATTTTTTCAGAGCTCAAGACTGAAAGGGTTAAATTATTATCAAAATTAGGAGGTACATTAGTGGAGATAGTAGTGTTCAGGTGCAGTCTGGAGATTCTTCAGGCAGGCAGATATATTTTAAGAAGGCTAAAAATGATATTATGCATGACGATGTGGGCAGGATATTAAACATTATAATAGTGCACAAACAAAATGGGCAATTTTAACAAAGGGTAAATGTTCCCCGCCTCTTTTAGCTACAGCATAAAGTGACGTTTGTTAGCATTTATCATAACATGGCCTGGGGTATAATGGTTAGCAAACTTGTTTTGAAAGCAAGAAGTTTAGAGATCAATTAAAATGACAAGTTTACAAGAAGATAAAATGTGAAAATATGTAAAAATGGGTGGATTGACCATTATAGAGTTCATTATGAGATGATGGGTATTTCGAAAGAAACGCTAGAGAAAAATTACCTCCGAAAGAAAATTTTGAACAGAACGGTAGATGACTTAAGTAAAAAAATAAACTTGTTTTGAGGTGTTAAAAGGTGATGCTAAGCCTGGTAAAAATCTTTCCAGGTCCCTGTTTGAAGCCCAGCCAGGAGAATTATAACACCTCTCACCTTCTGTTTTGTTGGGTCTGGTCTGGGCTCTACACTCTTCCCTAACGCTGCATAAGTTCACAATTTAAAATTTGTAAAAAGTTTTTCTCCCTTTTATGGCAGGTTCCATTTCAAAGATTTTTTTTTTTTTACATTTAATTCACAGTAATTTCCCACAAACAAAATTACATCTTTTAACAATAGGGAAGAATGATTAAACCATGTAGCCTTATCATGGCCATACAGTGTTACATCAGTTAACCTTACAATCGCTTTGTTAAGATATGGAGAATTTTCCTCTAATTACTTTACTAGTCATAAATTAGCAAATGCATATTTTAAAATTTAGTTTCTTGAATTTGAAAATAGATTTTAAATTGAAGTATAAGGTTTTTACAATTTTTTAAAAGCTTTGTAGCAATAGACATCAATAATAGTAAAAAAAAAATAACCACTGTAAAATTTAAAATTGGGGAAAAAAAAAACAGAATTCATAGCCAAATCAATTCTATGAATGAAAAACATAAGCAGAATTCATTCATAAGTAAAAAACAAAATTAAAAAATATGCATTTGCTAATTTGCAATTAGTAAAGTACCATGATGAAAATTCCTCACAGCTTAAAATAGAGATTGACAATCTACAACATCAATGGATGTGTCCCCTCAAGTACACCTTTACCTGTAAAAAATTTACTCATTATTTCAGTGAGTGTTGTTTCCTTCATTTACTAAATGTAAAACATTTCACATCTAACACAATAAAAGAGATACTCATGTATTTGTAAAACTACTTTTATATACAAACAATTTTAAATACTCAGAAGTTGTGTTTTAAAGGATGCTCAGGAAAGTAACCTCTGCAATCAATCACTTGTCCTCCTGTACGCAAATGAGCGCCTTCGTTATTTTGCCAAACACCTAGAGAGAAAATAATCATCACTAATACGATCAATATATGCCACTGTTTCCAGGCCCTGATTTTCCATTAGGCCTGGTAGGTCCAGGCTTAGGGGCCCCCAAATGCTGCCCCCCATAAAAAAAATTTATTTTAAAAGAAAAAAATTCCCAATTAATTATTTTTATTTTACCTTTTTTAATAGCAATTTTTTTATAATATCCTTTAAAATTTGACTGATTGGTTTATCATATGTATAGTTAGTTATATGCATAGTTTATCATGTAAATTATAGTATATATAAGGGATTAATAAGTTTTTCTGGTTGCATTATATTGGTGTTTTAATGATGAAGTTAATATGTTATATTGCTTTTTGTTATTTGACAATGTTCTAGGCTTCTACGCTTCAAATAGCAAATTCTTGGTAAAATGGTACTTTCACAATGATTCACGATTACTTTTTTTTTTTGGTGTCATCAATTTTGGAAATTTTACACCCACATCAGTGTTAGAGGGCCCCCACCTCAAGTTGTGTCTATAGTCAAGAATTTTCTAAATTTTTGGGCCCTGACTGTTTAAAAATAAAAATCAGTTACTTGAAAACTGTTTTCACTGGAAAATCACATAACAGTTAATTTTTAGACTGCCCTAAATTCCCATTTGAAGCATTCAGTTTATGCAAATCTCTCTCAACAACACAGTAAAAATTTCACTTTACACTATTAAACTTTTTTCTTGTTTTTGCTTTAAAAATAATTTTTTTAATAAATATTTAATTATCAGAAAAACAGCTAAAAAATTAAATAAAAATAAATACTTTAAAGGGCCTTCAGAGAAAAGTTGATTGAAATTATGTATTTTAAAAGACTTGAAGAAAATTCTGTGAGAGTATCATGTTTCTAAATACATAATACATCTTTATAATTGTAATTATAAACATTTAAAAAATATATAACAATTTTTTATTATAATAAAATTAATAACTTACCTAAAAATATTTCATTTATAGTTCTGTAAAGAATCTGGTCTGCATCAAGACAGAATGTTGAAGCTAAGTCTATCTGGAAAATTATAAAATTGTATATTAAATTAAGGTTTTCAATAATGTAACCAACTACAGAACAGTTGAATACATAAAACAACAAAAATTACATTCAAGTAATATATATATATGTTAACACAGTATTGATACAACCAGTGCCGTAACTAGGAAGTGCAACAGGTACAACAGGGGCACCTGCCCAGGACCCACTTGGAAGGGAGCCCCAAAATGCTGTATTTGTTTTATTATTTCCCCAAACCTAATTGATTAAGGGGCCCAAATGCAAATTCTTGCCCAAGGCACAGGAATGGCTAGTTACAGCACTGGATACAACAATACTATGTTTAAAGAAGTAACATCTAGAGATTATTTATTTTAATACTAACTTCCATAATGCATATTTAATGGCTTAATTCAGGAAGTCCCATAAGATTTTTTTGTCCATATTAGGCAACATTATGGCAAGAACTGAAAACTACTGGGCATCAAGAAATATAAATTTTGAATTATATATTTAAATACAATATCTCCAGATTGTGACAGTCTAGAATTTCTGACTTTTTATTGCTATGCAGCAGAAAACTTTCTATTATGCAGCGAACACACTGATGAAGTAATAAATCTTTTTTCTTAAGGATTAATTAAATATGAATATCAAACAGTCTTGACAAAATATTAAAGCAACAAAGACTATGTAATCTGCAAGAATCAAGATTAAAACCAATTAAATAGATTCTAAATAACACAATAATTGCCTATTAACAGCTTTAAATACATATATGGACTTTTTTCCCCAGGCACACAGCAGTTTAGTGGTACCATGTCGGCATTCAGAAACGAGCGTGCTCAGTTAAAATCCTGACAAGTGACACTAAATACCTTTGTGTCTTGGCCAAATATGGGTATGGTAAATCCGTAGACCAGAAAGTCCTCCTAAAATGTTAGAGAGGGTGGGAGAAGGTATGATCCCCCAGATGTTGCTCCTATGGGTGCTTGGTCAAAATTGAGTTGGCATCTAGCTAAGACAGACTCCTACCCTTGTGGCTGTATTGCAAACTGGAGCTACACCCCTCAGGCTACATGTACCTGATCTGGAACTTAGGAATAACAACACTTGAAATGGCAGAAGCCAATGTTCTTATCCTTGGATTAATGTTCAGGGAAATTAAAGCAATAGCTGTAAATAATCATTTGGCGTGATGACACAAAAACAAGGCACTTTATTTTTACACACATAGGCAGAAATCAGAACAGCATCGCAATGCTGATCTTAGCACGAAGCTAAACAGAACACAACCATATTATTTGACTTCATACTTAATTCTACAGAAAAAGAAAGCATCACTAGGAGTTGCCATTCTATGAAGACAAAACTATAAGTAATTTCAAACAACACTTTTATTCCCACTTGTTACGCACATGCACACTGAATACATATTATGAAGCTTTTGGCTTCCCACTTGGGAAGTAACATTTTGATTCTGCATGATATTAGGCACATTCTCTATAAACACTCCCCCACATATATGTATAAGGGGTTATTTATATATACATGTTATACACATATATCGTTGGTGTTCTGTAAAAAGGGCGAATATATATATATATTTAGATAGCTATTCGC
The DNA here is from genome assembly GCA_907164885.2 of Dolomedes plantarius. NCBI lineage: Eukaryota > Metazoa > Arthropoda > Arachnida > Araneae > Dolomedidae > Dolomedes > Dolomedes plantarius. The sequence continues at coordinate 72,769,906 of OU015498.1, read as the reverse complement.
CCTTTTTACAGAACACCAACGATATGTGCACAAGTGACTCGGGCTGTTATTCAGTGATGAGGTCTTAAAATATTGTGCAAATTTTGGGGTTGACAGAAATATGGATTTATTATTTGTTATTTATTAAATAAATGTCTGATAATGTTTAAAACATTTGAATTGAAGCTTTAATTTAATATCAGAACTGAAAAAGATGTCTATAGCAGACTGCCCATTAAATTATTTTTTAACTCCTAAAAGGTAAAAAAAAAATCATTCTAAATTTTATAAGCTTAAAACCTAAGGAAATAGAAGTAACACAACAGAAAACAAATAAGTCTATTGTACAACAGAAAAAACACAGATAAAATGCTGAGTCACTTTACATACCCAAAATTTTGTGAAAGATAAATTATTATTATTTCTGGTTTAAATTATTTTATCTGTCTGATATTGGACAAGCACTTTGATTTAACTCATTTTCTCCATTATCCTGCACATTTCCTAAATTAAAAAAAGTAACTTCTTATCCAATCCAGAAGAATTTATAAGCAAAAATTCGAATTTTAGCACACAAAACTCAAACCTCTTTAATGAATTGCCCAATGCTGCTTGCAAGGTGGTGTATTTGCATGACAAATGCAAATATGCTAGAACACAAGTTCAAGTTAAAACAATACCTTAAACTACCCTTTTTCAACAACTAAACACATCAATTATTTTTGAAAAGTATTACGGTTATCATATTTTAAATAAGCCTTAGCTTACTGTCTAGAGGGGCCCTAATAATGGCAATTTTAAGCAAGTGTTAGCACTGAATTATCTTATAATAGATAAATATGCTTACCCTAAAGAAAGCAGCACAATGGTCTAAAAGCTACTGTAGTGCATACTCAGAAAAGGGTCAAGAAATTTAGTGCCCTACTTAGGACAGGGGGTACATGAATAACTAATCTGTCAGCATTGTAAATGGAGACTTTTTTACAAGATCTTTGCTTTGTGTTTTACCAAACAAAATAAGAAAGGGGAAACTGTAGGTAATATTTGATTAAAGAGATATGATTCTCTAAGAAAATTTGCAATTAGAAGATCTAGACTGATCTTAATTAAGAGAGAAGTAATATAAATTTTGATGGGCTTAGGCCCCTGTGGGCAGCCTAATGATGGACTGCTACTGAATGCTGAAGATATACACACACTCATATTTGCAAATGCACTTAAAATTTAAATCTCTTTTACACACACAAAGTGACATTTTGAATTAACCAAGGCTTTACATGTGCTGACATATGATATTCTTAGATTACTCATGTGGGTGAAATATGATGTTTCTGAAACGTAAATGTGTAGGTCAAAAGAAACTATGACAATAACACACACTCACATTTACAAATGCACTTAAAATTTAAATCTCTTTTACACACACAAAGTGACATTTTGAATTAACCAAGGCTTTACATGTGCTGAAATATGATATTCTTAGATTACTCATGTGGGTGAAATATGATGTTTCTGAAACGTAAATGAGTAGGCCAAAAGAAACTATGACAATAAACAGTAATAAAATTAATTTTTATACTTAATAATAAAAAAAAAATTACCTCATGATGTGAATTTTTTAAACCAATACAATATGAACGGGAAGCCCTAGATAATACAGCTGCTTGGGCATAAAAATAAACAGCAGCATCTGCCAATTTCTTTGGATCAAGTTGTGTTTCAATAACTTTCTAAAAGATACAGATAATATAAGATGATTATGAATAACATATTATCATTTAAAAAAAAATAACATCCAGTATGTATGTCAGTTACTTACAGCTCCATGGTTAACTAAAGTATCTTCAACAGCTAATTCAAACATTTGTAACTTTTCTTCAAGGTGATTTCCCCATTCCTAGAAAGATATTTCACACTCATGAATAATGTATGCTGTAAATTAAAAGATAAATGGATATTCCATTTGAAATGAACTTTTTTATGTAGGAATGTGTACTGCAGGGTTCATGCCCTATTCCAGAAATCAAAAAGCCTTAAAAAGTTCTTAAGAACCTTTTAAGGACCTGTGGTAGCATATTTAAGGACCTTAAAAATGATTTAAAGTATGTTTTATTTCTAAAAACTTTAGGCATTTAAAAGTATCTGTTCCAGGATTGAATACAGTCTCATGATAATTTACAAGGACACCTCCACCGAATCAGTGTGAGAGATACCCCTGACTGTCCCTTGTGTTCAAATGGAGAGACTATGGATTTTAGACATTTGACAGTTTGTGCTTCTTTAGCCAACATTAGTTCTAACATTTTACTTCTTGACAACTATTATTCTAAGGCTAGTTTGTATTGGGCCGCACGCAGGGAAATGGTCTTTCCGACAACTTCCTCGACGTAATAAAAAAAAAAAAAGTCTCATGATAATTTCTTCTAACGTATCAAAAATTCATAATATTAACAATCCTAGATAAAAAATATTTTTACAAGTTGCAACCCACTGGGTTATCCTTACTTGATAAATTTACATTGGTAAGCAGTATCATGACGATCAAACCAGAAGTATAAATAAATAAATATATATATATATATAAATATATATACTATATACACACACACACACACACACACATATATATATATATATATATATATATATATATATATATATATATATATATATATACACAGTTGATTCAAGTTCATCATGAACATTGGGACGTGATCATTTTGGTCCTAATAACTGACTGGTCTGATTAAACGAACATGCCCTATGTTACAAGACGGGATTTGGTCAGAATAAGCGGCTGGTCCGATTAACCGGTGGTCCAATTAACAAGAATCGACTGTATGTATGTATATATATATGTGAGGTGAGGTGAGGTGAGGTGAGGGGAGGGGAGAGAGAGAGAATAGTACATAAGCATTCTTATCCTGGACAACAGTAATTCAAATAAAATGACCCACACAGAAAAAGTAGTATCTGCATTTTCCAAAAGGCAATCACTGACAGCAATAAACAGAAAATTCTTGTATTTCAACTCGAAAATAAATACATTTTCAAGACAAGTTAGCAAACGAAAAAATTAAGGACCTTGAGTGCAAAAATAAGTACTTTATAAACACTTTTTAAGGGTCCCCAAAAACTAAAACTGAAAATAAGGATTTCTTAAGGACTTTTAAGGACTATACAAACCCTTAAAAGTAGTATCTGCATACACTAGAACTGTATTTAGCCTAATTCCCATATTGTCCACATACTAATTTTAATAGGTTGCCACATAGTTCTGAACATATTTCACATTATTTAGAGTAGGGGTTCTCAACCTTTCAGGCTCTACGCCCCCCCTTTGAACACTGATGCGAGGTTATGCCTCCCCACCACCACCATATGTGGTCAATACAAGTATAGTACAATCGGAATTTGAAACTGAAGTTGGTTATTAAATGAAAATATAGAATAGATAATTTCATACACAAAATTTATTACTACTCATATCTTAATTTGGAACATATTATTATTAGAACATATGAAATCAAAGAATTAAATACAGATCAAATATATTTGAGGTAATCAAGGATCTAGGTGAGGTTGTCATGTAATACCAGTCACTTTCACAACATTAATGAGGGGGCTGGCACGATTTGTCCTTGACAAGTTTTTGAATATTAGGTTGTAACTGTGACAAAGCACACCTCAGGTCACTTTCAATATCTAGACGTACGAAAATTATCGTATTTTTACAATTACAACAACTATCGTGTACGACAATTATTGTGTTCGTGTTCGTATGTCGAAAATACGTTACGGTTACATTGTGACCGCAAAATTGAGTACAATAAATGACAGTTAGTTTTACTTTTTATTTTACTTTCTTTTTAACTCACGCCTCCCTTGAAATTCTTCTACGCCCCCCTAGGGGGGGGGGAGGGGAGCACCCCCCAGGTTGAGAACCACTGATTTAGAGGACCCCATTAAGAAGTATAAAAACACATGGGGAAACAAAAGGATACATGATAAAGGATAAAGGATAGATGTATATCCTCCTGAATTCATAAAAATCTCGCTGTCATGCAAAATTTTACAGAGTCTCAAATTTAAAAGGAAATATGAAATATTTAACCTTAAGAGGAAGGAATCATAATGGAGACAAGTCCTACTGGCCTAAATTTAGCAATGATGAAAAAAAAAGCAGATTAAAAAAAATTAAATGAATAATGTTGTATAAGTGAATGCAAAATCTTGTAGACATCTTTTTGGATTTTTGGCAATTTAATATGTTTACTTCTGCAGAACCAGGAGGAATTTTTATCATGGAAAGAAATATTATAAAAATAATTACAGAATATAAGACCAAAGAAATGCCAGACAGTAAACAGATTATATCATCAGATTATATATTCTATTGATATAACACACTAACTAGTCTTCACAAGTCTCAAAGAAACCAGAACTAAATATGAGTTTAAAACAACAAAAAGGAAAGGTAGTGTAGTTGTTAAAAATCTTGTATGAAATGTTTTGTTTTCAAAGAACCAGGTACGAATGCACAGAAATAGAATTGCTCATAACTACCACAAGTGATAAAATTGAATATTACTTCCATTATGGAATAGTGATTTGTACACTTTAATTCTCTCAGGACGAAAGAATTATACATATTAGAGTGTACAAGACTAGTTGTCATTTTTTACATTCCAATATGGATTTTACAATGTTATTTACAGATTTGGGTAAAATTAAATTTTAAACACAAATAAACTACTGCCTATCTACCTCAACTTAAGATATTTGAAATTATTCTCTTAGAAACAACTAAGGCCTTGGATAATAAAATATATGTATAGCTATTTAGAAACATTTTATATTAAATATCGTAGAAATTGGAATCTATTAAGCACTTTTTTAAAACAATGAATTACAATCAAAATTTATTGGAAAGTTTATATATTTAGAATTATGATAATGTTTTAACAGTCTGATGACTATTATTAATAACTAACCAGCTACTTTTAACAACAACAGATTTCTCTGATGATAGAAGCAATATGATAAATACGGTTTTACATAAATCACTAATTCATTTTTAAGAGTGCGATAATGCTAAATTATTCCAGTTGGTTTCTTATAAAAAAGTAAAGAAACTGTTGATCAATAGAGTTTGTTTTTAATGATGTTTTTCCCTAGTCCAAGTTTGAAATGTCAAATGATGATATATCATCATTACATTAAGATGGTTTTCCAGACACTGGTACCTTAGAAAAATTCTAAGAATTTCATTTTCCATCATTAGCAACTACAGGAAAGTGATATAAGATTTGATTTAATAAACTATATATGAACTTTATTGGAATCATGAACACCCTAATCCTCCTTAAAATAAATATGGAAAAATTTCAATTACAATTCAATATGATTTTCTAGCTATTAATTCCAAATATAAAATTATTGGAAAATTCCAAATGCAATTTACGCTAGCATACTGTAGTATCTCACCAAATATATTTTAAGTCGAAGTAATTGACGAGTGGCAACGTTAATAAAATATAACGATCTACTTTTAATCTAAGTTGCGTTGGCAACAAAAATCCACAATCAGAAAATTAGAACATCAACTCTTTTATTCGCTGCTCATTTTCGTTCTGTCTCTGCCAAGATTGCTCTTTTTGTTGCCAATACAGCTTACATTAAAAGTAAATCGTTATATTTTATTAACGTTGCCACTCATCAATTACTTCGACTTAAAATATATTTGGTGAGATGCTACAGTATGCTAGCATAAATTGCATTTGGAATTTCCCAATAATTTTATATTTGGAATTAATAGCTAGAAAATTATATTGAATTGTAATTGAAAATTTCCCATATTTATTTTAAGGAGGATTAGGGTGTTCATGATTACAATAAAGTTCATATATAGTTTATTAAATCAAATGTTATATCTCTGGGGGGATACTCTGTAGTATCTTACCAAATATATTTTAAGTTGAAGTAATTAATGAGTGGCAACGTTAATAAAATATAATGATCTACTTTTAATGTAAGTTGCGTTGGCAAAAAAAAAAGAGCAGTCTTGGCAGAGATGGAACGAAAATGAGTGGCGAATAATAGAGTTGATGTTCTAAGCTTCTGATTGTGGATTATTATTATTTAACATGCTCAGAAAAACCTCAATACTTTTCTTCAAAGGTAACAAATTTCATTGAAAATATAATGTTTGAAAAACTACATTTAAGAAAAAAATATTAAATTCCTCAGAAAAATACGAACGACTAATGAAGGATGAATATGCCCTGCAATATCTTGGTCATATTTCACTTTATTTGCCATTAATCTCCATCTTCGAATTCTTTGTTTAATAGCATCCTTAGGGAAGAAAAACGAATTCCTTCCTTTCCTAAAAATAAGAGAAAAATGTTATATAGAAATTTATATATGTATGCCAATAGCTTCTAACAGATAATCAAACACACATATTTGATAAAAATAAAATAAAGGACATCAACTAGTTTATATCTAGCATTTCATATTACAAATATAATCATTTTAAAAGTCACACTTTAAACAAGGTTCCCATTTTTACCACCAATAAAACTACTTTAAGTTCATGCGTTTTCATATATACTTTTATGTTTGTATTATAGCTATATCCTATAACTTGAATTTTGTGATTTAGTTATTTATTTGAATGAATTTATCTCATTTTATAGATTCAAATTTAAGATTAAAATGTTTTGAACTATTGACTACTTCTGTGTATATAAAATAAAACTAAAATAATGTAATAAAGGAAATATATATAGCATTGAAACTATTTCCCTGCAGTATTTTTATGTTTCGCCATGTTTAATACTTAACCCTCTAACGGTACGGTACGTGTCGGATCAGAACCAAGGGTATGTCTTCCCCCTCCCGTACTCTCCCCTCTCATTGCAAGAGATCGAGTTGACAAGGAACCCTTCCAGATAGACCTACTAGATATAGTAATAAGTAAATATGAGTGTTTCTGTTGAAAACCATTATTTATTTTAGATTTTTTTAAAATTTCGATTTTGAAGGCCAAAAATGTCTGTAATTATATTATTTTTAACATTTTTGTGCTTGGAAAGTTGGTTTCACTAACTTCTAAAACTAGGTAGACTAAATTACATATTAGACCTAATATATACAACATTCTATGTAAATGCCGAAGACATTTTCTTTGTTAAGCAAAATTTCAATTTGCTGTTCATTTTTTTAAACAAAAAGGGTTTTATTTCATGTAAAGTATTATCAATAAATGCTATTATACAACAAAAATGCTTATTGTGTACTTATTTCTACCAAAAACCTCATCAAAAAAGAGATCATGTTGGATCTGACCCAACCGTACCATCTATTTCGTCTCTAATCACCGTACCGTTAGAGGTTTAATATTCAAAGAATCTTTTAATGTTTAGATAATACAGGAGGGGTGTCCAGGCTAAAATTATCCAAAAGTTATGGCTTATTTTTTATGGATTTGCCCATTATAATTTTAAAAAAATTATTTAAATAGAAAGAACATCTCACCAAGTTTTAATATCAATCATAGATTTCAATCATAGTACCATAGATTTCGATGTGTGCACCTTTTGTTGCATGACAGACATCTAAATGGTTTTTCAGTTCTCTCCAAGTGTTTCATAGCATATCAGGAGTTATTACACGAATTGCTTGAATGATATGCTTGTTCAACTTATCCACAGTTTCAATTTTTTGTTCATACACAACAGATTAAATGAATCCCCAATCAAAAAAGTCTAATAACTCCTGATATGCTATGAAACACTTGGAGAGAACTGGATTACTATTTAGATGTTAGTTGTGCTACAAAAGGTGCACACATCAAAATCTATGATACTATGATCGAAATCTATGATTGATATTAAAACTTGGCGAGATGTTCTTTCTATTTAAATAAATTTTTAAAAATTATAATGGGTAGTTCCATAAAAATAAGTCATAACTTTTGGATACTTTTAGCCTGGACACCCTGTTATATTTATTTTATTATATTTTTGTTGTTGTTAAAAAATTCTTAGCCCAATAAATAATCTTGAAACTCAAACCCACATTCTAAAACTGAACTGAGTACATCCCAATCTTTAAACTTTTATCTTTGGGGACAAAATAAAACATGGAAGGCTGAAGTAGCTTTTCATAGAAATAGGTTATTTTATAATAGAAGTGAGGAAAATTATTCACTATTAATTACTGTATAGCATTCAGTAAAAATTAGGGGTCAAACCACATGATTTGTCCTCCCTCCTTCCAATTTGTATACTACTTAAATTCCCTGAGCACAGATGATTCTTAAATACAGAAGCTTTTGCAATGGCATTAAGTCAGATTAGTTTGCAAATAATCTCAATTTTTAGATATGCTGCCAGCAGCAATTCTGAAAATTACAGCGATGGCTCATGAAGGTATTGAATAATATTAGGGCTAAATATGTTTCCAGTGGAATGTGATTCCTGACTTCAGTTATGTTTTTAAAGATTTTTAACACATAATATTACATAAAAATGTCAATACTTTGGCTTTCAGGATCCATGTGCAATGTGTTTTAAAAAGACTTATTTTTCAGACTGAAATTTTTGAACAAATATTGTCTGATATGCTGCAACTAAGGTTAAAAGTTTGGCCATTAAAATTTAAGCATTCTTAAATTTGTTTTTATTAATTATAATCTTTATTTTGCAGAAGCGTTAAATGTGGTAGACACTATTTTGCTAAATGAAGGTAAACTTAATTTAAAAGCGTCGAATATTTTTTGTAAAATTTTCATACTGGATACTTACATTACCATTTCTGCTTTCTGCTGTCCAACATTTTGACAACCAAAGAGTCCAACTATTAACCTGTTAACATCATTTGGACCCTATCAAATAAATTTTTAAAAAAAATTTAGAATAACACAGCATTTTATGATTTGTTGTTTTTTGGCAGTCATAAAACATAAACAACATTTAGAGTAAATACAGTAAAACTTCTCTAGCCAGCCACCCCTCTAAATGGCCATATGTTGTTCAGAACCGATTCAAGACTTCATAGTGCTAATGCTATGGAAGAAAACCCTCTTTGATGACCACCCTTCAAAACGATCACTTTTTTTTGGAACCAATACCGGCCACCATACAGAAGTTTCATTATACAGTGGACACTCATTAATTCGAACTCGGTTAATTTGAACTAATCCATATACCCCAAAAAACTTGTATTGGAATTAATGTTAAAAATATCTCATTAATTCGAACTAATTTTTTATCACTTCGGTTAATTCGAACTAAAAATTGGACAAAAAAATTTCTTTTTCCTCGTTTAATGGAGAAAATACACGCTGTATTTATTATTTTGTGTGTCAAAATCATCTGTATTTCTTTTCTGTGTAAAGAGGCACATGCCTGCATTCCTAGACTATTGCATTTCCGCTAAATATTAGGGACATCAGTGCTTAGCGGAAAAAGTGATTTTCCGTTATTTGTATCGATTTTCTTAGAATTTCAGAAAAACCAGTATTTACTACAGATTCTAGGGAGCTGCGTCAGTTATGCTTGCAGTGCAGACAAGTTAATGTAATCTAGTTCTTCTTCCTCGTTTGGTTTGGTTTGGAGCGCTAAGGTTAACTTTTTGCTATACGAGGGCTAATTAGACCTGGACCTACAGTTTAAAGCTGATTCCGAACGGCTACAAGCATCCATGCCAACAGTAGGACTCGAACCCACAGAATCTGAACCGAATGCCAGTGCCCTAGCCATTTGACCATCACCTGGCAAGTTTTTCTTCCTCAGTGTATGGTGTGAATGTGTAAAAATTCAGGATGTCTAGACGTAGAAAGTACAAAACCCTAACTTTGGAGACAAAGGTAGAAATTTTATAGAAAGTAGAGAATGGTGAGTGTAAAACAAAGTTAGCAGATGACTAAGTAATTAAAAAAAATACCTTGTCAACTTATTTGAAAAACAAGGAGTCAATTTTAGATTCATGGGAAAAATTAAAATTTGCTAGAGGAAGGAAACGCATGAGAAATGCGTCCCAAGAAGATCTAGAAAAAGCTCTACTGCTATGGTTCCAGGATGTTACATCTCGAAATTTTCCGATAAATGGGCCTTTAGTACAGACGATGGCTGATGAATTGGCAAGTCAAATGGGTATTGAAGATTTTAAATGCAGTGATGGAGGGATTTCTCAATTTAATTAAGGCACAATATCTCTTATCAAACTGTATGTGGCCAAAGCTCTAATGTAAACGAAGACGTATGCATTAATTTCGGTACGAAACTGCCATAGCTTTTCTGTACTTACCTGCCGAAAGATATTTTTTAATGCGGACGAAACTGCAATTTTTTATAAACTCTTGCTAAACAAGACATTACATTCTAAAGGGGATGCTTGCGTAGGAGATAAAAGCAGTAAAGAGAGGATTACAGCTTTAGTTTGTGCTAATATGGATGGGAGTGAAAAGCTTAAATTATTAGTGATTGGAAAGTCCAAGAATCCATGAGGTCTTAAAGGAACTAAAACACTGTCAGTTGATCAATACAAAAATGATTATTTCAAATCGAGAAGCTGGCTGAACAATGTAGGCATCATAAACAAAACCAAACATCCATTTTACAGTTCTTATTAAAACTGTAATTGATATTTTTAATTAAAGTTTACTTTCTACTGCATATCTTCTGCTTCATTTTATGATTAAGGTAAATCTGTATTGCTTTTTAATATGTTTAATTTTAGATAACGTAGTATAATATATTTTCTGAGGTTATACATACCAGGAGATTTTTCTTCTTCAGTGATACACTTTTAAGGTTATATATTATCTCTTAACATCGGATAATTCGAACTATTTTCTGAGAACCTATGAGTTCGAATTAACAAGCATCCACTGTATTTATATTAATCATAAAATCTTTTGCACATTTTCATAATCATTTTATAACAATTTCATAATGAAGTCTATAATAAAAAATAATTAAGGCAGTAAATACATTAATTGAATAACTTTGTTTCCTTCTGTGCAATAGATTGTATTGATTCTTTGCCACAGTATCAAGCCATGTTAGAATTGCATTTTACTTATAAATTTTTGAGTCATATTCAACGTTTATTCAGTTTCAAACTTTATTTTTTATTAATGCTTCTTAGAGAAAAGCTTCATAAAGATTTATTAAAGAGCAGTCCATACGGCAGGCCTCTTTACTGTAAATTCTGGCAATTGGTTTATTGAATGTTTTACAGTTACCACTTGCTACACAAAGACCTATTAGATGGGAACTTAAATTGAAGCAAATTCTTAACTTTTAATTCAAAATAAATATCTGTTCACAACAGCGAATATGGTTCCCACACCCTTTGAAGAAAATAATTAAAGAACTTTTCTAGAACTCCATAAATTATAATTCCGTTTTTATTGTTGCTAATGCCCCCTGGTTGGAGGTTCCATTCACTAGGTTCTAATAGGCTATTGGGCTGAAAGGGGTGGCTCCTGTTTTGAATTAGCACCACAAGGGTTGGAGTCCAACTTGGTCCCGCAATTTTGAATCGAGTCAAGTGATGAGACCGCAACACTTGACCCTGCACCTCCAGAGGTAAATTTGAGAACTTAGAGGTCATTGTAGCCCCGACCTATTTTACATGCCCAGGCCACCATGAACACAGCAGTTAATGAACACAGCAGTAGATTTGCAGTGACAAGCATTGAACCAGGGTTGTTCAGATCACTGGCCCACTGCTTTTGCCAACTGGGCCACTGCGTTCCCAATTATAATTCTTGTATCATATTAGCTGAAACTAATAACACTCACCCAAATTTTAAGTGTTTGCTGGCAATTTGTGTATTTGCATTGATAAAGTATATTTTATGCTGGAACAATTTTATACATTTTTTTAGAAATTTTCAAGTTACAATTCTAAAATAAGAAGTTAAATGTTTTAACTCTTCATTCTGAAATTAGAATTTTATAATAACCATTTGATTCCAGTATCAAAATTTTTCTTATTTTCTGATTGTATTGCTTACACAGAAGATTCTGCCCTTCATGGAGTTTTTTGAGCTAGATTCAGATGGCTACAGGACATTTTTCTCTTGTAAGCCTTCTTAACTCAAAACATCAGTTTTGGGTTTTTTAATCAGATATGTAACAAGATCACATGCACATGTTTCATTGGTGGATTTAGAAATTTTGCAGCCCAAGGCCTAATTTCTTTTGACCTGCCCCCCCCCCCCCACCCAATTCCTTTGAAAAATATAAATTTTTACCATCTATGTAATAATCTTTTAATCATGAACATTTACTGTTTACCTAAAAATATTTGTTGTTGCAGTGTTATCATACTATAGTTTTTATTTTAAAACAATATACATAGAGATTCAGAAACTGAGAAAAACCACAGTTTTTTTTATATACAGTAAATTTATTCATACAATGGAAAAAATAACATTACACTTTTTTTAAAAATCAAACAAAAATTTTAAATATGTAAGTACAGTGCTATGAATAACCTTACCCTATAAAAGTTTTTCTTTAATATATTTATTAAAACAATTATACTATTATTATTTATTAAAATAACTTTCAATATTTTTATTTTAAAACAAAGTCAAACATTATTTTAGTTTATAAATATTTTAGATAAGACAAGAAAATCACAAGATAAAATATTTTTTTAATCATGGGATTGCAACCCCCTAGGCTATGATCTAGTTGGCATAGTTCTAAATCCACTGCTGCATGTAATCTGTTATTATACAAATACAAATTATACAAGAAAAATAAACTTCCATCAGAAAATTATGGAAATAATATAAGAGAGTAGAAAGGATGAATGACTCTCAAACCACAGAAAAGACAAAGACTCCTATACTATCATATTCTAGATTAAGTTTCTGTCAGTAGATTGTGATGATTTCACGAAAAATAAGAATTACATCTTTACTACATTAGTAATACAGCTACATTTCATAGATTTTTTTTCAGCTAATATTAATGAACAGTATTCCCAATCGGAATAATTTTCTGTTCGTTTATGCTTTCCAGTTGATTATCCCTGACACTTCAATAGCATCATACTTTTTAATTTCATGGGTAAATCAACAGCTACAAGGAGCAGAGAATGTAAATGAAACAAGCAGAGAATAAGACAGCAAATTGAATTTTACACCACAATCCATGAAAAGAAGTATTTAATCAACTTACATCAAACATATGCAGCCCTAAAGCATCTCTATGAAACCTCTCCAGATGCTGTTCTTTCATTAAGCTAGTGGATCCAAGAAGCTCCATTAGTTCTCGAATGCAATATAATGTTCCTTCTGAGCTGAATATCTAAATCAAAAAGTGAAAATCAAAAAGACATATTCAATAAATTATTATAATTCAAGACATGAATCACTTTCAAGAAGACTATAGTAACACTTTCTAAGAGAATCTTTGATTTTATTACAAAAAAATAATAAAAAATATATATATATATTCAGGTAGTCTTTTCTAATGAAACTAATGCAGGTTACTAACAGAGGATTACTTATCGTTACTAATCTCATTTGTATGTATATATGTATGTATGTGATATGTATATATGTATCTATATATACAGATGGAGTACAAAATAATACGAACATCTGTGAAAAAGTATGACGTATTTCACACCTGCAGTACAGCCGCGCCACCTGCAACAGAAGTCTGCCACCTAGTGAGCGTGAAGAGGAAGGTATCAGTCTCCCAACAGCAGTCATCTACATTGCATGCTTCTATTGAACTGTCTGTGATAAGTTGAAATGTCAGACCTGTCAGAGTTCCAAAGAGGAATGATAGTTGAAGCGCATTTAAGTGGAGCATCAGTTACGGAAACAGCAAACCTTTTGGGGATTGCAAGGAGTACGGTATCAGCCGTTATGACAGCGTACACGAAAGAGGGTAAGACGACGTCTTCAAAGCACAACAGTGGCCGAAAGTCCAAGCTTGCTGATAGGGATGGACAGGTCTTGAAGCGCATAGTAGCCCGAAAGCACAAGCAATCGTTATCCGAGATAACATCCGAAATAAACAGTCATCTCCAGGACCCTGTTTCAACAAAAACTGTCAAAAGGGAACTTCATGCTGCGAACATTTATGGCAGAGTGGCAATTCGTAAACCCTTGGTGACAGCAACTAATGCTTTCAAGCGACACCAATGGTGCAGAGATCACAAAGGCTGGTCCTCACAGCAGTGGCAACAGGTAATATGGTCAGATGAATCGTCATTCACCCTATTTCAGACGACCGGACGCGTTTATGTCTGGAGAATGCCCAAAGTGTTTCATCCTGAATGCCTCTTGCCGACTGTGAAGCATGGGGGTGGCTTCATTATGGTATGGGGTGCGATATCTTGGCACGGTCTTGGGCCACTTGTTATTCTGCATGGGAGGATCAAATCCAATCACTATCTAAGCGTTCTAGGGGATCATGTCCATCCTTTTGTTCAGACTGTATTCCCTGGAGAGCGACTGCTTTTTCAAGACGACAACGTCCCTATCCACACTGCTAGGTGTGTTCAAGAATGGTTCGAAGAGCATGACAATGCAGTTGAACATCTCGCCTGGCCCCCCTCAGTCTCCAGACTTGAATATTATTGAACATTTATGGTAATATTTGGAGTCCAAACTTCGTTCCCGATTTCCACCTCCCACCGGACTTTCGGAATTAGAGACTGCTCTGCAGGAGGAATGGCTTAATATTCCTTTAAACATTGTCCATGACCTTTATGCATCTATCCCACGTAGCATTAAATCTGTACTTCAGTCAAAGGGTGGTCCAACCCCCTATTAATAAAGATTTTACATTATTTCACAGGTGTTCGTATTATTTTGTCCACCATCTGTATGTACGTATGAATATATATATATATGTATGTCAAAATTTTGATGCATTTTGGTACTTTTCTGTTTAACTGTTTACTGCTTGTCCAGACAATACAGACTGCATTTGGCCTGCTGCTAAAATTGTAACTTGCGAGGTATGGATGACAGTTTTAGTACCTGAAATTTTGCTTTCCGGAGGACCATAATGGAGGAATGTAATCCTACGTTAAAAAATCTGTAAAAGAAAAAGCATAGTTTCCCATGTAATTTTGAAAACAATTTTGCTCACACCTAGAGGTTTTTTCAGGCTGTTCATTTTAGCATCCTAGCACATGTTAAAAATGTAGACAAGCAAAAAAACCCTGCTTGAATTACAAACTTCAAACAGGGTCAACTTTAAATTTCTGCTGTAAATATAACAATGTAAAACATTTGGGGGAAAATATATATATATTTTTAAAATTATGCCCAACATCGTCTTTTCAGACATAAGGCATCTTGCAGTCCAATACAACAGGGAGGTGGCTTTAGAAAGGGGGAGAACTCCAAAGTCATCACAAGAGCGAACGCCAAGTAAGGATGGGTAACTGAAAAGATGCCCCCCAGTCATGTGCATAGTATTGCAGAGTGTGCAGAATGGAGAAATGGCTAATTTAATTCTATGGGCCTGCAAGTAATCATGTGCTGGTGATGACTATAAAACATGCCACTCCCTCGACTCTGGGGAGGAAGGAAAGTTGAGCACGTCTCTGGTTATCAAGTAGACAAGCCCAAGATTTTTCATCACCTAACTCTTTAAGAGCAGAAATTCTTCTGTGCTGGATATTGCCTCTGAGAAGTTAATTTCGAAGGAGATGGGAGACAAGGTGGATGTAGCGTCAAAGCCTCCTTAGCCAACAAATCCGCTTGCTCATTGCCATAAATGCCACAATGGCTAAGAATCGACTGAAGGATGACCTCTCTTCTAGTACTAAAAAATGAGTCTATACGCTGTTTACATTCAAACTTGAGTTCTGATGGGTATAGACTATAGTCAGTAATGGCCTGAATTACAGCCTGTTAGTCAATGAAGAGGACAATGTTTTGGTGAGGGAGTTCACCAATAGCTCTAAGGGCTATTAATATTGCAAAAATTTTGCCGTCGAAATTATCTGACCAGGCAATGAGAGGTTCTTTAAGATTGTAAAATTTGGAGTATGCTGCAGTTTCAGCTCTACCGGAGGATGCTGGGGAAAAATATGAAGAATACATGATTTCTATTTTAAAAAAAAGGCCATAAGAAGAAAACATTTTTGGAAAGAAAGAAAAAAAAAGTGTAAAATTTAATGTCATCATTTCCCCGAAATATTTAAATAATTTATATCAATGTTGAAAACACAATGAAATTATCACTTTCCAGGAAAATCTGAAAGTAATTTTAAAACAAAATTTGATACAACAGAACCGTATAAATGCAAAAACTGAAAAGAACACTAAAGACATTTAAAAGCCATGCATACCATTCAATAACTAAAAATTTATTAATTTTTATAATACAGATAGGAAGTACATCAAAAATTTGTAAAACTAACAACATGGAAACTTGGGAGATAATTCTGTTAATTTTGAATAGAAAAAAATACTTCATTACCTTCATTATTGCACTTTCAAAAGCAATATCAGGGTTTTCAGATGAATCAAGTATAGCAGCAGTGAAGTATGCCATTGTTTCCATAGCATATACCATACAAGTAATTTGAGACAGCCTTCTCTAAAAGAAAAGTTTGTAATATATATATATATATACATTTAAAAAAAGAAAAAAAAATTAAATTTCTTGAGCATTTTAAAATCAACCATAATTAACTAAAAAGTCAACAGTAAAATTAATATTTTCAATAACTAATATTTTCTACAGTACATTAAATAGTTATATTAAAGTTTTGCCCACCACCTAGTGTTAGTAAATTAATAAATCATGATTATAATTGCTATTAATTTTATTTAATTACAGTTAGGAGAGCTAATAAATGTTATGGGTCAGTGATGCACTCAGGATTTAATCTGGGGGGAGGGGCGAGTTGAACGAATAAAATATTTATAATGGAAATTCAATATTCATAATGCAATTTCTATTTCTTTTCTTTTCAACATTTTACAGTGGATTCCACCCCACTGCAGAATTCCAGGAAATGAACTCGTGGATGGATTGACAATGAGAGGCTCATGTAGGCCTATCACATATAATTCTATACAGGTATTTATCCGGAAAAAATTGAAGGACCTGTTTTATGAAGAATTAATAAACAGAAATTCTAATAAGTTATGGGTTGTTAATAGTGCATTCATTTCAGATTTTCCAAGGAAAGATTTGGTAGCCATGATGCAGCTTTTAAGTCAGGGGTGGCTCCAGTCCAGAGTTTTTTTGGGGAGGGGGCAATCTTTGGGTTTCATATATACACACACACATATATATATATATAAGAAATAAACATCGTCTCATTTTAAATTTAAACTCATTTAGTATTAGGTCTACAATTATATAATTTTAGGCTATGGAAAAAAAAATATGCCAGGCTTTATTATTATTTATTTATTTTTTTTTTGGGGGGCAATTGCCCCTATTTCCCCCCCCCCCCCTGGAGCCGCCAATGTTTTAAGTGGTCATGACTGTTTAGCTAAACATGTGAGTTGCTTGAAAATTCTATAGAGTGGACCCAAATAGTGCAGAAAGGACAATATGTAGTTTACCCAAATAGTCCTTTCTGCACTATTTGGGTAAACCACAAGTTATGGACATATTCCACCTCCAGACCTGTGAGACACTGTTGGCTAGCCAATACTGGGAGGCAACAGCATTGAGCAATTAATATCTCCTGTTTCCTACTTCAATTTACTTTTTATCTTGTTGTTTGCTTTCTTGTCGTACTTTTTATCTTTTGTTTGCTTTCTTGTCGTACTTTTTATCTTTTGTTTTTGTTTATTGCTTGCCCTTAGAAAACAAAAGTTAACTTTAATGTAATTGAATTTATTCAAGTCTACCTAGAAACTGAGGAGTTATAAGATGATTTTTAAAAATTACGTGCCATTATAAATAAATATGAACAAAAGTGCACACACATAAATAACACATATCTCCTATGCTAAAAACAGCTTATACACATTAGTCTGTGCATAATTTTATGTAGGTAAATTACTACATATATTTTCTTTGTGTACATATATACAGGGTGTCCGGGCTGAAAGTATCCAAAAGTTATGGCTTATTTTTACAGAACTACCCATTAGAATTTTAAAAAAATTAAATTATTTAAATAGAAAGAACATCTCACCAAGTTTTACTATCAATAGATTTTGATGTGCACACCTTTTGTAGCACAACAAACGTCTAAATGGTAATCCAGTTCTCTCCAAGTGTTTCGTAACATAGCAGGAGTTATTAGATGAATTGTTTGAATGATACACTTCTTCAACTCAACCACAGCTTCAATGTTTTGTTTATACACAACGGATTTAATGAATCCCCAAGCAAAAAAGTCTAATGGAGTCAAATCCTGTTGGAACAGGAAACCCGGGGGAATTTGTGGAACAGCAAGGTTTACTAGCATATTAAGATAAACGTGTCCCATAACAGTGCACTCTACAAAGAAAAATGGACCAATGATGACATTTATGTGCATTCCTAACCTTGAAATCTTTTGATATTAAAACTTGGTAAGATGTTCTTTCCATTTAAATAATTTTTTTAAATTCTAATGGGTAGTTCCATAAAAATAAGTCATAACTTTTGGATACTTTTAATCTGGACACCCTGTATTTTACATACATATACAAATAAATTTTTTTCCAAATTATACAAAGTAAAAAAATTCTTTACAATAAATAAAAGTTTTTCAGTGTTACAAGGGTTATTACAAAGTTATTAATGGGACAGTGAGCATTTAATGAATGAATATGTCTTAACAACTGTGTAACATTAACAGATAAACCTTAAAATTTATGACAAGCAGAAAATGTCCTTATTTCTTACTCTGACTAACTGTAGATCACCAACAGATTTTTCTACTCTTTCTATGTTGATTATTCGATCAGTTACAGAATCTATCAAGATAGGAAAAATAAAGAAAAAAAAACTTTAATGAATATACAGTACCTTCTTTTAACTAACAAGGCAACAAAATTCAATTTTTACAGTTTTCATATTACAGACATATAAAATGAAAAGAGATTTTTGAATTATGCTTAATTTTCCATATTGTTTATGGATAAAATATAGTTTTATATACAAACATAGCCCTGAGTGTTAACAGGCACCAAGTAGAAATTTTGTTTCACTTGCAACATTTTCACAATCACCAAATACCTAGTAAACAATTGAATATAGTATTAAAAACATTCTTGGGGACCACTATTTTATTACTGTCATATTAAATTTATATTCCAGTTAGTTAAAATAATTTTTTCTTACATATTTGGTTACAGTAATTTCTATTTTTTACAATGCAAGAGAATTTGCCTGTTATTCTGTTGGAAAAAGCCTACTTCTATACAAAAGCTTAAACTAGACAAAATAATTTTTACTATGACATTGAATAGATTTAGGAGAAATAAAATACCTTTAGTAAAGTTAAATCTATAACTCAATACACAAAGAAGGGTAATTCATAAAATATCAAATTATTCCTTTCAGAGTAATTTTTTTTAACACATTGAAAATTAATAGAAATTAAAATTTTCTAAAAGTTTGAGAAATTTTGATCACACACACACATATATAGCATAATTTACATGGATGTTATATTTAAATTAATAAGCAATAAAACTTTACATAAAAAAGAAAAATAGCTAAACATTAATTTACCTAGTAAAACTTTCAATGTTCCAAATGTAAATGAATTCATGGCTATCCTAAAACCTTCCATTGTTTTCAAAAATATCTGAAATTAATGAAATCAAAATTATTAAATAATCTTATAATAGTATAAATATTACCATTAATAAGTTTTAAAGTCAAACTTACATGGCAGCCCATACCAATTTCACTTATGAGATTTTGTTTTGGTACAATAACTTCTTTGAAATTAACCATACTTGCTGAAAAAGTTTACAAAAAGTAAATATAATAGGAGAAAAAAATTAAAATTCTACACATATAAAAAGAAAAACTTTCTCTAATTTTACCAATTATAGTTTAAACAACATACTTAAAAAATGTGTGAAATAACACAAAACCCCTTTAACAAAGAATGAAGGTTTTGAAGGAAAAAAGATTTCAGGACCATTTAATAATCCTATTCTTGGTTGTTCTTCATTTTAATTTTTTCTGATACATTTTTGCATAACATAACATCAGTGATTCCCAACCAGTTTGCCACGCACTCTAGGTCGTCGGCGAACAGCCAGGGGAGACACGAGATTTTTTTTGGGAAAAATAAAAAAATATTAATTGAGCCCATTTAAAGTAAATATGAAGTTGAATTAATTACTTTCTTGCCTGACAGATTGTGACACAGATCAATGCACTTGTTCCTGAGGATGAATTAACTATTCTCAAGCTGACGACAGTTAGGCCTAATATCAAACATTTCTGCTCTAAGCATCCATTGCAAGTCTCACTTTAATAAAACAAAACTCTTTTTAGCCATTTCTGTGAGTGTAATACTTTACTGAATCCCATGGCTATTTTGAAGTTGTATTAAACTATTCTGGTGTTAAAACTAAAATTCTAAAAAGGTGCCTAAGTTTCTAATCTCCTTCCCAAGGGTATCACAAATGTAAAAAGGTTGGGAATCCCTGCATAACACAAATTCCATAGTTTTCTTGACAGGAAAAAATTCATCTAAACTTATTATTTCAGTTCTATCTTTTTTGCTTTAAAATTATCATGTTTCTTTATACCCTCATGTTACATTTAACTTAGACAATTTCTACTTTCCAAAATGATGTTTTAAAAGATATTTTATTACCTTTATTTGTTTGAGACAAATTTGTTGTATAACATCAAAGACAAATAGATAAAATAAAACCTTTCTTATTTGAAAAATTGAAAAAAAAATGTGTTAAGATTTTTAGTTAATTTTTTTTTTGTAAAATAAAGTCTTTTTAAAAATATCATCTTGAATTAGATTTTTATTTTACAGAAAAATTTGCATAAATAAAAACATCTGATTTTTTAATTTTTTTTAGGGGGGGGGGGGGGGGGCTCTTATATATTCAATAAAATAAAAGATTTTTATTTTGAAAACAAAGGCTTTCATCACAGCTAGACAAAAAAAATAATTATAATTATTACAATAAATTATTAAAAACCATGCTTTTATTTTAAATAAGGTAAATTGAGATTTAAGTTTTACTGATATTTCCATTTGATACTTGCAGGCCCAGTGATTTGGGCTCACTAATTTAAAGGAAAATAAAATCACTAATTTTATCACTAATTTAAAGGAAAATAAAAATATTTATATCAATATGAATGATCATCAATTATAAATTACTCACATTTGATGATATGCTAAAGGAAATTATGAAATAAGAAAATACAAACATAGTATGACCTATTGAGTTTATTTACGTACACCTCAGATGAAGTAAAATGAATATAGTATCATTCTACTCAGATAAACTATATTGTGTTCAACAACAAAATTCAATCACAACAGGATTTTAATTAATGATTTAAAGTTCTATATAAAAATATTAATATTGAACTAAATTACATAATTAACACAGGTCTTTGATGCGTTTAGAGTTTTAAAAACGTATCACGACTTTAATAACAATAGTAAGAAATTAAACTTACTT
The DNA here is from genome assembly GCA_907164885.2 of Dolomedes plantarius. NCBI lineage: Eukaryota > Metazoa > Arthropoda > Arachnida > Araneae > Dolomedidae > Dolomedes > Dolomedes plantarius. The sequence continues at coordinate 72,748,293 of OU015498.1, read as the reverse complement.
TTTAAGCCCTTCAAGCATATTTTTTCATGTGGTGTTATACTAATATCCTCAGTATTTCTATCAACTATAAATACAGAAATATCAGTCGCTTGAGGATCCTATAACATGAAACATTGATTTTATCATTGTTTGTGATGTCTATACAGTTGAGTCAAACACAATATCAAACTTTAACTACTTAACAAAATTTTAAAAGCAAATTTTTTTTAAAACAAAAATTACTTGAAATTACTTGAAAAAGATGACACAAGTAATATCTCTTGTTTTCAGAATTATGTTATTATCAAACAGTCCAAATGCTACAGAACATTACAGTTTAACTAACAATCTTTATAGTTTAAAAATTAAGCCATATTAGATTGAAAAAAAAGTACATGGAGGAAATCAGTCTCGAAAGCAAAATGTCTATTGGTTATGAGTAGGGATACGTAAATTTTGCATAAAAAATATCAAAATTTTGAAAATATATATATATAATTTTGCATTTATTCACAAAAAGAAAAAAAAAAAAAAAAAAAAAAGAAAAATCACATTTATTAAAAAGAATCACAATTTTACTCACTTAGATAGGTAAGTAATTACTTAAAAGCTAACATTATAGTAGTCTCCCCATTCTCTTCCTTTGGATTCTGTCATTAATTGCTATGTTGTCCAGGTATTCCTCGACTTACGACCACCCAACTTATGACCGCTCACACTTATGACCGAAATTTAAATTTAAAGTTTTTACTTATTTTTATCTTTTTCTCAAAAATATTGTTCCTTGAATGTACAGTACATATCTATATGTATTACATGACTATTAAAAACTATGTTGGATAACTTTGTTTAAAAAAACTTGCGACATACCTTCTGTTGCAAATTCTGAACCATTGGATTGTACTAACATAATAAGTAGTGATGGTGAAGAATAATTTATGCCTTCTAAATAAAATGCAATGTATTTTAAACAATGTATGTATGTATGAAAGAAAAAATATATGTATGTACATATACAAAAAAAAAGTTTGAAACTCGATTTACAACCAAATCAACTTACGACCAATGTCTCAGTTCCTATCCCGGTCGTAAGTCGAGGAATATCTGTACATACTAAAATATCTCTCAGCATCTACGCTGTTAATGGGACTATAGAGGCTTTATATAGTAGCCTTTGCAAAGTTACGGTAGCAGCATTTCATTGCAATCAAAATCTGAATAACATCAACAGGAGTTTCTTGGTTGACTACTGTAAGTAGCTACCTGTGAAAATGGTTGTATCAATCAATGATCTCATCCCGTGGTATTTCTCTAAAAAAATGGTAGTTTAGAGAAGCTCTCTAATAATAAATTTGCATTCAAGATGATGTGTGTGTGGTTGCAGCTACATAAAAACAATCTGCCAATGTGCTGATAGACTTTGTTGCATTTGATGTCGTCATGTATAGAGTCAGTGGTGCACCTGGGGGGAGGGGGGGCAAGGAGCACTGGCCCCCTCCAAAGAAATAGAAATTGCATTATGAATATTGATTTTGCATTATAAATATTTTTATTAGTTCATCTCGGCCCCCCCGTATGCATTATAAATATTTTTATCCATTCATCTCCCCCCCCCCCCCAAGAAAAAATCCTGGGTGCGCCACTGTATAATCAATTAAACTGTTCTCTGCTGCTGTCTTGAGCATAATACTTGCATTTAGCTCCTGATTGATTTCACCATTTTCATTAGTCAAAATGCTTTCTGTTTTTTCCCAAAAATACCCTTGACTTTGGCACTCAAGAGACATTTTTAAATCTACTAAATTATTTTTTATTTTCATAATTTTAGGACAGAACTCTGAAACAAACATCAATTGAACTCATATTTTACAACCTTGAATTTCACTTTCTAACTCTACTGTTAGGAGGCTGGTACTGGAGTTATCAACATCATATTCTTTAAGAAATGCTCAATATTCATTTAAATAAATGGCAGCTTTGAACCAAGAATTCCACCTAGCTACATCAGGCATGGGGTAGAGTTTTGCTGTCAGTTGTGGTATGTTTTCTTTCAAGTAACTTAAATATGCACTTTTCAATTTTCTGGAGTACAAAAAAGCTTTCTTGGTCTTGGCTACAATGGAATTCAATTCTTTGAACTCTTTTATAAATAGATCACCCATGAGATCCAATTATGTTAATAAATTATTACTATTATTATCTAATTTTGCTAAAAAAGCCATTTATTACCAAGTTTTCACTGAAAAGCAGTAAAAATAAATAAATTTGTATTTATTCGCATCTATTTCATAAATACAAAAATTATGTACCCCTAGTTATAAGCCCAAATAAAAGACAGTTGGCAACAAAATATGAATGAATTAAAATACTTTAAAGTATATGATAAACCCTACTATTTCAGGTACATGAATAACTTGAGATTTTAAGTATGTATAATACTAGGAAACATCAGTAAGGAAGGCACTGATGGACTGACAAAGAATTATTTAAATGCATAACACTAAGAGAAAGATAACATTTGAACTAAATGAAATGAATTTGTTTAAGACTCAATTGATTTTTGATAAATAAATATAATGTATCTCATATGAGTCTCTATTGCAGAAAACTCATCTTACCCAGAGTTTAAAAAAAATATTTTTTGAGTTCTTTAATCGCGTCATATAACCACACATAAGAATTTTTTTTATAATATGTTCAATGTATGGTAGTTGATTTAAATGCATAGTTATCCTTATGTCTCACAAAGCTTAGGATTTTTTTTTTTTTATTATTTAAACAAGTTCGAAAAAGAGGAGTGCACTGACCACATGTAGTAGTATCTGCTCTGGCTTAGCAAAAAAATCTCAAACTTTCAGCATCCCTTAATTAAGCAAATGTAAGAGATACATAATAGTTCACAAAATATTTTTAACGTTGTGAGATAGAGTTAATCCCATTAAATTTCTTAATGCTACTTAAAAACACAGTAAGAATAGCAAGAATTTTTATCATCTATATATATAAAACAGTTTCGTAACTGACTGACTGACAGATAATGCATAGACCAAACCGCTGGACCTAAAGGGCTGAAATTTTGCATGGTGATTCTTCTTATAAAGTAGAGGTGCACTAAGAAAGATTTTTGAAAAATTCTGCAGAGATTTTTTCAAATTAAATTTTTAACCTGTTTTTGTAACATTCTTTAAAGTTTGCATTTAAAATAATAATCTGTAGATTATAAAATTTATATCATGAGAAAGATCATAAAAATTCCTTTAAAATGGAATCTTTTTCGAATCTATACCTTCCTTTTCTGATTTTTGGTGAATTTTTAAAGATTAATCTTTAGAATTTAATTTATTAAATGCTGATCACATGGTTTCTTTCCTTTTTGAGATACTTCAAATAAATTTTGTGTCACATGCATAAAAATGAAATAAATTGACAAAAGAACATTAAAATATGGTAGAAGATAAAATTTAACCACTAGACTAATTGAGATGGAAATTTAAAAAAAATTAATTCAAATTAAATTATTAAATTAAATTCAAGTATGTTTTACGGATATTAAACATGCAAATTAATTGCATACATTGACCGTTGTGTTTAATTTGAATATTTTCTTCTACATTATTTTGTCTATAAAAATATCCATTACGATTTTTTTATAAATATATTTTTTTGGCATTAATTGCATACATTTACCGTTGTATTTAATTTGAATGTACTCCGAAGTGAAGCATGGGTATTCAACTAGTATATCATAAAGGAAGGAATAATCGTATGTTATTCAGAAGAGTTAAATATCTTGAAAACCATGAGTGCATTTATTTTAAGAAAATATTATTTCATCATGCAGATGTGAGGAATGAAAACTACTCTCATTATTGTGCACCTGTGAGAAGTGAAATACAAAGTACTTATAATATGGTACTCAGTACTGGGATCAATTAAGTAAATCATGACTGTATTATATGAGTTCATATAGTATATAGTCATAAGATATCATACAGTTAATGACAATCAATTAAATTTATTTAGAGTTAGTTCTTTTCTTTTGAAACAATGGGCCATCAACAGCAAGTAAGATATTTCTTTCGAATTCACAGCTTATTTTGCAGTATACTTAAAGAGATGAGCTGAGCTGTTTAAGGTTTAAAAAAATCAGGTGTTATTTCCTTTAGAACAGAATAATGTTGGAAATTTAATACTTTTCTTCTTAATTACATTTTGTCTGATAAAGAATAATTTAAGAATATTTTATACCTCAAAGAGATAAAAATAATTTTTTTTTTACTAATAAATTATGTAATCCTTACAAAACAGTACAATCAAATGCATAATAATGCATATTACTTCTGTGTTTAGTTACAACTTTATTAAAAAGAAAGATTATAAAGTCTGATACAAACCACAACATTTGGAGTCTTGGCAAATACTATGAATAAATCTGCAATTTCTGCATTTGTAACCCAACATTTTGTTCCTTTGATGGTAAAACTACCATCCAAATTTTCAGTAGCATTAGTTTGTATTGATATCAAATCAGAGCCACTAAAGAGGATAAATAAAAAATGTTTAAATATTTGTATACAAAGCAAAAATTTTTACCATAAGAAAGACATATATATATTTACACATTCTTTCCCTGCAGGAAAATGCTAAGAAATGTAAGTTTATCTATCCGATTCAGATGGATGAAACACACATATATATACAGAGGAATCTCGATCTATCATTTTTCAAGGGACCGATTGAAATGAACGACAAATGCGGGAAAACGATAGATGCGGAAACATAATAAAGCAATATGATCGTTGGGACTGGATAAAATGAACGACGCATACGGAAAAACGATGGATCTGAAAACGATCGATCGAGATGCCACTGTATATATATATATATATATATATGAAGAATGTCTCAATAAAATTTTAATGTGATTCACTCTTTAAAAATTCAAACTCCTATTTCTGATTACTCAAGATACTGACCTCCCAGTTAGTTAGGGTAATAGACAGATCATGTAACTTAAAGCACCTTTTAGATTCCATTTGCAAAAAATTAATTTTAGGTTTCAAGGTTAATACATCATTCAATTTCATATATATAGTCTACATATTACTCCTAAATATGTCATAAGCTGCTTTTCTTCCTATTTTACAAAGCTCCATTCGAAATCACTATGCTGAAGCTGTGGTGGGTAAGGCCTAGAGTTCATTGTTGTGTTCTCCACTTTCCATGAACCTTCCTCGATCAGTCTTTACTGCTAATTTTAGACTTTCAACTGGCCATGACTTTTTACAGTATCACCTGTGCTGTATTGGCATGGTAGATAGCCCTGACTGTATCTTGTGTTCTTCAGGTGCTCTTATGGATTTTACTCATTCGACAAGCTGTCCTGCACTTTCTTTTTTGAACTGTCCTTCTGACAATTTTCATAACAAGGCTAGTTTTTATTTTGCTGCAGAGGGCTTATGGCTGATGTGGTGGCTGCCCCAACGTAGGGGAAAAAGAAAAGAAAAAAAAGCTTTTTTCCTTAAGAAATCAAAACAACTCACTAATTTTTTTTTCAAGCAGCAATTATTTAAAAAAAAAAAAAAAGTTTTTTCTCCAGCGGCAGATATATAGCAGCTAGAAAGCAAAGAGCCAGTTGCAAAATTTAGGTCCCGTCTATTGAAAAATAGATATACTAAACAATCAAAAAAGGTTTGCAAAGGTGTAAGAATTAAAATTAATAAATATAAGGAAGACCCAGGTAATTTTAGACATGTTAAAAAGATATTTTAAAAGCCTTGAGAAAGATTTACACTTTATGTCAGATATTTTTTCATTCAAATTAACATCAATAGTGTTTATTACAAACTAATATAAAACAAAAACTATTCAAATTTATCATGTTTTGAAATTTTTGTCAAACTAAAAAAGTAGCGTAACAGCAGAAATTTTCTTACAACTAGTCTTATAGTCTAACTGTGCTAGTTGACAAAGGTTTGGTTGAATAACACTTCTTTGGATGGTTGAAGAAGGAAAATTTCAAATACATTAAGTCCAATTCCTTTTTATGGCAGTTTTCAAACAAACAAAATTAAATGCATAGACTTCTGAACTACAATTGGAATGTATCAACAACACAAATGTTGAGACCCATTTTAGGTTTTCTACTCTATGAGTACCCTTGAATTATACTAATACATATATAATTCAGAGTTTATAAAATATACATTTATGTATGCACAAGATCTCCCCTTTCTCTCTCTCCCTCACATGCAAGACAGAAAATTGTGTCATAAACTTTAAACACATCACATCGACATAGACTCTCTGCCATAAGTAATTTAACTAAATGCAAAGATAATAATTTATTTTATTATACCTTTCAAGTTCTGAAGCACAGAAAGCTGCTATGCACTTTCCTGAGGCTAGGAGAGGCAAGTACTTATCTTTTTGCTCTTCTGTACCAAATAATAGAATGACCTAAAAAACAAAATTTATTTTAAAAGTAAAATTGAATGGTACAAATTATTAATTTTATATGATTTATTAAAATATACAATTAGAAGAAAAAAAGTATCAGCAAAAAATATTTTACAAAATTTAAAGTATTATAAATCTACCGAGAGAATGAAACTGGAATAATACAATTATTTTACAATAATTCAGTACAAATAATACTAACCCTAGAAGCAAGGAACTCATGGGCAGTAAGCATAGAATATAAAGACCAATCTAATCCAATAACTTCATTTAACCGTGTACAAGCTGTATATGACAGATCCAAACCACCTATAAATATTGAAGTAATTTTTTAAACAATCAGAATAATAGTGTTAGAAAATTATATTGATATGAAAATTCAACTTTTTAAAGTATGTTATTCCCAAAATTAACAAATTTTATAATCAAAGATAATGCAGCATAAATTACTAAAACACTTACTTATCTAATAAATAACAAGAAATAAAATCAGTTTCTATTTCAAGAATCCTATTAAATTGGAAAAAATATTTTTTTAATTTTAAGGCAGAGATAAATTTATATTGTGTAATGGGAATAAAAATTTGGAAATGAAATTTCTTTATACAAGGTCACTAACAGCCCAATGACACTGCACAAACTGAAATTTTCCCCTAAACAAAACCTTTGAGATGGTTGGTTTGGAGAAACTTTTGCAACATAAGAGCTAAACCAACTATAACATACTGCCTAGAGCCTATTTGCAATGGCTTCTGGCACATATACCAACCAAGACATTCAAACACATAAAAATTAAATGCATAGACTTCTAGTTCTAAAGAATAATGCCATAGCCATTTGACCATCATCCCTTTATGGCTAGATGAACATTCAAAGTATTTTATTTTGATAGGTAGAATTATGAGGGTAACGGTAAAAGTAATTCTCATAGTATATTGCTCAACTCAATGAAAAATTATCAGCACACAAGGTATTTGACTCAAAGTGTTACTATTTTATTTCAAAATAGTCATGGACAGAAATCAATGGACAGAAGTCAATGGACAGAAATCAATAGACAACTTTCAATTCAAGGAGTTTTCCAAAATGAAACAATAACAAAAGTTATAGATCAATCTGTAGATAAAAGTGCAATTCTTTTTAGGAAAGCAGTCACCTCTATGCTCTATGTATAGATTACTATGATTGCTATGGCACACAGGTTACGATGACACAAAAAGCAAAATGAAAAGATAGAAAAAGTGAACTATTATATATATATATATATATATATATATGCATACAAAATACTTCAAATTAAAAATTTTTTCAAAATTTTAATTACAATTCTGATCAAAAATACTCATTCTGATACAAAATACACTGCTGGCCACTGTAAATGCAACACCCTGAAGGAAACATGCAAATAACATGAAATTTACAACATGCATTAGCGGAGGTGAGATATGCAAATGATTAGAATTTCAGCGCAGACGCACATCACGCACGCCTGTGGCGCCACTTCAAAGCGCTATTTAATGCTTGGAGATTTCGACAATTTCAAGTTCGGCAATTGTGTTTTCAACAGCGATCATCTTTTGATCAAGTATCCGAGTTCGACAGAGGAAGGATAGTGGCCTACAGAGATTGTGGATTATCTTTCAGGGAAATCGGTAGTCGTGTTGGATGAAACCAAACAACTGTAATGCGGATATGTGATCGTTGGATGCAGGAGGGTACGACGGACCGGCGTGTTTGATCGCATCCACCTCAGCGCACCACTTCACGTGATGACAGGCAAATTGTGAACATGGCAGTGACGGATCGCTCAGTCACATCACGAACCATAGCACAGCACATGCAGTCTGTAACGCATCATCCAGTGTCTGCGCGTACCATTCGACGCCGTTTACAGCAGAGTGGTCTATCCGCAAGACGTCCATTGCTTTGTCTACCCTTGACGCAGAACCACAGACGTCTCCGCCACCAATGGTGCGATGACAGAAGGATGTGGACGGCAGAATGGAGTGAAATTGTCTTTACTGACGAGTCACACTTCTGTCTGCAACACCACGATGGTCGCATTCGAGTCTGGAGACACCGTGAAGAGAGGATGCTGAACAGCTGCGTTATGCACCGCCACACTGGTCCTGCACCGGGTATTATGGTATGGGGCGGTATTGGATATCACTCTCGTACACCTCTAGTACGCATTGCCGGTACTTTAAACAGCCAGCGCTACTTCTCCGAGGTGTTGGAGCCAGTTGTCCTTCCTTACCTTCAGGGCTTGCCCACAGCCATATTTCAACAGGATAATGCGCGACCACACATGGCACGCATTGTCCAACGGTCCTTCGTCAATCGCCAGATTGAATTGCTTCCCTGGCCGCGTCGCTCTCCGGATCTTTCGCCGATAGAAAACATGTGGTCCATGGTTGCTCTACGATTGACCCAGATTCCATCCCCAGATGCCACAGCAGATCAACTTTGGCAACGTGTGGAAGCTGCTTGGTCTGCTGTACCCCAAGAACTCATCCAAAGTCTCTTTGAATCAATGCCGAGGCGTGTGGCAGCGGTGATCTCCAACAATGGCGGCTACTCTGGCTACTGATTTTGGCAGGACCCACACTGCACAGAAATCTATAAATTTAATCATTTGATACTTGGTCAACATGTTATCTACAAAATAAATTTTGTTGTGATATCTCTTGTCTTTCTTGGTGTTGCAATTTGGGTGGCCAGCAGTGTATAAAATTACATTAACTGCAATAAATGATAATTAATAAAAATTGAGATTGAAATAGAATTTCCCAAATCATAAAAATATCCTGAGAGGGAAGTTAATATTAAAGAGGAAAACAAATAATTATTTAGAAAAGTATATTTTTGAACTGTAAAACTGACATACAACAATATTTTTTTACAAAAGAAAAGTAATGAAATGATTCCTTATTTCATTAATGGCTACATTTTTATTGTTATTATAAATATATCCTGAGTAAAGTTTTGCACAACAATCAGTAGCTTTCACAAAATTTCCAATGCAGAATTTGTATTAAATAAATAACTGGATGGAATGCAGTTCAGTCAACCACTTGACGACAAATTTTTTTGGAACTGTTAATACACAAAAAGGATAATTATAATAAATATTTTTAAATTAAGAGGAAATAGTAATAGAGGTTTGTTGAACAATTAAAACTGAACAAAATGTCCAGAGATACAGGGATGCATATTCATTATAACCTAAACTATCAAAAATAATTGCAATTTGAACTACATCCTTTCTATAGTTCAGACATTAAATAGATTTTTAAAGAATGAACTTTTCCTTTTAGTTCCTTTTCAGAAATTTCAAAGATATTGTGTATTGATATAATGCCCACCATACACCATATAAATATACTATTCAGCATTAAATAAAATTAAAATATGATTATAAAAATTTTTACGACAGACATAATCAAAAAATGTTTTCAGTACAAATGAATTAGAATTAGGCTTCAAGTTGAGAATACTTATCAGGTAAAATAATACCAATAAAAAAATATTTATATGAACATTTACATTTGTTTTAAACCTTTTTTTCTTTTATTACTTTTCTTTTCATTTAGACTTACCATATTTAGCTGGCATCATCCGACCAAAGATACCTAAATCTTTTAGATCTTGAAGTAAATCATCAGGTATTTTGCCAGTTTCATCAATTTCTCTAGAATTTACTATATACAAATAGATTTAATTATTAATGAAATAAAAATAAAAATTACAGCTAAAATTTTTTAAACTAGTTTTATTACTTAATTATAAGCATTTATTTAACAGAAATCAATGGACAAAGTAAAATTCAAAGGAAAACAACTTATAAATCATTACAAATTTTATTAAGTCTGTTTTATTGTACTCAAAGTACAGATAGAATATCTGTAAATAGAATACTTTGCTCTTATGTAAAAAGAAGCTATTTAAGAAATTATTAAACAATTAATGTAAAAAATCACAAATCTTGAAAGAATACTTTCCTACTATTTTCCAGGCAAAATATGAAAAAAAAAAAAGAAAAAAATATGAAACTGTATTCTAATAACACATAAAATTGGTCAGATAATTTTGTGTTATAACATTAAAAATAAAGGGAACATCATACAATGATTAACTTTATTGTGTATCGAGAGAGGGTGAGTTATAACGATGAAAATGTGATTTTAAAAACACTTACCTTTTTGAATATATAAATTATTAAGATATTTTACATATTTTTCCACTTCAGCAAGTTGTTCATTGTTCAGTATTTCAGGAAAATTTAATAATTCCTAACAAAAGAGAAACCATTAAATAAAAAAAATTACTTCTAGATAGTACAAAATAAACACATAATCTGGTATACATCAATTTAGATATCACGTAATTTAAAAGGCACAAGGGCATCAGGTGGAAACTTCAAGCTAAAAAAAAAATCTTTATCAGTCTCAAGACCTGATGTTCTTCTAAAGCTCATGTGCCGAGAGAATCTGATCGCGTCTCTCCCTTGTCTCATTGGGAATATTTAAGGCATAACACAAATTACTATGCTCACTGCTTAGTAATGTTCATTATACTTATCTAAAACAGGTTATTTTTAAGCATGTAAACATTTACATTATTATTCTTTTCTCATCCTGACATAGGTTCTCGAGGGCCTCAGGGCTTGTAAAAATGATTTATTATTGCTGTTGAGATAAGTAACAACATTAACATGATTCAGATTACCTATTTCTGAATTTAACATGAAAATTTTCAGTTTAGAAATGATTTGAAAATAAGGTTCCAGTAAACACCAATTTATAAAATTAGGGTGAAATTTATATTATATTTGTCTGATTTGATCTGAGAATTTACCATCCTATTTATTCATAATTTCATAAATAATAGCAGTTTAAAAGATAAAAAATATGTATTTATCAGTGGTGTAACTATAAATAAAACATAAATTATTTAATAAAAATATGATAAACATATGCACTGATATATTTATCATATTTTTATATGATAAATATATGCACTGATAAAAAATATATATATAAATGTATATATGATAATATGATATATATATAAATGTAATTATATGATATAATACATTTATATATATATATATATATATATATATATAAATGTATTACTTTTTAAAAAGTTATACAGCTATCTGACATCTGCTTCTAGGAAATGACTACTTTTCATAAAAAAAACTGCATGCACTGCTATAGACATTTCAGAGAGTTGCATGTTCCATTATGGACAATACTTTGAATGAAAAAGAGAAAGAATAACACATATTTAACAATGAATGAATCAAAAGTACTCAATTAATAGCAAACAATTTACTTACAGTATCAAATTTTCCGAAGAAAAAATTTTTCACAAATGGAGGTCTTTTCCACTTAGTTACACTTGGCCTACTAATCTGAATTTTTTCTTTGATAACCAACTCATCAGTTTTAGGATTTTCAGTAGAAAAGTTTTTGGAGAAATGAGAAGAACAAGTAGCTTTTAATTTATTATGTCTAAAAGCTTTTGTGTGCTTTATGAGGTTACAAAGTGCTTTTGAAGTGTTCATTTTAAACCTAAAAATGAAAAGAATGAATTTTGAAGACCAATAAATAGAAGAGAAATAAGAAATCATAAATACATTATAAAAATTCTATAAAACTAGAATTGGATAATAAAATTATTTCACTTTAGTTATAAATTGCAGTGTAAGTTTATGTATAACAATTTATGCCTGGGTCAGAATCACCAAAACTGCATGATTTCTTTCTGGAAAAGTTTAAAATTTTTCAATGAACAGAACAAAAGCTATAAGTAATGTAATATAAGTTATACTACTAAGTATAGCAGCATTAAGTATTAACAAAATTAATTTACACTCTTCATAGGATAAAACTTTATGTTACTTCTTTAAGAAGATGCAAGGACTGGAATAACTAAGACATATTAAGCACACTGTAAGAAAAGCAAAACCATGCATGTTAAGAAGTTAACAGTATACACTAAACAGTTGTTTCTCACAGTTTTCATTCAAGTTATGAGCAATCAGGAGACTGACATTCAAATACAGTGTCATAAAGTATGAATTTCCCATGTTTCTTTGAAACTAAGCTTCTGATAATATTTAAAACACCCTGTTCTCATACAGCATTCATCACTGTTTACTGTATCTCTTATTGAATTGAAATTCACATTTTTTTTTTTTTTAATTTTGACCTCCACAAAATGCACTTTAAAAGTATATTTGACCAAAATACATTTTTAAGAATGAAATGAAATACAAAATGTTTCTGCATCACCCTTTTTTTTTTGGTTAAATTTCATAAATATTATATGATAAAAACCCAGATCTAAAACAATGATAGTAGAATATTATTTTCATACAAAAGTAAAATTTTCATTATCATTCTAGTTAGAAATTAAAATTAAGTTCCTTTATGCATAATTTTAAGACCAAAACAACTAAAGAATTTCTTTTAGGTCTCGATTTATATAAGGTGCTAACAGATTTACTTGGTATTTTAGCATACAGTTTTTTCTATTAATTATGATCTAATAATTCATAATGATCTAATTGATAAAGTACAAAACGAAATTTTTTTTAATGTTATGAAAACCACCAGTAATTTATAGGAAAATATAAAAGGATTTCTTTCTCACTTTATTATTTAATAATCGATTTTAGGATAGTATAACGCCCAATAATCTAGTAATGTCTTCAACTTTTAATTCACTTTGTTTGGAAAATAAATTAACTCAGTTACATGCTGATGAAACAAATATTTTACAAAGCAAATACAGTAGACTGAATATGAAAATGAGCAATTGTGTGTCTTAAAACTGTATAACCAAATAAAACGCGGACGGGTCTAAACTGAGAAAAATCTCCATTAAATAACGTGTAGGATGTGTAAAGAAATTTGCGATAAAGAGATTTACAAATTAGAACTGACCCTAACTCTCTCACGTTACTTAAAATTACATTCCCTTACTATATAATGAGAGAAGAAACAAGCGAATCGAATTATCATCTACGGTACATTTAAGTTTTTAAAAAGAGTTTGGAAAAAAAAAAGGGTCTGAGCTGCGCTTCAAAACACATATACAAATTATTCAATTTCTATGTGACTAGACTAAGTAATTTAGTAATTTATATGAGACTTTAAAACGTACATAAGTTCTATGAAAATAATTAGAGTAATAAACACTCGATTAAAAGACGAATTCGTATTTTTCACGATGCAGTATGTAAACAAACCGCAACATGCTGTTTAGTACACGGTTAGGTTACAGGCAAATAAAATAGTTCAAGATAGGAAACAACACTATTGCTTTGAGTTTCAGCAGTGGATTTCTGCTTCAGTGGGCCCCTCCCCACAAAACAGTGGAGCTCAAATTTAAAAAAGAAAATCAGAAACAACCCCCTTTTTTATAATTTGTTGTGAATATATGATAAATATATGTAAGTACTGTACAACTCTGGGGAATTGAACCCTCACTGAGCAATCACTCGAGAAGCGTTCTTTTTTCACCAAGAGAGAAAAAAATTGACAAAAGTGAATGTCAACGGGATATCACTAGCTAATCATAGGCATTAAAAATTTCATTGCTAATCGTTTGGAGGCATATGATTGGTTTATTTTCGTCTCAACGTCATCTTTTCCTTAACGCAACGCAACGGACTCCTATGTGAACAGACCCTTACCCTTGCCAAAGACCAGGATATGGTGAGGAGGAAATTTTCATCAATTATTCCTATTTTTTTTGCCAAACATCGGCACTTGCCCCAGGGAAGATCTATCGATGTTCGAAAAACAAACGTTTTTTGCTACCATTGGGTGATGGTTTAGGCGAAGGAAAGGCAGTGTCGAGACTTCAAGACGATAGTGAATAAAGTAGCTTGAAGGGGAAAAGCGAGCAGTCTGGTTGTCTCGCTTCTGCTTCGGTAGAGTGTTGACGTACTTTTTTCTGCTGGTGTTAAGCCTCGCGTGTGAACCACGTGATTACGCAGATTTTGCTTTTCTTTTCGGTTACTTTTACTTGTCTGTGGCTTTACGGGGATTAATTAATCCTTCGTATGTGTGACGGGCCTGTTCTAGTGACAGCCTTTCATTACGGTACTAAATTGGATAACAATAGATTGAATCTTAACAACAAAATGGAAACTAAGGGCCAGTTCACATAGGAGTCCATTGCGTTGCGTTAAGGAAAAGATGACGTTGAAACGAAAATAAACCAATCATATGCCTCCAAACGATTAGCAATGAAATTTTTAACGCCTATGATTGGTTTATTTTCGTCTCAACGTCAAATTTTCCTTAACGCAACGCAATGGACTCCTATGTGAACAGGCCCTTATATGGATACAGAAAATACGGCGATCTCTAGTAGTGATGTGCTTCTAAATGGTGATATAAATGGATTCCGACCGGAACTGATTCCTGAAGTGATAAGACGACTAGAAGAATGCAGTGTGCGCATGGATTATAAAAATTACGCTGACCAGATCTCACGGATTACAGATTTCTTAAAGGACTTAAACCAAGGACTGAGTAGCTCTGGAAACGTCTATTATCGAGCGACGACGATATTGAGAGGTATGTGGCATTTGATTACTGAGTTCTGGTATTCATGTAGTGTTGACAGTATTAATATTATTTATCAGCATGTGGATATAAATATATTGTGGCCTATTAAACAGAAAAATCTAGGAAATTAAGTTTTAGTGATAATGATGTTAATGGTACTGAGAATATGAATAATGAAAGGGAAATTCCAATCCTGCTTGCTTTCCTCTTTGATTTCGGTACTCGCACCTTACGGACTTCGGACCTACCTCCCTTTCGTGTAACTTCCACTAACTTGTTTTTTTATCCCAATCATATTCTGAATTTCCCGTCTTCTAGTTTTTGAATTTTTTTTATTTATTTTATTATTATTATTACTATTATTATTTATTTATATAATTTCTTGTTTCACCTCTTGTTTAATTTCTCCATTATCATTTAAGTTAGCCATGCCACATTGGTTACTCGTACTCGTTCTAGTTAATTAGTTGATTTTTCAACTAATTAATTTATCATACATGCATATATATATATATATATATATATATATATATATATATATATATATATATATATATATATACACATATATATATATATATGTATATATATATATATATATATATATATATATATATATATATATATATATATATATATATATATATATACAGTTGGTTCTCTGTTTAACGACTTTCAAGGAACCGTGAAAAATCGTCCTTAAGTAGAGATCGTCCTTAAACAGAATTTGTGAAAAAATAACATTTCACTTCACACTTTACAGGTTTAGGACTGTCAATATATTTCTTAATATATTGGCGTGTTTAAAAATGTTATTTTTATTATCATCATTATTTTATTCACAAAAAGTTATTTTAAATTACATTGAAAAAAAAAAAGAATACAAACAATACATTAAATTACGTTTTAAAAAATTCAAAAAGTGTTGATTGCTTCATTCGCCTTGTTTTCGTTATTCTCTTTTTCAGATTTTCTAAAATGTTAAATGAGTCACCTTCAATTTTCGATGTAATATAGCGTCGGAGACAGGGCCGGCTTTATGCTTAGGCAAAGTAGGCTCCGGCTAAGGGCGCCATCCCATGATAAAAAAAATCGTACAAAATTAAAATTCGCCCGTCGGTATTTCGCCGACGAATAGTATTTTTTCTGCGCATGAGGCCTTATTTTTTTATACAATGCACCGCGGCGGCGGTAGACTAGATGTTATTCGCAGTCAATTTTGTCTACGCACGAAGGAAATTAATATTTAATACATACTCGACTCGAATTCGTAACATATTACAGAAAATATGAACTGCATACCGTATCTCGATGCATTGAACTACGGACTACGGCCCTACAAAACCTTAACCTTCCGAGCACTACGAATTTTTTTTCGGCTGAAAATTCGGTGGCCGAGTGAAATACACTCTGACTTTTATTGTAAAAATATAGAAGGTAAGTTGTAACTTATTTTATAGTTATGGATTATGCTATGCATTTTTTGTTTACATTTACTAAAGTACTTATTGTTTTGCGTTTTAGAATTATTTTCATTTGGATTCTTATTTGACAATTTGACTAATTTCAACATGTTTAAAAGAAAAAAACTGAGTGGTTCAGATAATAGAAAAAGTAAAGCCAAAAAAGATGTTATGTTTTATTCGTGGTTGTATGCTTAACTTATCTACTTAATTAAATTCTTTTCTCATAATTAACTTTCACTTTTAAGTTTTGCTGTGAAAAATGCCAGTGATCGTATAATAAAACATATCCCCATAACTAAATTATTTTCTCAAAACTAACCCCCCTTTAAGCTTTACTTAGAATAAAGTGCAACTTGTTGGCCCACCAAAAAGACAAACTCAAACATTCGCTACACACTAGAGTAGAGGCAAAATAATTCATTTATTTTAATTTCTATAATTTTAACATTTCTTCTTTTACAGTTTTTTCTAAATTTAATGACACACAATAATCTCCAATCATATTTTTTTTTTCACAAAATAAAACAATTAAACAAACATTAGCAAATTTCTGGTGGCTGGCGAATACCCCTAAAACGTAGAATCAAAACCTGTTTACTGTTTTTCTTTCACTTTACTTTTAACTATTTGAGCTCAATTCTAGAACAATTAATTTTTTAATTATAAAAAAATAATTTAACGATACTGTCAGACTCTCGTCTCCCATCCCTAAGTGGAATTGATGGACGTCAGTAATAGCGTCTTCAATGTGCCCAAATGAAACATAAACAGGTGTCGAACTATATACACCTTTGGGGAAGTGCGGCAATAGTTGAAAAGGACGAACTCATTTAGAATGATTAAGGAAACACAGCGGCGCACGTCACCTAAGGTAGGAACGGTGGACAATGAAACCGACAATAGGTGGTCTGCGTATGGTGGATAAAAAAGGCCGATTGTCGTTCGAGAAGGGGGAAGAGGAGGCATAAAAGAGAGACGCGAGTAACGAAAAGAAGAATAGATTCGGACTGTTGAAGGGTCAACACGCTTACGGCAGACGGGGAGCTCGAGGGACTTTGAAAGAATGAGCCCAGCTCTCACGAGTATTTTTAACGTTCGTCGGAACGAAACTTTGTAAATAACGTATTTATCCAAGATTTTAATATGTTAATAAACCTCTTGAAATAAGAGTTGACTCTACAATTATAATTCCTTCTACATGACAATGATTTGTCGGATCACGACGATAAAGGTTAACATTGGCGTAGTCGAATTAAAGAACGTGGGAGGACCCCAGCGATACGGAAGGTATCAGAAAAAGATGATCTAGAGTACGAGAGTGGTGATAGATCTTCAAGGAGACGCAGTTTCAAGAGAAGTTGGATTCCGAACGAGTCTACTGGGCACGACTTCAGCGACAGATATTTACTCGGCAACTGGTCAAGAAACGGGAGCAGAATCCTTGGACAGGAGAAATTCAAAGTCGGAGTAAAGTGTGCATCAACGACGTGGTTATATACTGAACTCTCTTGAACTGTGATCAAAGGGCGGCAGCGGAGAAAGATTAGAGTGACAGTTTTTCATCGAGGTGAAAAAGGGGTAAGTGATTCTATCTTTTCTCCCTGTGTATGAGATAGCGGTAGTAATTAGTTGAAGGAATCGAATTATTTTTGATAAGTTTTGAAGTGTTGATTCATGTGTATAATGATGGAAGTAATTTGTTGAGTTATTGAATTTTGGTAAATGGAATAACAATTTAAAAGTGAAAAAGTGTTATTTTGTATAACGGGAAATGTGTACAAGTGTTCGTACTAGTTATTAGTGAAAGTGATTTATAATTATAGTAGTTAAATGCTCGTAGAATTATCATAATTGTTGAGGTAAATAGTTCAAGATAAGTATAGTTGGTTGTATTTTGTTATAATAGCAAAAGCGTAGAGACGATTTGTTAACTACCAAAGTTAAAGGGTGATATTTATATAACGATAAAAGGAAAATCACCCCCTAATTGTTAATCGTGGTTGAGTCTAAAAATGGCATTCTTGGGGAAGGGACGTAAGGCCGATTTAATTAAGCTGGCTACAGAGCTTAAGGAAGTGGTCCCTCCGAATAGCACAATGTATGACCTAAAACAAATAATTCTAGGTAGTGAACGATATGAGGAAGGGTTTACGGAAGAGTGGTATTTCTCTATAATTAATGAGAGATTAGAACGAGAAAAAAGTGAAGAGAAACAAAGAGAAATAGAGGTAAGAATGAAGGAATTAGAGATTGAAGCAATGAGAATAAGGGAAAGTGAGAGACGTTCAATTTCAGGGTCTAGGGAAAGCATCGAAACGAGTAGTGGTAATTTTACAGAATACCTAAAAATTATGAAAGGGGTTATTCCTGAACCACCAATTAGATCCGAAGACTGGCCTTTTTTCTTCCAACAGACAGAAATGATGTTTAAATTATATGAGGTTCCAGAACAATACTACGGGAAAATAATTCTTCATAGTTTAAAATCACAGGTAAAGGGTTTAAGCACGATGTTAGGTAGTAAAGATATAGAGCACTATGAGAAAATAAAGGGCGTCATACTGAAGGAATTTCAAATTACCCCCTTACAACATAAAAAGAATTATGTTAACTGTTTGAAAAAACCGAACGAATCCTTTGTACAATTCGTGAATAGGGTGGGAACTGCCTTAGACCTATACATACAGTCAAGGAAAGTATCAACGTTTGAAAAGTTAAAAGAATTATTGATAGTGGATAAAGTTAAAGACCATTTACCTACGCATATCCAAGCACACATTTATCTAAAAGAAACAGAGTCCTGGTTGTCAGCCTCCGAATTGGCCCGGGAAATAGATAATTTCATCGTCGCAGTTCCGACTGGCCCGAACTATAATAAAGGTAGTTACAACTTTGACTACCGAATGAAAAATGAAACCCAGGATAGGAAACATAATACTGGGAATGGTAGTTGTAGTAATAACATAACCGGATCAAAATTTAATGCCTTAGTTAGAACGGATAAGAGAGATTCCAAAGTAGACCGTAAAGTAAATGATAAAAGATGTTTCTTCTGTGATAGTAAGAATCACTTTAAATATGAGTGCCCAAAAATGGATTATAACTCTAAACACAGAGAAGACCAACTGAGAGATAATTTTAAGAAAGGGGTTAATAAGGTTCAGGCCGTTACGGGAGAGGAGGAGGAAGAAACCAGTCCAGACGAGGAGGTCGTAGGAAATGCGGTATGCGCGCGCGTGAATATGAAGGGAGAAGAAAGTCCGTCTTTAGAGATGCAACCCTTAGAATATATATCGATTAGTATAAATGGGCGAAAGGTGAGGGCTCTGGTGGATAGTGGGTCTGAGATCACAGTCGTCCGTACGGATATTTTAGGCCAAAATGAGGTAGGAACCCAAGCCAATATTATACTCAGATCAGCGTTCGGTAGTGCAATTAGAGCACCGTTGAAGAAAATTGCCGTGGGGTTACCACTAGGTAACGAGGATATGAACGTAGTTCATAGAGAATTGTTATGTGCGGTGGTGGATTCGTTGGGTGAGGAGATGATTATTCCCCCCGGCACAGTGGCAAAGCTAAGGGAGCAGGATCGAAACTCGCAAGTAGGGGCATGTTCGCAAGTAACAAAAGAGAAGGAAAGTGAAATAAAGGAAAATATGGCTGAGGGTATAGATACTCAGGAGGAGGGTAGAAATAATAGGTTAGATCACGAGAAAGACTCAGTGGAGAGATTTAAAAAACAACAGGAGACATGTCCTACTTTACGACGGGAGTGGGACATGGCGAGAATGGGAAAAGGAAATTACTATGTTATGGATTCGCTATTATTTCATAAAGAAAAGGTTTTGGGAGAAACTGTCGGACAGTTAGTAATTCCGAAAGAAAAACGACTAGAAGTGCTCAGATTAGCCCATGACTCACCATTTGGAGGGCACATGGCAGCAAAAAAGACAATAGAAAGAATTCGGTACTCTTTTTATTGGGAGGGATTAAGTAAGGAGGTAAAGGATTATTGTAACAGTTGTGAGGGATGTCAATTGAGGAGAAAGGTTAGGACTGCAGATAGAACGCCGATTGTGCCAGTGGCTAGGCCAGAACTTCCTTTCCAAATCGTAAATATTGATTTGATCGGACCATTAGATCCGGCTAGCTCGGCGGGACACAAATATGTACTAACGTTAGTAGACCAACACACTAGGTGGGCGGAGGCAATCCCAATTAAATCACTAACAGCTAAAGCAACGTGTGAAGCGTTATTAGAAATATTTACCAGAACGGGTATTCCAAGTGTCATTGCCTCGGATAATGGGACAAACTTTAATGCCTCACTCACACAGGAATTCGAAAAGAGGCTAGGATCGAGCCCGAGATTTTCAACCCCTCTTTATCCTCTGGCAAATGGGCTAGTTGAAAGATTTAATCAGGTATTAAAGAACATGATCCATCACGTTATAAGAGAGGACAAGAGAGGCTGGCACAAACAACTACCTTACTTGTTATGGGCATATCGAGAAGTTCCCAACGGTACGACGGGAGTTGCTCCGTTCCAATTGTTGTATGGAAGGCAACCGGAAGGGCCATTGTCAATTTTAAAAAACACTTGGATGGGAAAGAACGGAAGTACACAACTGAACACGAAACCTCTTTCTAAATACCTACAAGAGGTAGGGAACAGACTAGAAAAAGCCGCAAGGGAAGCGGGAGCAATAGCCGAAATTCAACAGGAAAAAATGGCTCACTACTACAATCTGAGATCTAGCAACAAAAGATATAAAATGGGGGAACAAGTTATCGTATTAATAGCAGATTCGACCAATAAGTTATTTGCTCGGTGGAAAGGGCCAGGAACTATAATTAAACATAACCCCCCACATACGTATATTGTGGAATTACGAGATGGGACTAAATGTAAGGTACATCAAAATAAGATAAAAGAGTTCGTGAGTCGAATCAACGCCCTGAACATAATGTTCGAAGGAGAGGAGGAGTTTGGGGAAGTTGAAAATGTCCCCATTAAGGTAGATTTTAAACCCTTTGAGACGCTAAACACGCAAGTAGAACTATCACATCTATCAGAAAACGAGAAATTAGGGATAAAAAAATTATTAGAAAAATATAAGGGTTTATTTTCAGGAAAAATTAAACCTGCTTTGGTACACCCGCATAGAATTGAACTAATACCAGGGTTACCAAGGAAGAAACCCCACTGTTACAAGGTGCCCGAAATATATAAAAAGGAAGTAGATAGACAAATTGAGGAATTATTGGAACATGACTTAATTGAACCCTCCAGTGCAGAGATAGCACACCCTATCGTATGTGTGGCTAAGAAGGATGCGAGCATAAGACTGTGCTGTGACTTTAGGGCACTGAATGCTACCACTAAAATCGTAGCGTACCCTATGGCCCAGGCACAAGAGTTACTATGGGTAGCAGGCAAAGCCAAATGGCTCACAACCATTGACCTATTAAGGGGATACTGGCAAATTCCGATGGAGGATAGTAGCAAACAATTGACGGCATTTGCGACACATAACGCGATTTATCAATGGAAAACCATGCCATATGGGTTGGTAGGGGCAGCAAGCACTTTTCAAGCAACCATGAATTTTTTTTTAAGACCCCATAAGGATTATGCTCAGGCATACATCGATGACATAATTATATTCTCCAATTCGTGGCAGGAACACCTACAACATATTAATGCAGTATTTTCGGAACTAATAAGACTAGGTTTCTCGGCTAGACTAGATAAATGTAAATTTGCCAGGAATCAATTATTGTATCTAGGACATAGGATAGGCTCGGGAAAGCATGCCCCGGATTATTCGAAAATTGCCGCGATTAGAGAACTAAAAAGACCTGAAACAAAGAAAGACGTCCGTTCGGTATTAGGATTAATGTCCTTTTATAGGTCATATATAAATAATTTTGCAGAACTGAGTTTACCCCTTACCGCTTTGACAAAAAAAAATATCCCGAACCGAGTACCTTGGGACAAAGAGGCTGAGGAAGCTTTTAACAGTTTAAAAGAAAAATTATGCCAAGTAACATCCTTGGCAACCCCAGACATGGCCCGACCGTTTCAGGTTCACGCTGATGCATCGAATCGAAGTGTAGGCGCTTGTTTAACTCAGAAAGAGAAAGACGGTACATATAAACCCATCGCCTTCGCTAGCCAAAAACTAACAGAAACACAAAAAAATTGGGCACCGATAGAAAAAGAAGCTTTCGGAGTCCTATTCGGGCTAAGAAAATTCGAGAACTGGATTTACGGATCCCAGGTGGAAATAATAACCGATCATAACCCATTAAAATTCCTCACAGTAACAACTCCGAAGAGCCCAAAACTGACAAGGTGGGCTTTAGCACTCCAAAGATGGAATTTAACAATAACTCATCGGCCAGGATCAAAGCATTTAGGAGCGGATGCCATTTCTAGATTAGCCAGGGAAAACGACCAGTGTGGGGGTGAAATTCTAGGCCGGTCTTAACGGTTGGAGAATCCCCTTTTTTCTTTGGTGATAACTAATTTTTTTTGAATCCTAAGAAAAAAGGGACTAAATTTGTAAATATAATGGTGTTAAGAATTAAGGTGCATAAGATACGTGATAGTTATTTTTGTTTGTTGTTTGTTGTATGAACACTTGGTTTATATTTTTTTTAAGTGAAGAACTAAATTAATGTTAAGTATTCCCTAGAGATTTGGGGAAGTTTCATTAAAATATGTAAGTTTAACTGGTTAAGATTAAGCCAGGAAATTCCTAATGAGTGTGAAAAAAAAAAAAAAAAAAAAAAAAAAAAAAGAATCAAAAGTGTAATTATCTGAGAAATTCTTGCTTTAAAGATAAGTGATTGGTAGGCAAATAATTTGTTAGTGTTTAGGTTAAAGTAAAGGAATGAGCAAGAATTATAATATTAATTTTGTGTCAAGGCTAAGTGTGAAAAGTAATTTTTGTTACCTGTAAATGTTGTGGCTATCTCATATGCAGATGAAAACATGGAGTCAATTACTTGTAAAAATGTGTATTGTTGTGGCTACAAAGCGTCCCCGTCACAAGTTAAAAAGCGCAGTTATTACCCCATGTGTGCGCCTCGTTATCCTCTAATCAACAGGGACTGTTGTTCCAACGTGAAAACGTCTCAAAGGACTTTTTTCACTTCTAAAGGAAGGGGCGTATGTCAGACTCTCGTCTCCCATCCCTAAGTGGAATTGATGGACGTCAGTAATAGCGTCTTCAATGTGCCCAAATGAAACATAAACAGGTGTCGAACTATATACACCTTTGGGGAAGTGCGGCAATAGTTGAAAAGGACGAACTCATTTAGAATGATTAAGGAAACACAGCGGCGCACGTCACCTAAGGTAGGAACGGTGGACAATGAAACCGACAATAGGTGGTCTGCGTATGGTGGATAAAAAAGGCCGATTGTCGTTCGAGAAGGGGGAAGAGGAGGCATAAAAGAGAGACGCGAGTAACGAAAAGAAGAATAGATTCGGACTGTTGAAGGGTCAACACGCTTACGGCAGACGGGGAGCTCGAGGGACTTTGAAAGAATGAGCCCAGCTCTCACGAGTATTTTTAACGTTCGTCGGAACGAAACTTTGTAAATAACGTATTTATCCAAGATTTTAATATGTTAATAAACCTCTTGAAATAAGAGTTGACTCTACAATTATAATTCCTTCTACATGACAATGATTTGTCGGATCACGACGATAAAGGTTAACAGATACCTTCAGTCGACTGAAAGAAAAAAGAGAAGAGAAGAGAAAAAAAAAGAAAGGGATAAAATAAAAAAAAAGTTGGTCATCACTCGTCAGCCTCCGATAGCTCTCGGACTTCTGCGGGAGACATCTCTCAGCCCTTCCATCACACAAGGAAGCATCAGCGCTGGATCGGATAAGCAGTTGGCGGCTACCCGGGTCAAATCGGAACTGCTCCTCAAGTCATCCCCCTTCTTGGGAGAAAAAAAACTTTTCACCCCCCGAACGCATGCGCGCCGGAAGGCAGGACGTAGGAAATAGTTCTTATCCACGCCTTTTCCTGACGCCGTAAAAATCAGTCCACAAAGCACAACTTTTCACATTTCGATGGGTTGTCAACTGTAGTATTTTTTTTTTCTATATTGCGTAGCGCTGGTTTCTTGTTTGATTTTGAAGAGAACACTTGAAGACAGAGCAGCCCGCCGATAGCCGTCTTGTAACCTTCCGCGGGTCTCCTCTCAGGCTGGGCGAGGAATACGGAAAAGTAATCAAAATTCCTTTTCCCTGCGAATTCAATCTGTTTTCCCAACATCCTGGGAAATTGTTGCAATGCACAAGTAAAAAGAAATGGCAAAAGGGGAGGGTATCGAGTTACCCAGACATAGACTTGGGAAAGAAAGAAAACAGTTTAGGGAATACAGGATTTTAAGGACAGACAAAGGGGGTAACTTAGAAACTAATAATTTTTTATTTGTAAACTTGACTAAAATCCGCCAGCCGTCGCTCAGCCACCTTACTACATTTTAACTGTACCTACACACTTAAACACTTCTTTTAACATCAATAATTGTGATATAACAAAGATGCAGTTGCAGAAAAACATAAGAACGCTTTACAGAAGTTTTTAACTAAATCAAACGATATCGAATGCGAACCATCAACATCAAAAAGTTGCTCAACTAACTCAACATTCGCCCTTGATCAAAACGACGATATGATCGAAAATATTGAAAAGGAAGTTTATGAAACTGAGGTTATTTCAGAAAGATCTCAAAATGAAAAAAAATCTGAAAATGAAGGAAAAATTGAAGAAGCACAGAAAGAAATTTCGGTACAATTATTGAAAGATTATGAAGATGTTGGAAAATGGCCACAGCCAGAAAATAGAAAGTCCATAATAGACATGTTGGTAAGAATTGGACCTGTGCAATTAATAAATCACAAATTTCCGAAGGACGTAAACACCAATAGAAAATTTTTGTCAACGAATTATTTTCGAATACTTCCTAACGGTGAAAAATATCTTCGAGACTGGTTAGTATACTCTAAATTTCTCGATGTGGTACATTGTTTTTGCTGCAAATTATTTTCCAAGGTCCAAGTAGCAATAAACCAGGAGGGTTTAAAAGATTGGAAAAATATTATCAATAGATTAAAGATACACGAAACAAGTAAAGAACATTTAAATTCCTATAATATCTGCAAGGATTTCGTAAACAGAATTAATCATACCTCAACAATCGATAAAATGCAGCAGAAACAAATTAATGAAAATACGAAATACTGGAGAAGTATTTTAAAGAGAATTTTTTCAATTATTAAATTGGATGGAACAGAAAATTTACCTTTACGTGGTACATCTGATAAGTTGTACACAGATAATAATGGAATTTTTTTGAAAATTATAGAAGTTTTCGCGGAATTCGATCCTCTTATGAAAGAGCATTTAAGAAATTTTTTAAATAAAGATGTTAATTACCATTATTTGGGGAAGAATATCCAAAATGAAATTATATTTCTTTTCAACGATATAATTAAGGAAAGTATAGTCAAGAAATTAAAAGAAGCCAAGTATTATTCTATAATTGTTGATTGTACACCAGATCTTTCACACATTGAACAAATGTCTTTAATTGTCCGCTTTGTTAAAATACTTCCCTCCGCAAATGAAAATGGAGATTTTTTGGAAATCTCAGAACATTTTTTAGGATTTATTGAGATTAACAACAGTACTGGCAAAGGAATGACGGAGAAAATATATGAAATTTTGAATAAAAATGAGATATCTTTAAATGATTTAAGAGGACAAGGATACGACAACGGCGCAAATATGCGTGGAAAGCATAATGGAGATCAAAGCCGTATACTGACCACATATCCGAGAGCATTTTTTGTACCATGCTCAGCTCACTCTCTAAATCTTGTAGTAAATGATGCAGCAAATTGTTGTGCTGAAGCTGTGTCCTTTTTTGATAATGTACAGCGCCTTTACACGTTTTTTTTCTGAATCTACACAAAGGTGGGATATCCTCAAGAAACATGTAAAATTATTGACCTTAAAAGGTCTTAGTGATACCAGATGGGCTAGTCGTTTAGAAGCTTTAAAACCAGTAAGATATCAGCTTGAAGAAGTAATGGAAGCATTGGAAAGTTTTTTGAACACACAAGAACCAATTACCACTGCAACTATTGCAAAAAATAAGTCTGATGCAAAGGGTCTGTTGAAAATTATTGGCAATTTTAAATTTATATGTTCATTAATAATATGGTATGATATTTTAAACAACATAAATATTTCAAGTAAAACTCTTCAGAACATAAATTTAGATTTAGTAAATGCAAATTTCCATATAAACAGTTCAATTTGTTTTCTTGAAAAATATAGAAGTGAGGAGAAATTTGAAACTATTTTGTTGGAAGCAAAACAAATTGCAACTAATTTAGATATCGACCCAAATTTTGAAAAAAATCGAATTCGCAAAAAAAGAAACCTTTTTGAATATGAAGGCAATGACGAAATAGGATCTATTGAAAAAGACAATTTTAGGATTCATTTTTTTATAATATTCTAGACACTGCTATAAATGCGTTAAAAGATCGATTTGAATTATCTTCCAAACATACTGACAATTTTAATATTTTGTATATGATTAAAAAATCTAAAGAATGGGATGACACAGTTCTTATGAAAAATTGTATGGATTTGGAAATTCTGTTAACCGATAATGAAGAGAAAGACATGAGTGGATTAGATTTATTTCAAGAAATAAGATATATACAAAATTTGTATCAATACAAAGAATTGCCAGAAAAAATTTTGGAATTTATATGCAAAAATAAATTAACTTCCTCACTTCCTAATTTGTTTATTGCATTACGTATTTTATTAACATTACCGGTTTCAGTAGCTAGTGCTGAACGAAGTTTTTCAAAGTTAAAGCTAATAAAAACTTATTTAAGAACATCGATGACACAACAAAGATTGGATGGATTATCAACGATGTCAATTGAGCGCAAACTTTTAAATGAAATTGATTTAAGTGATGTAATTGATAAATTTGCTATTGTAAAAGCACGAAAAGATCATACTTAGTTGTATTTTATATTTTAATAAATCATAGTTTTGTTGCAAATTTTTTTCCCTTTTATTAAAAAAATATTTCATTTGAAAGGGCGCTCTTAAGAAATTTTGCTAAGGGCGCCAACCAACCTCGAGCCGGCCCTGGTCGGAGAACATCTAGAGCAGAAATTGCATCTGTGTAAGACGGTGGCAGTGTCTCGTTTTCAGTGTCTTCAACTTCACATTCTTCGTCTGACACTGTGTTTTCGTTTACAATATCTTAATAAATTTGTTCTACATTTCTGAAATCTGTCGTTAAAACATATTTATCACAATTGTAGAAATCTTGAATTGAAACATCCTCATCTTCAACAAGACTTCTCCATTCTTCAGGGGTAATGTCATCTTCGTTGATTTCTACATCCGTACTTTGCAGTTCCATTACAAGGTATTTGTGAATTCCAGCAACTCGAAAGTAGTTTTTTATTGTGGATGAAGAAACTTCTTTCCTTGCTGATGTTATCATGTGCATTGCTTCCAAGATTGTAAATTTTCTAATTTTTATACTGTCAGCCAAATTGTTTATTAATTTCATAATTAAAGACTTTCTGTAGTATGCTTTCACACTGCGAATGATACCCAGGTCTAATGGCTACAACTTACTAGTGCAATTAGCTGGTAAGAAATGGATAGTCAAATTTGTCCAGGGATATTTGGAGTATGTGCAGTGCATCGGTAGATTAAAAGTAAAACTTTTCACTTTTCTCGATGCATTTTTGCATCAAATTTTCTAATCCAGTCAATAAAAATTTGTGATGTCATCCACACTTTATTGTTATTGCGGTACTCACAAGGTTTCCTGGTGATATTCTTAAAACACCTTGGTTGCTTTGATTCGCCTATAACTAGTGGTGGAAATTTCTCAGATCCATCCGAATTAGTGCACAGTAAAACAGTCAATCGTTCCTTACTGTGTTTTCCACCAAAACACTTTTCGCCCATATACGTTAAGGTTTTATTAGGCACCATATTGTAGAATAGGCCCGTCTCATCTGCATTGAATATGTTCTTCTCATCATATCCATCTAATTTCCCCTTCAGCACAATTTTCCATTCATCCACTATTTTTTCATCTACGGAGCCACTTTCGCCAGATATGCTTTTAAATACAAGCCCGTATCTTTCTTTGAACTTTGTTAGCCAACCAGCCGAAGCCTGAAAATTTTGCATTCCAAACTTTTCTGCCAGAATAATATTCTTTAAATATCACTCCGGAAATTGGAATGTTAGATGCTCTTGCTTGATGAAACCATTGCAGGACTGCCTTCTCAAACTCTTCTGATCGGCCACATTGAATTTTCTGCCGTATGGATTTGGATCTCAAACCAAATTTTTGTGCTTCTTCAAGAATTTTCTCTTTGCTTGCTAAAATGCCTTTGAGAGTAGACTCGGGTAGCTGAAATTGTCTTGCGAATTGGACTTTTGTTATTCCAACACTTTCTTCCCAGTTTTCAATAATTTTCCCTTTTTCGTGTAGCGTAAGATGCTTTCGCTTTGATGCCATTTTGCTCTTCTCACCTCGTATTCGTACTGGAATGAGCTCCTACACCCAACCATGAATTGAGGCGGTGAAAAGCAAAGTGGTGTAAGTCAGTAAGTAAAGTGGTGTAAGTCAGTAAGTAAAGTGGTGTAAGTCAGAAGCGTTTTACTGCAAAAACTACAAAAATTCCACTATAAATTGAACAAATTATTATTCATAATAATTACTATAATATTGCAAACAATAATTATTTGCAATTCCACTATAAATTGAACATGGAGATTACATATTTGCCCTCAAATGAAAAAAGTTGAAAATGTGATTTACACCACTTTGCCTTTCACTGCCTCAATTCTCTAAACAGCACGTGTTCATGTGAACACGTACTTCCCAGAAGGAGTGAGAGAGGGGTGCTTTTGGACAGTTTGTAAATCACATGACAACATGGTAGGTACGATAGAGTGATTCCACACCCGCACTAAGAAATTCGATCCACCAGGGAAGAATGTTCGATCTTCCGAGAAACAGTAATCCCCCCTCCCCCGGTTTTTTCCACTGCAACAAGTCACATGGTGCATATACATTGGTGCAGAGTTCTCTGCATGTGCCTTGGGGAATCCAGTGATTTATGTTCACTTGATTTATGTTCACTCTGTACTCTGTATATGCGTTGATCGCCTCCTCTGGCGGTTCGGATGCATAGCATCAAAGAAAGGGCGGGGGGTCAGCGGGTCAAATGGTGTCGATCGGGGTCGGGGGAGACACCAGATCAAAGAAACTCGTGGGACCTTGGGGGCGGGAATGGGGGTGGTTCTAAATACCGTGACTAATGTTACCGTGACTAATGTGATGACAGGAGTCGGGGGTCTGCAGGCAGAGAACTCTGCACCAATGTATATGCACCATATGATTGCAACAAACATAAAGGAAATTCCAGGTCTGTTTTTGAAACCAAACTCCCCCACAGAAAGTAACCCTCCAGTAGATAAAATGTTGAAGAAAAAATCGTCGTTAAATAGAAACAAAATCGTCTTAAAATAGAATTTTTTTACGTCGGAGGGACCGGGACCGGGAAATATCGTCTTTAAATAGAGATCGTCGTTAAGTAGAGCGTCGTTAAACAGAGAACCAACTGTATATATATATATATATATATATACTATATATATATATATATATATATATATATATATATATATATATATATACATATATATATATATACATATATATACACTCATGGACAAAAAAATTAGCTCACCAAGAAATAATTGCGGGATCGTAACGAAACTTGCAATGAAGGTACATGTCGGGGAGATATGCAAATGATTAGAAATGCAGCGTGATTGCGCATTATGTATAGCCGGTAGAGGGCGTTGAACATCGTACTCTGTGGAGTATAAAACAGGTAACCAAAGCTTGTTTGAGTGTGCTGAATCATTTACAAAGGAAGAGCTGAGATAGACATGCCATTACGCCGTGTTCGAAGACAATATAAGCAGTTGTCGCAGTTTGAGAGGGGGAGAATCGTCAGGATGATGGAAGCTGGGTGGTCAGCTAGGCGAGTAGCTCGTCAATTAGGCCGCTCTGATTGTGTTGTGAGGAGGTGTTGGGACCAGTGGACCCGAGAGATGTCATGTACACAAAGACCAGGCTCAGGACGCCCTCGACAGACCAGTCGTCGAGAAGACCGCCACATCGTAAGAAATGCACGCGTACAGCCAACTGCTTCATCGGCCGCCATCCAGGCACAGGTAGCACCTTCACTAGGGGCCTCTGTGTCTTCTTGAACCATACGAAGGCGCCTGGCTGAAGGACAGTTGGTATCGCGGCGCCCATTACGTGTGCTGCCCTTGACGCCCACCCATCGACGCCTCCGTTTGGAGTTTTGCCGCGCACGAGGAAACTGGACTGCAGCGGAATGGAACCAGGTCGTCTTTAGCGACGAATCAATCTCGGCAGTGATGACAATCGTGTTCGTACGGGGAGAGCCCGTGGTGAACGCTTCAATCCTGCCTTTGCTGTACAGCGACACATCGCTCCCACAGCTGGTGTGATGGTATGGGGTGCCATTGCCTACAATACACGGTCACCCCTAGTATTGTTCCGTGGCACCATGACAGCCCAGCGGTATGTTCATGAAATCCTGCAGCCACATGTGTTGTCACTCATGCAACGGCTCCCAGGAGTCATTTTTCAACAAGACATTGCTCGGCCTCATACGGCAAGGGTGTCACAAGACTGTCTCCGCACTGTTACTACCCTTCCTTGGCCTGCCCGATCCCCAGATTTGTCTCCAATCGAGCATATCTGGGATCATTTGGGACGACGAGTTGGGCATCCCACGAGTTTGAACGAACTAGAGGCAAGGTTACAGCAAATATGGAACGAAATGTCTCAAGACATCATACAGAACTTGTATGACTCAATGCCCGATCGTATCGCATCGTGCATTCGCGCTAGAGGGGGTCCAACGGAGTATTAACTCCTCCGTTCTTTTGCCTTTTTCTCTGAAATAAATTATCCCTTTCCTTTGATTTTCTTATCATTTACTTATATCAAAGTAGTCATTACGTATGTAAAATTTAGTTTCATTTTGACGACTCCTTCTTGGTGCGCTAATTTTTTTGTCCATGAGTGTATGTCAATACGAGTAACGCTGACGCTGATGTACGCGGTGGGAACAGGCCTTAATACATCATCTCGTATAAGTGAACTTAGCTTGAAAATGCTATAACTTCCCTTTTGATTGGTACCCCTAGACATACATCAAATGGTCCCTTTCTGTGCTACCAAACAGAAAGCGTGAGACCCGATTGCAAACATGTGTAACAGCCATGCAAAGAGCCATGGGCTGTTTCGTTTGATTTTGTGGTTGTAACCGGTTAGAAAAAGTTTTGGACCTAAAGTTAGGAATCATAGTTTATTGCGTTTATAACGCTAAAGAAAGGGAATAAAAACTTTGAGAAATATTTCCTCTCGAAATTTTAGCACTTTGCCTGTCTTGTCACCTTTGTGATTAATTCTTACAAAAAGGAGCTAGACACGCAGTGGGTTAAGTTAGGCTAAATGAATTCTGCTCTTCTACCCTCACAACAGTGTTATATCAATAAATAAAGGTATTAACCAACTTAAGTCGCATATTTTAACTATCTAACATATTTTCTTGAGTTAAGACTGCATATTTCTCATTAAAAATCAACATATAAAATATTCAGGGAGATATCTCTAGTAGACTTAAAATAAAAATAAAATCTACGTTACATTAGACATTAAACTTTATTAGCTTTAGTAAATAAAATCATTATAACCTTGAATTTTATCAATAAAACGAATTTTAATTAATGATATAGATAACCGGCAAATAATTTCTTGTTTTCGTGTTTAGTAAATATATTCTTGAATACATTAAAAAAAAACAACATTAAGGCTGCTGTGTACTAACCCTATTGGATTCTCTCACCTCAGTGTTAACCTATGGAGAAATTCGACAAGGATACGTCGGCCACAGCGTTTAGCTTATACGACAAATGTGAACCCAAAGGCCAGTCGCTGCGTAGCAATTTCTGCAAACTCAGCCGAGGGTGAATTTCACCTGTTCGGGTAATTTTTATGGGCCTGGGCGCCGGACGGACAGTACAGATCTGACGACCAATTGGGGCAACCCGGGGCCCTTAACCTATGGAGATAATTTGCCTACTATTTACAGATACATAAATGCTGATAATCATATAAAAATGGTATTTTTAGATAGCCTAAACTTTCCTGCACCTCGCACCAAGATTCATTTTATAAATTTCGTCCATCAAAGGAATTTGAGCGTTTAAAACACACTACACCAGATTTTTCCCGAATAATTTAAATTGAAAATATTATTTGCATTTTTTTAAACGAAAAAAGCTCCAAGATGTAAAATTTTTTCTCTATTACACAGTACAATTAAAAAAAAAATCTTTAAATCCAAGTCGGCAATTCTCGGACAAATTTTCACCATAGGTTTTAACATAAAGGTGAGCGAATCAATAGGGTTAATACACAGCAGTCTTAATAACAGAATGTATCAAATGAAAAGCTGTGAGTTAAATTGACAATAACCGCGTTTACTTTACAGGTCATACATTTTTTAATAAATTAAGTTTCATGCAAACTAGCCACGGATATCAATACCAACGCTACCGCAATTCTAATGCTACGCAACGTTTTCATTATCGGTATTTGACTTTGATGTTATCGTTGTTTATTCTTTTTTTTTTTTGGGGGGGGGGTCTCAAATATTTATACAGATCAAACGAATGAAGAATTTTGATAAACATTGCTCTTTTCACCATTTATCATATCTATTAATCCTTTAGATACGGAACTACAAAAAAGTGTTTAAGTGCGAAAAATAAAAAAATAAGATCGTATCTCTAGTTTTCCTTTCATGAAAAACAAATTCTTTTATATCAGAAGATGGAGAGATAAGGGAATAAAAAACGAGCTTTATATTTTTTAACTCTCTATTACACAGATTGTAACAGATCGCGAAAAATAGCTTCAGAGATAATGATGAGCAATCTTTTGATCTATTAAGAATGATATCTGGGTATTTAAGAAAGTTAAAAAATTATGTTATTCTAATAAAAAAAAACAAAAAATAAATGAATGAAAAATGCCTTCTGAAGAAGATAATAGCATATTTAAGAGATGTTAAAGAAATTTGATCCATATGTGAGATAATCATCAGTGAGTTTCTTTCTTTTTATTCCTAAAAGACCATATTCACATATAAGCTGAAAGAATTAGGGAGACGTATGAAATATCATACATGGCTCTCTCTCTTTGCAATTGAAGAGAGTACCGAGGTACCACTGTATCTCTCTCTCTCTATATATATATATATATATCTTATATATATATTTCTTCTGTCCGTGTGTATGTAACTGAACCCCTCCTAAACGACTGGACTGATTTTTATGAAATTTTGTGTGTGCGATTAAGTTGAATCGAGAATGGTTTAGATTCACAATTTGATCCGATAGAAAATGTTTTTATATTTTTAATTAATTAATAAAAAACCAACAATTTATAAGGGGGTGCGTCCGGTAAATGGAAGCTGTTACAGTTTGTGGAATCGGCCCTCTGGATAATGGCGTCCACGTTAGGTTTAGTTAGCAAACAGCGAGCGAAAAGATAAAAATAAAGAAAATCAAAAAGTTTCAAGTCATATATTAAACCAGAATAATAAATGAAAATAATAATCTTTCAAATCAGATTTTATACTCTAAAAGGGATCAGATCTAACGGCATATTGATACTCTCGACACGCGATGAAAATTCGAATCAACCACGCTAAGTGACACGAGATCTTTTTTAATCGCTACTGCAATCCCCCTCGCCTATATCTTTGTGTCTATTGAAGAGCTAAAGACTAAGCTTCTATCCTGCTAACTTATTTCTGACTAAAAACTCCTCTGATATGTATAATCACCAGCTCACAACAACTTTCCAATAGCGAATATGTTTCACTTTACTCATTAGAACACCGTGTCATCGTGGCGTATTCGGAAGGTCGCCAATTCGGAAAGTACCATTCTCTCGACCCGGGTTCGAATCCAGAGTTGTGTAAATTTTGCTAGACCAGTTATTTCAGCTTTTTTTAAGGCTTTTTTATTTCAGCTTTTATTTTATTATTTTTTTAATTATTATTTTATTTTATTTTATTATTTTTTAAAATTATTATTTTTATTTATTTTTATTTTTTTTCAGCTTTTTTTTGATGAAATATGGAATATAGCTGAAATCTGAGGAGTTTATTATACACTTATACATTTTTTCATATTATTAATATGTATAACATTTTGTAAGCTTTTTTTCTATGTTATTTATACTGCGTTTAATTTTTTAATGGATTTTTGTAGGTTTATTATATATTTATATATTATATTTTTTTTATACTATGTTAATTTTTAAATTGATTTTGGTTAACAAACTTTATAAAATCCCGGGCATCGCCGGGTACTTCAGCTAGAATTACAATGTTTGAACAGAACAACGTCTGTCGGGTCCGCTAGTATATATATATATATATATATATATATATATATATATATATATATATATATATATATGTGTGTGTGTGTGTGTGTATGTGTGAGTTATTCCAATGATGAAGTAACAAACAAAAATCGCAGTGTATACTTGTACGGGCGAATGTCACACAGATAAATATCTGCCGCATCTATATCAGTATATAAATACACTATGTCACAAAAAATTATATGCACCCAGATGGAAACGAGCTACTATCACGAAACTTAACATGTATGTAGTCTATGAGGAGATAAGCAAATGATTACAAATTCAGATGAACAGACCATTTTATTAAGAAGATATGGCATAAAAAAGGTTACAAATCAGTAAGCAGTAAATCCACTCTGGCAGCTATACAAGCCGAAACACGGTGTGGCATCGAATCAATGAGGTCACCTATGACCTCCTGCGGAAGATCATGCCATAATCTTTGCAACTGGGCAGTTAATTCCCCAGTATTCCGGGACGGCTGCAGTTGCCTTTCAAGCACGTCCCAGACGTGCTCTATTGGCGAAAGGTCTGGTGACCTGGCAGGCCATGGGAGTACGTCATATCCTTGAAGACATTCTTGGGAGAGTCGCGCAGTATGTGGACGAGCGTTGTCTTGCTGATAAATAACACCTGGGCGACTTGATAGCATAGGCAGTACAACTGGCGTTAAAATCTCGTCCACGTAACTGCGTGCCGTCAAAGTGCGTTGAAGGACGACTAGAGGTGATCGTATGTCCCAACAAATCGCTCCCCGCACTGTCACACCTTGTGTAATCGCCGTATGCTTCTCGACAACAAAAGCCGGATCAGGCCGGAGGCCTGGCCGCCTTCACACGCGTATGCGCTGGTCAGCAGCGTTGAGACTGAATCGGGATTCATCGCTGAAGATGACACGCCTCCAGTCGGTCATACTCCAGCTTGCCCGAGGTCGGCAAAAATCCAATCGACACTGCCTATGACGTGGGATCAGTGGTAGGCGTCTTAATGGACGTCGGCTCCTTATACCTGCATCGGCCAGTCGTCTCCGAATGGTTTCCCTTGATACCGCCGGATGTCTGGAAGGTGGTAAATAGCGTCGAACCGATTTTAGCGACGTTGTTGGTGCGGACATGGCCGCTATTATGATTGTGCGATCCTCGCGAGCATTTGTGTTCCTGGGACGCCCTGACCCTCCGCGACGGTAGACTATCCCTTCCGTGATCCATTGTTGTCAACACCGAGGAACTACCATATCGCTCTGACCGAGGTGGCGGCCGATACGCCTGTTCGACCAACCTGCTTCTCTGAGGCCTTCTATACGCCCCCTCTCAAAGTCCGAAAATTGTTCGTACGGTCACCGGTTACGTCTCAGAGGCATCTCTAGTCACAATACCGTCCATCCAAGTCGACAGATTTGTTTGAATAACCCTATGACACGAGCAATCAAACTCTTTTTTCTTTGCTTTTAAACTCTCCCAGCTGCGCATCTCATATGCACATAGCGCGCTTACCCTTGTCTCATTAGCGTCGAAATTTTAATCATTTGTATATCTCTTACCAGACTACATTCCTGTCAAGTTTCGTGATAGTAGCTCGATTTCTTCTGGGTGCATATATTTTTTTTTGAGACAGTGCATATGCACATGCATAAATTACTCCAAAGTTCTAATGTTGAAATTGTTAAAAACTAAACAAGACAGACGAAAGAAGTGTGCAATTAAATCTTCTGCACTATACAGATGGTTCTTTCCTGAATCTACACGTATAACCACTCTTTTTACGACCAACTATTGAACAAAGCATTAACATCCCATTTTTCCCCGGTTAAGACTTTTAATCCAGTGGAGAAAGCAAATACCTGTCTGTGATTAATGCATCAAGAAATCAATCTTAGTAGATTAAAAAAAAGTAAACAGCCGAAAGGAAATTACTTCTAATTTCTCGTCGGGAACATTGCGATTTTATAGATTTGCCCGTAAAGTGGCTCCTGATGAAGATGAGTGAATCAAAACTCTTTTTCTCGCATTCCTCAAAAGTGTTAGGTTTATTGGTTAATAATTATTTTGTATATAAATGGCATAAAAGTTAATACATAAGTAATACATTAGTTTGCTTAGTAAATTTAATTGCATAAATTTCTACATAATAATACCAACCTTTATGAACCCATTTTCCAGATTTTATCTCTGGATTAGCTTATTCGCGTAAATAGCTTAACTTCAAAAGATAGACATAAATGCATAAAAATATCACATAAAATGCAACCTATAAATAATTTTCAACCAAAAGTTTAATACTTCATTTATTTAATAATGGGAATTAATGAGGAAGTTGCATGCAGCATATCACATCTCAAATCTTGTTAAATCGAAGGGAAAAACGTCAGTAGTAAAATCCACAGATTACCCCAAGATAACACAACTGCAAATACGCTGCTTTCAAATGATGTTATATTTTGTGAAGATAAAATTTGTGAAATTGTAACTAAGGACGGGGCGTGCTTGCGTGCGACCTGTCAGGAACAGTAGCTCTATTATTGCAGAGGAAAGGCGTAACATCCGGTTAATCAGCTGGTTAAAAGTAGCAGAATACGAATAAATTGCATAGATTACTAAAATTCATATGAAAAACACATGCATAAACAATTGCATCACTGTAAATGATGGCATCAAAGCTCCACGGGTAACACAGAGGGCACTCATTTACTGTTCTTCGTATTTCGCGTGGTTGCATCAGTGGCGTAATATTGAAAACTGCCTTACTTAAGTAACATATTTTTGAAAATTTAAATTTCATTCATTTTTTTTTCAAGTTGTCCTGCATTTGTTGATTTTCAAGTTGCATTTGATTTGCCGATTGCCTAGCTCATAGTGTTTCTATAATGAGTAAGTTTTAGATTTGTTCATATTTATTTATTTATTTATTTTTTTAAAGCATATTGGTAAATTGACTTGAAATCCAAACCGGTTCCGAAATATTAGTTTCGCATCCCACTTGCACCTGGAAGTCCCTCTCCAAATGGAAGTTGCTGATTTCTTTCTTTCATCGTGTTTCACTTGCGACTGCGGTCACACTTGTGGTTTGGCCCCTTTCCTCTGGACTGTCTTAATTATACGACCTTTAAGTGACTTTTAGCGCGTTTATAGTAACAGAGTCAGTCTGTTTATCTTGAACGAGCGGTGACAAACCATTTTAGTGTACGTGGCAAGTCAACACGTTATGAAAATTCAATGTGACACGGTCAAAATGAACTGGAGAAGTTCAGAGTGTATAGATACAGAACATTCAAGTATACATTCATACAGAACATTATCATTGTGGCATGACACAAAATTGTATTCAATCCAAACAAAAATTACTTATAAAATTCAAAACTATTTCTTTCATTATATGTAAAGAATCAATGTGATTTTTTATTACCATGTTTTTATTAACTTGCTTTCTTGTTTGTGTGCTTGTCAAGTACAAATCTTGCAATCGATTTTTAACTAACTTCCCAACTAGCTAGATATTTGAAACTTTTAGAATAGCTCAGAACACGATGACAATGCATTTTTTAAATACTTTTAGCCATCTTTAAGCAGAATTAAATTAATTTTCAGTTATTCGCAGTTAATTTTGTTTTGTAGACTGGTGCAGCCATCTATTGACCGGAACGGGAACGAAAAGTTAAATGCAAGTTAACTTCCAATTAACTTAATTTTCTTTCAAGTTGATGGGATATTTCATTAAAAAAATTTTAAAAAAGTAATTATTAATACATAGATTTGTCAAGTTTAAATGATTCAACAGAAAATTTAAAAACATGGTATATAAAAAGTTCTTTTTATCTTGTAATTATGTATTTTTTTATAATCAGTTTTTCATGTTTTGGTTGTAAATTAGAAATTCCCAAACGTAGTAAACTGGCAAGATGTTCATATGTTAGCTGGTTCTGTTCCTTTTTTAGACATATTGAACGTTGAGAAACTTTACTCGCATTTATACGTTGTGCCAAAACGAGAAATATATCTTTGAGCAGCCAGGTGATGGCCTAATGACTAGGGCGCTGGCATTCGGTTCAGATCCTGTGGGTTCGAGTCCCAATGTTGGCATGGATATTTGTAGCCATTCGGAATTGGCTTTAAACTGTAGGTCCCGGCATAATTAGTCCTCGTGTAGCAAAAAGTTGACCGCGGTGCTACAAACCAAACCAAACCAAACCAAATCTTTGAGCAAATATTCATAAGTTTGGGAACTGCTAAACTGGCAGATGCTGCGAAAATGAAATTTCATTCATCGCACTGGATCTAATCTCCATATACAGTCGATTCCGGTTAATTGGACCACAGGTTAATCGGATCAGCCGCTTATTCGGACCGTATCCCGTCTTGTAATATATGGCATGTTCGTTTAATTGGACCAACCGGTTATTAGAATCAAAATGATCGCGTCCCGATGTGGTCCGATTAACCGGAATCGACTGTTTTTATATTTTTTAAACTGAATTTTTTTCAAGTCAAATGCTTCCATTTGTAGATCCGAATGAATTAAATCTAACTCTACATTCGGATAGTTAAAAGGATTTGAAAATAATCAAATATTAGTTTTTTTTCCATCTCCAAATTAGAAAAGATCTTTCAAACTATCATTTTTTTACTTCTGTTATATCCATTTCATCTTTATAAAAATCTTCATAAGATCCATGTTCAGAATTATTTTCCATTACATCTTCTGCAACGTAAAGCCCCTTATCCACGTAATTATGACGTTTTTTTCAAATTTGAAAAAGTGTTAGTTTTGTTTTAAAGGTGTCGATTGTACTTACCAAACTTTTAAATAAGTTTTCTTTTGCCCTGAAGTTGTAAAGTTTAAATATTCAAATGATTGATAATATCAGTTATAAGAGCAAAATCATTCAACGACTATCAGTTCTTACGTCGAGCGCGTTCATCGAAAAGTATATTTTTCTCTTGTTAGAGATTTTATAATAACAAATCTTAATTCTGAAAATCTTTCTAATGCTTTTCCTTTAGATAGCCAACGTATTTCCCAATGAAGTAGTATCCTCTAATTCTGCTTCAAAATTACGAAACTGACGACGATACAAATCCCTAATTAATTTTATTCATGCAACGAACAACAAACAGCATGACATTTTCATAAAGTAAAACTGCATCAGCTCTTCTACATGAATAACGCAGTGGTATTTCATCAGTGTTTGGTTTAGAATTGTTTCTAAAAGCGTAACACGTCCAGACCATTGCTAGAGCTCCGTCTGTGCAGATACCTACCGAATTACAGCTTCATTACTTGAAAATTTTACTTTTTAAATACACTCTAAGAAAAAAAAAGACACACCAAGAAGGAGTTATCCGTATGGGAAGAAAATCGGTAGATGTGATGTACATATACAGAAAAACAAATGATTGCAATTTGAGAAAAATCGGATGATTTATTCAAGAGAAAGAGCTTCACAAAGTGAAAAAGTCAATAACGCGTTGGTCCACGTCTGGCCCTCATGCAAGCAGTTATTCGGCTTCGCATTGATTGATAGAGGTGGCGGATGTCCTCCTGCGGGATATCGTGCCAAATTCTGTCGAATTGGCACGTTAGATCGTCAAAATCCCAAGCTGGTTGGAGGGCCCTGCCCATAATGCTCCAAACGTGTTCAATGGGGGAAAGATCCGGCGACCCTGCTGGCCAAGGTAGTGTTGGGCAAGCACGAAGACAAGCAGTAGAAACTCTCGCCGTGTGCGGGCGGGCATTATCTTGCTGAAATGTAAGCCCAAGATGACGTGATATCTAGGGCAACACAACGGGGCGTAGAATATCCGCGACGTACCGCTGTGCTGTAAGGGTGCCGCGGATGACAACCAAAGGGGTCCTGCTATGAAATGAAATGGAACTCCAAACCATCACTCCTGGTTGTCGGCTTGTATGATGGAAGACAGTCAGGTTGGTATCCCACCGCTGTTCGGGGCGTCTCCAAACATGTATTCGTTGGTCATCGGGGCTCAATTCGAAGCGGGACTCATCACTGAAGACAATTATACTCCATTCAGTGACATTCCAGGTCGAATGTGCCCGATACCACTGCAAATGGGCTCGTCGGTGTACAGAGGTCAATGGTAATCGGCGCAAGGGGCGTCGTGAGCTCAGCCCCCTTTCTCAGCCGCCTATGAATGGTCCTTGAGGTTACTGAAGCACCAGTTGCACGTACGATCGATGATAATAATGAATCTGGGGCTGTGAGTGCCGCTCTGACGATTGCTCGGTCCTCACGTTCTGTCGTTTCTTTAGGCCGACCGCCTCCTTCTTGACGCTGTGTTCGGCCATGGTTCACCCATGCCTGCCAACATCGTCTAATAATGGCGTCGCTCCTATTAATTTTGAATTTTCCGTCGAAACCTGTATGCATATCAATTTGTGTCCAATTTGCATTACC
This sequence comes from Dolomedes plantarius, assembly GCA_907164885.2. Lineage (NCBI taxonomy): Eukaryota > Metazoa > Arthropoda > Arachnida > Araneae > Dolomedidae > Dolomedes > Dolomedes plantarius. The sequence continues at coordinate 72,706,741 of OU015498.1, read as the reverse complement.
CTACTTGGTGCGTCGGTTTTTTTTTTTTGTCTAAGAGTAGATATCACTGCCTTTTGTCGTCGATTCATTCGTTTTAGACACAAAAGTTCTTCCATTACTTCAAAATCATCATTCGCAATTCCAATTTTTAATAAAAATTTTCGTCTAAAAGTGTGCTAAGAATGATTAAGGATAGCTTGCGTGGCACAAGTGGCACGGGTGCTATACGTTGGTCACCGCTGTCTTAAACTCAGAATATTCTTAATCGTAACTCTAAGGGCCTGTTCACACGGCTTCCGTCAGCGTCAGTGTTATTCGTATTGACATATTTTAAAACAATCACAGACCTTAACAATTTCGTGGCTAATCGTTTGGACGTTTGTAATTGGTTGAATCTATTTCAATACGGGTAACGCTGACGGAAGCAATGTGAACAGCCCCTTAGTTTATTATTTATTGCGGCGCAACTGAGGAAGATGCATTGGATATAAACTATCCTTTTGTTCCTTCCGTCTTTATTTCAGTATTTTGATTAATTGATTTATCTAAGTAAATGCACATTTTTTTTAACGTTTGTTTCTGTACAAACGCGAAAAATACATATTTATATTTATAATTAAATGAACAAAGATTGCTTTGACTGCGTTTTATTAAAAAAAAAAGTTTTATTAGTTTGTTTTCAACATACTAATAAAAGTTTGGATGGAAACATAAGACGTATGTTTTTTTATATATATATTTTCTATGTTTTCTATTTAAAACAGGGTGAAAATATTCCCGCCATCGGATATTTCCTCTAATAGAACTTTTTCTTTCCTCATCTCTTGATAAAAGATTTTATTGATGAATATGCCTTTAAAACTGTAAAATTATCTCTTCTAGTTCCAATCAGAAATGGGAAAATTACTTGCTTAATGTTTATGCTAACGTAAAGACAAAAATAGCCTATAGTTATTGAGTTTTTAAGTTCTACAAGCGTTTTAGCGTTTTAAGTTCCGCAAGCAGGTTCTAATGAGCAAGAGAGAAAAAAATTAAATTTAGTTACTTTGTTAAAATTAAAAACATCCTACAGTTTCGGGGGGAGTCCAAAGTCTAGCGACAAAGTTTTGCAATTCATTTTACTATTAGTGGTTTCCGACCAGTTGGCATTATAAACAACAGCAACAACAATTATTATTGGTAAAATTTTATAACTAACATTTTTATTAATCTAATAAAATATAATAAGGAAATTTTTGAAAAGAAATCTGTTGTTGTTTCTAATACTCTCCTGACGGGAAGTGTTACAGACCAGGTCCATATAGGCTAGCGGGCTAAGGGTTGCGACTCCGGTTTATAATGACACCACAAGGGTCGAGTCCGATTTATCCAGGTGCCACCTCAATTTTGACCGAGCACCCCCTGGGGCGACATCTGGGGAGGATCGTACCCTCTCCCACCCTCTCTGACCTCCTAAAGGGACTTTCCGGTCTACGAATTTAACGTGCCCATATCCGGCCTAGACACGGAGGTATTCAATGGCGCTTGTTGGGAGTCCGAGCACCCTCAGCACCGAAAGCCGACGCGTTACCACTAGGCTACCTCGAGCCCTTTTAAAGAAATCTGCCGTATGAGAATAAAAAAAATTCTGTTTGTAGGTAGGATATATTTATCCAACGAAACAACATTTTGACAAACTCGCTCTTCTTTAGTCAAACAAATATTTAAATTTGAGGCAATCCGCCCTTTTTATCTTACATCAGTTATCTTTTTGGAGACAGAATTCCTACAAAGATTGGCTCTGTGCAACTGGCTTTACCCGAACAGATTGTCCTGTTGATTCTGATAAGTAGCCTGTAAAACACATAGATATGAAAAAAGATATTTCCTTTTCCATTATACCCAAGAATACTGAAAGGAATACTTAACTATCTTCCACCCGTTTTATAATGTCAGATCATTATTTAGCTTGCCGAAACTCTGGAAGACTCCTTAGATCTTCTTGCAACTTTTCGAAAACACCCATCTTTTTATGTTGGTGCATTGAACTTTTTGAGGAGCTAAAGCAGCCATACTCAAACCTTTTTACTCTCTTGGGCCACATGGCATGTGTTTGCTACGTTAAGGGGACTCACAACTCTAAGTCGAGGAAATAAGGCATATTTTCATAATTTTTGACTCTTCGTAACTATTTTAATTTACTCTCAATTTTTCTAAATTTTATGTATATGATAAATTGATATACTTATTTTAATAAATAAATTTTCAACTCTCCAAATAATTTTAAATAATTTTTTTTAAAATGCTTTAGATATACCTTGTTTTTAAGCATTTTTATTGTATACTGGCTTGCGCGCAGAAGTATGAAATTAATTTTACACTTAAATGTATAATTCCTGATTTATATTTAAAATAAATAATTCGAAATACAATTGAACATAAAACATTCAACATTAATTTTTTTTCAATTTTTTTAAAACTGCTCAAAATATACTCAAAATGTTCTTAAATTTTTGCATTAATTTACCCCTGAAAAAATAACAAAATGTGCAGTGATTGCAATAATTCTAGTTCAGACACAATAAAATAACATGATTATGCAGTGATAAAAATTTCATGGAATTCTGTTTCATAGTTTTTGAGATATCAGTTGCGGAATGGTGCAAAATTACATTTTGAGAAAAATGAGTTTAAAATTTTTCTTACCATAAACTTGATCTGTAATTAAATATTTAGAATATTAATATCTCCGGAACTAAGCGGAATATTTTCATGCGGTTTGCTTTATTTTGTTCAGAAAGGATCAGGCTTTAACATATATTTTTTCAAAACATCGAATGTTTTAAAGATTTAAGGGTAGTGAGTCCCCTTAAGCGGGCCGCAACATAGTATGTTACGAATCGAATGGACTGTGTGGGTGGAGTTCAACTAGCACTCATCGATAACCACGTGATCCCGGAGAACGATGTAAAAATTTGTTGTTTATGCTTTTACTTGGGTTGCTGGGTTTGATATGAATGGAGCACATATAGCAGTGCTCCCCAGGTTTCATTAATTATACTCGGTGTTAATTTCAGTCAAATTTTAATTGTCATATTTTTTGTTATGTGTGGTGTTAAATCTATACTTATATATAAAGAGAGAGCGATTTTGTACGTGGAGGGTAATCTCCAGAACCACTGCACCTATTTGAAAAATTATTTCACTGTTTGAAAGGTACATTATTCCAGATGGACATAGGCTATATATTATGCAAATCTCATCAGTAGAAATAAAGTTAGGGGCTTAATCCTAACAATCTCCATTGTTACCGCTACTGTCCTCTACCGCATTTTGTGCCGAAGTCTTCAACGATCCTTAACGTGGGGCTATCGTGGTGGGCTTCTGACGTTAGCGGTTCGAAACTAGCCGTTCTCCGGCACGCCTTTTTCTTTTAAAAAATTAACTTTAATTATTAACTAACGTAATATTAATTTGAATATTATTTTAAGAATATTATTTTTAAAAAAATTGAATATTTAAAAAAAAATTCTTTACTTAAAATCCTTTTTTTATTTTTGTATTTTTATTTCATCTCTTAACCTCTTTCTATTATCTATCTATACTTATATATAAAGAGAGAGCGATTTTGTACGTGGAGGGTAATCTCCAGAACATATATATATATATATATCCTTCGGATATATGCTATCCCACCCCGTAAGGAAAAGGTTTAATATTTTTAAGATTCAAGTAGAGGAGGTATTGATAAATACAAAAAGGATTTTTGAAACTGGCAACGTTAAAGGGTTTATTGAAGAAAACTACATTTGGAACTACGCTTTTTATTGGACATTTAAGGTAAAAAAAGATTTACAATTTATTGGCTATCAACTGGAAATTTATTGGTATAATATTTTGTTCAACCCGGACAAAGTCGGGACGGGCCGCTAGTAAAAGTATAAAACGACTATCAAGGACTCTTACGGGTTATTTTGCACCTTACACATTTCGTATTCTAGGATATATTTTTCATTTTCTTCATAGTACACTATACCTCATAATCAGGAGTACGTAAATTTCCCATAAAAAATATCGAAATTTAGCAAAAAAAATTACGATATATAAAATTTCGCATTTATTCGCAAAAAAAAAAAAAAAAAATATAAATTCAAAAATTTCGGTTAGGTAAGTATCAAAATTCTTAGTTAAAAGCTAACGTTGCATTGTCTCCACATTCTCTTCCTTAAGTCTTTAGCAATAAATAATAAGCAAATTTCGAGAGTGAGATCTCTCAATTAAAGACCGTGGATAGTCTTAGATAAGTAATTATGATAATAAATTATTACTAATATTACCTAGTTTCTCTTAAAAAGCCGTTTATCATCGAGTTTTCGCCGAAAAGTAGTAAAAAAATAATTTTCGCATTTATTCGCATCTATTTCGTAAATACGAAAATTACGTATCCCTACTCATAACACAATAATGTAAAAAATAAAAACTCAAAACCTAAATGTATTCAAACGTTTATTTAAAAATGAGTGTGATTTTTATTATGCTGAGACAAATTTTTGACTATTTTAGACAAATCAGGTTTATATTTGAAACATGCTACCCTTAATACGTCATCGAGATAAGAATCAATTAACCGATGTCTAATTACGTTCTTCGAATATTTCAGTTTGGAATTGGACGATTCACAAATAATCGTTTATGCAAACAACGTGAGCAGCAGATGGCACATTTTTGTACAGTTTTGTATTTTTCCAGGCACTCATTTCCAAAATGTTTGCAAAAATGCCTGCCTGATAATGAGTGTGTTTCGGGCCGGACATAAAAGATTGGTGGGCCGTAGTTTGAGTATTCCTGAGCTAAATGAACACAGTGTTCCTCTAAATTTTTATGAGAAGCGACTTTAAGGAAGATTTACGTTTCATCTTTTTTGTTTTGTTTGTTTTCTTAAGCTTTTTATGAAAGGTTTTGGCTCTACGTCTTTCCTTTGCCAACTTGAAAAAAAAAGTTATTGTAAAAAAAATAATCTAAGGTTCTTTAACCTCCAATAAGCCCAAAGAAACCCACCAAAAAAAGAAATCTGACCTAACTCACGCAACGCAGTGTATAGATAGCTAATTTGGATTTTCCATTTATGTCTATTCTAACTCTTAGGAAACCACCGACTGTCCCCCGGAAGGCCTTGTTGCTATCTGGCGCATTGAAGCCTGCAACTGTGGTTTCATGTTCCGAAAACTTGGAAGGTCAAATTGAATAATGAGAATTCAAATGAAACTGTTTTTGTTTTATTCGAATTCAGGAACTCGGAGGAAAAAGGGTGGGGAAAAAAGACTTATTTATTAATTTTTCTAAAAACAGAAATCTATTGATATGTTAAGATATTTAAGATATTAAGAACACTATTATCACTTTTACGTCTAAATTCGTCTACATTCACCCTTATTATCTTGTAAATAGCATTTAATGTACGGATCGCATAAAGATAGCTGAAAACTTAGTGCCGTACTGTTGGAAGAGCAATATACAACTCTGTTATTTACTTTACTGCACTGCGCCGTACGCCAGCATGATCTTATATTTAATCCAATATGTTTATATTCTCCTTTTATCTTAAAAGGAGACTATGAACTTTATGGGTATAAAGTTCATATTCACCTTTTCTATCCTGAGAGCATTCCCAAACTTTAAGCGCGATTTTCCAACATCGTGAATTTCCTATTTGCCCTGTCTATTCCGAGACTGTTGTAGACGAATTTTCAAACTTGGACAAGATATAAAACTTTACGGATGAAGTTTCAGATAACTATGACGTATTTATGTATACTTTTTGGGATAATTTCATAAGGACTTATTTACTACGGAAAAATTTCCACCGATTCTCTCTGAACCATTTTAATGCTAAATAAAGTAAATCCTATTGTAAGTGAATCAATTACACTTGACTCTTTTTTTACACGAATTTGAAGTTACACCG